>JAXQQM020061111.1:0-463723 GCA_034641835.2 Pinus albicaulis
TTTGCATTTCTCGTAAAGTGAGAGGAAGTCGCTGCCGCCTGTCTTGGCTTGTATTCAAGTAAGTTACCGAGTCCACTATTTTCTTGGTATCGGAGCCCTGTCTCGATTCTGTAATGGAAAATCTGTTACGCTCGTTTTCAAATATTGATCGTAAAATTGTAAATGAAGTCGCCTCTCGGGCTGTCGAATCGGATGAGTCGCATGAAGTTGTCGATAATCCTGAAACCTGGAACCCTCCTTCTCTTCATGCTACCGATATTTACAAGCTTCCTACGTTCTTTACGTTAAAGTCTAAATATTTTCTGAAAGAAGTGGAGGTTACTATAAAAATTTCTGGTCCCTCTGTCCAGATAGTTTCTCTGAATTTATTTTCAAAAGATGAAGTTAAGAAGTTCCATCAGTATGCTCTTGATAAAAAATACAACTATCTTCACTTTGTTGGAATTCGTATTGGTCTTGCTCCGTTATTTCGTCATGGGTTAAACACTCCTTGTATTGCTGAAGTTTTCGATACCCGTCACCAAAACTGTGACCATGCCCGTATTGGAACTATAATGGGTAATCTATCTACTGGCTGTCAATATGGAACTATATTCTTAGATTATTCTATCAGTCTTACTAATCTCCATCTTCAAGATTGTTGGAAGTTGATGAATGGAGTTCAAGGACTCCAATTAGCTGACGATAGTGAATATCTTTCCGTCCTAGTACAGACATCTTTTCAGCTTACAAATACTGCACATCCAAAGTTGAAACAACCTGTTTTGAAAGACTGTGTGACTGTTGGCCTGTCCAATGCCCAAGTTGAAGGTGTTTTGTATGATCCTGTTGAACTTCCAAACAATTGGTGTTTACAATATAAGTCTATCATAGATGACAAGAAGCCTGAATCTAAATTGAAAAGAATTGTTATCTCTGATGGTAGGGTAAAATTAATACCTCCTAAACCAGTTGTGCCTCGACCTCTTGTCAAGCCAAGAAGATATGTAGTTCCTGTGTCACAACATAAATCTTCTTCCTTTTCTCAACGAGTTGATTTACCTCCTATAGAAGAAGTAGCTTTTTCGGCTACCCCTGTTTTAGCATCAAATGAATTGTATATACCTGAGTCAAAACCATTTCTTGCTGTACAAAAAATGCATCGTATATCCCATGTGTCTTTTTCTCCTGTTGAAGAATGGCATCATGCTAATAAACGTTTTGTTAAAGGTGGAAAATGGCCTCCAAAAACAAAATTCTGTACCACCTCGTCTATGTCCAAACAGCTGACCACTACAGCTGATTGTGCACCACTTATAGAACATAATGCCACAGACCTGAAAGACTTAGAGGAAGTCTATCAATTAGGGAATTATCTCACAAACTAGTGTGCACATGCAGAAGATGTGTTAGATGACCTTGGTTCTCAATCTGAAGAAATTCTTGCTAATCTGAAACTGCTTCAAGAAGAATAGCAAGAAGAAAGAAGACGAAGAGAAGCCAAGCATCAGAAAAAGAAAGAAAGAAAAAGAAGAGAACTAAAAACTCCCACCTTTTCTCTCTCTATGGATACTCCTAATTATTGGGATGTAGATGAAAAGCTCGCAGAAAGCGGCATTGAATCAAGCACTCAAGCTTCTGACCAAACAACTATTAAACCAGTCTTAGAAGCCATCAAGCCTTTGAATTTCCAAAAGCCCAAGAGTGAAGTTGCCACTCTTGAAAATGCCGCTACAATTGAAGGCTCATATTTTTAAAGAAGTTCCAAATTACCCTAGAATTGAAGAAGACTTATTTTCTGCCAATTCAAGTGGCTATGTTCTGGATTTAGATAAATCATCTAATCCAGCTGAATCTATTAGGGTCTGGATTGGGTCTCTTTATCAAATGCAAGTTGTCTCAAGATTAGACAATATATCTATTTTTGCGTTAGCTGAAAAATGCATGGCTGGTATTGTCTATGATTGGTGGATGGCTCCTTCAGATGAAGAAAGAATGAATTTTGCTGTTGCAGGTCTTGCTACCCTTGAATTATTGTTAAAAACACAGTTTGTTCCAGAACCAGCAGATGAGAAAAAGCAGATTATCACAGACTTAACTAGAATGGAGTTAAAAGATATCAAGTTTTTTAATCAGTTTGGTACTGAATATATGACCAAAGTATATAAGGCCAATCTGATTAATGATTCTGTGCAAAAAATCTCATTCCTTTCTAAGTCACCCGGTAATCTAGGAGACATGATTTTAAAAGATCTAGAAGTCCAAAATAAGAAAATAGATCAAACATATTGGATAGATCTTTTATTCAGGTGTCAAGAAAAAATTAAGTATCTTTGCTGGCAAAAGAAAGCCTCTGAATTTTCTCCTGGAATAGATGTTTGTCGTTCTGTTTTGCCCTGGACTCTATTTAAGAAGAATAAATCAAGAAGGTATGGAAAATACAGACCTAAGAAGGTAGCAAATCCAAAAAGACCGTTTCACAAATTCCGATATCTTAAGAAACACAGACAACCAAAAAGAGATAATCCCTACTTTATCTGTAAACAAGAAGGACATTATGCCCGCAAATGTCCTAAGAGCTCCTCTAATAAGTTAAAAGCTTGCATTGAAGTTGAAGATTTTGTTGATAATTGGTCAGTTGTTGACTCTCAAGACGATGTTTTTGATGTATATATTTTGACAGATGCCTCTTTGTCTGATTCTGATGTTCCTATTGAAAGTTCACAAAAAATGAATCGTTGTTATGATTCTGATTGTTATGATCAAGAAGAAGAATTGCATTACAGTGATCATTATATTGAAGAAGATGAAACTAGTGAAACTTCTGACTCCTCTTTCGAAGATAATGTTTCACTTGCTCCCTCTGCTACTCAGTCACTATCTCTGGATACTAGGAATTCCTCTCCCGTTTTACTTTCATTGCCTTCAACACCCATTTTGAATTCTTTTTTTCCATATCCAAAGACTGTTGCTCCTTCTTCTGCTTGTCCTGTTCCTCCTGTTGTCGAAGAAAATGCTTTTTTGAAAAAGATTGTTAAAACCAACAATGTTTTATACATTCCAGTTGAAGTCCAAGTCCGCAATCAATGGATTTCTATTGATGCCTTTATTGATACTGGTGGTTCAAATAATCTTGCTCGACCATTCTTGTTTAAAGGTATTTGGAAGCCTTTAAACCATATCCTTGTCTCTGAAACTATTGGTGGTACTGTCTCCCTTACTCATTATGTCGATGACATTTCTTTAAAAGTTGGAGGGAGTATTGTTAAAATCTCTGTTGTTCAATATTATGATTCTTCTACTAGTTTATCCCTTGGCATGCCTTTTCTTAATTCAGTCTTACCTGTTACCATAGCCATAAGAAAATAGGGAAAACCATCCCCTGGTCATGGTCACCACAAATGGTAATGAATCGATAATTTTCCCCATAAATTTGGTGACCCACAGCTTTATATGTGATGTTGAGTACTCTATGTCGTGAACCCTTCCAACTAAAACATTGTATGTTGTGTCCATGACTTCGTTCAACCTAATGCCCTCCATCAACACCAAAAATATTCCTCTTTCTCTGAATTTGGTTCTTTTTTATTTATTTTCACATTTATTTTGAACCCCCCGGAGCAACAGGGTCTTATGAATGTGAATCCAAAGGGGAATTAACCCTAGCTTCTGACTACAAGCAATGTGGGGAATTGGCCGAGGGACCAACAAAGAAATGATATGTATGAAGAGGTACATAGATATGAAGGTCTTGAAATATGTTCGCAACTTCTGAAGGACAGATTTTTCCTCCAGCAGTATGAGAAGGAACCCAGATCATAAATATGAGTAGGCTCTTCCAAGATCCCACCCTGATGGTGAAATCCCTCAGAGAGTGTCAGAGACAAGAAAGGGTTGAAGCATGTCACAAGGAATTTTAATGAAGATGGAAATGGAATCAAAATATCGTTAAAAGGATGAGAAAAGGGATCCATGGGAACCTCAAAGCTCTGAAACCCAAGCGTGTGCTGACCAACAACAAAACTACTAACAATGTACTGAAGACTAGGGTTTTAAAAATCTGTCCCTAATGAAACGCTAATTTCCAACACCTAAGAGACAAGTAACCCTTCTACTACTTTTGGATCCATAATTGAAGATTGAGGTGGTGATTATGTTCATATCAACATTGATACATATAGGTCAACTGAATAATCAACAACATCTTTGTCCATCTCAACATGTGGATATTGTCTTGCATCCATCTGTAGCCTCCTCGAAACTCGACAGACAAACCCCACTCCAAAAACTTACCTATAAACATCCCCAAATAAAGTGCTACAGTCGATTTCCTAGACCATAAATGTCAATAAGCTTCAAATCACTAATGGAAGTTAGTCAAACCCGCTTAGAGGGTACATGTTCAAGTCTTTGCACAAAGACAAAACCATCCTTCACCCCTCTTCGTTTTTAGAAAGAACCAAATGGAATATTCATAATATATATAAATGAATGGGGTATATAAATTTTTAAAGTGATTATGTTTCTTTTAATAGTTAAAGAAAATTTCATATAATATGGCTTTATGATTTTTTGGGCATATGGTATTCGTAAGCTATGATATTATAACAAAACCTATTCAAATTAATAATCTCCATGATAAAGTGAAGATAAATATTTATGATTAAGAATATTGTTCCATTTTGTTTTAAATATATTCCTTACCTAGAGACCTACATTATATCTAAATTTCTCTTGTTTTATCTTATTTAAGAAATGTTGATTTTTGTATTGAATTCCAATACAAAAAGTACAAATATACATCATCGTCCTCATATTTTATCCAATACTAGATTGAGATCATATTTTATCCATTACTAGATTGAGATATTGACTACTTAATATTAGCTTCAAAGTGCACAAAAAGTAAGCTTTAGAACTGACCATATTGTTTTTAAAATATATATATTTAACTCATATATATTAGTATTTTTTATCATTAATATTAATAATTAAAAAAATTTAAAATAAGATTATTATTTAGTTAATTAAATTTTTCTTTTTCCAGTATAATATTCTTCATTGTTTTCATGCCTATTTGATTTTATTAATTATTTAATTTATATGGCAACAAAATGTAGAAGGAAACTTAGTTTCATAAATTAGGGTTTTATAAATTCAAAGGAGACACTCTAAACAATTTTTTGCCACTGAAATAAAATCAAGGATATATCTATCTATCTATCTATCTATCTCTCTCTCTCTCTCTCTCTCTCTCTCTCTCTCTCTATATATATATATATATATATATATATATATATATATATAAAATGTGACTTTCAAAATAACAAATGCCACAACTTAATTTTTCTAATTTACTATTTCTTAGTAATAGGAGGAGCAAATATTAGAGAGTAAATTTCATTATTGGGTTAACTTTTCATGGGTTTTTCATTTTTAGTAAAAGTAACATTATACATTTTCATTTTTTTTTCTAATTTTTTTTTTTCTAATTTCAATACCATACAAATATTCTACTCTAAAAATTTTCAATTTTTTGGAAACTATGTAAAATATTTAGAAATGTGAAGAATTTAAAAAAGAAAAATTATAGTTATAATTTTAAGAATGAGTAATGTTTATTAAGGTTTGTGCATTTTAAAATAAGTATAGATTATTAAAATTTTCCTTCATCATCCACATTCTTACATCTCGGTTGTTATCTTGTGATGACCAAAGGAGATCGAGGTTAACAATGTATTTGATTAAAATCTATGGTTTTTCGTCTAACCTTGTAAGTATAGTTGAAATCCACACTATCAGTAGAAATTAGGCTTTTAAAATCTAAATTTCAAACTTACTTTTACTAAATAAATGTATCAATTTCTTGTTTTTGCTAATGACATTGAATTTAATAGTGATTTCCATAATTCTTTAGTTGTAGAACATATGCTAATAAAACTAGTCACTGCAACCTGAACAATACACATAGTTTCAAAATGTTTTTAAGTTGTTTATAGGTTTATTATAGATTTGATTTTTTCTTGTTCTCTTCTAAAAATGTGTTTCAGTATTAATTTCTATTCTAGAATATGAAAAACTCTTGCATAGATCCATCTTAGGTATGGATCTAACATGAGTGGGGAGAAATCAAATTTATTCACATGCAAATTTATTTAGAGTGCAAAATACGTGTTATTTTTCATTGTTTAAATTGTAAATTTGAATGCTAAATGAAGTATATATAGGACTAAATAAATGTTTTAACCATAAAAAATAATTTTCTCATAATATATACATAAATTTTTATATAATACGTAATCGACCTTAAAATATTTTACATAACAAGTACATCGAGACGTTGTATTAGGAAAATTAAAATGATTTATTATTATTAATATATTTTCAAGTATATGTCAACATTAATTCATATTAAAATATTTTATTGATAGCCCACATTCAATATTTTTTTATATACAACATTAAAATGCTTTATTTTAATAAAAAAATTTCTATATATATAGATATATATGAAGTTGATATCAACAAAAGTTAGTTAACATAGATCTTAAAATAGTTTATTTAAATATCTTGTTGAAATATTCTTAAAAAGTATAGCATTTAAACATCTTACTCACACATTTTTTGTTACTTCTAATTACTTTACAACATATTCTTTTTTTTTACTATGGTCATCCTAATTTTCTATTTAAAAAATATTTTTATTTGTATTTTAAAGGGGAATAGAACGAACAAACTTACACATCCCCTCATATTGGACTATAGAATGATCTTCTAGGAAAAAAATACATTTTTATTATAGAAAAATTGAAATATTCTATAAACTTTAAGCTTACTTAAAAAATACAAATTTAATATGTTATAATATTCATAATATTAAAAATAAAAAAGTGTCCATTACTTATAAAAAACTATATATCATAACTATATATCCACTATGAAAGTGGTTTTAATCTCAATGTAATTAAAAAAAAAAAAAATTAATAATTATTATATAAATATAAAAGGTATATTTAAGTACTTCCCCAATGGGGATGACAAATCAGAGTGCCTGAAGGATTGTGGAGGGGGTTCGCCACCCCACAAGTCATGTAGACAACTAGTATATTAATACGAGGTACATGGGTTGCATGTGTGCCCGTGTGAAGCTCAAATTCATTGAGGACTGTCAATTAATTGTTTCAAGGATTGTCATGTTGCTTATTTGAATTTTGTACTGGTTTAGAGGTCTTTGGCATGGTCATTCATAACTAACGAATTTGTGCATAATGGAAGGGAAGTTACTTGCAGCGCCTTGCATTAGCTCATTCAGGTCCAACAAGATGATCATAATGAGTTTTTAGACTTCACGAACTCTATTTAGTATAAGTTGTGGGATATGTATGTTCAATTGATCAACATATTAGAAGGGTAGCAATCTATACCAGGAATTCTAGAATGTATGTAAACCAAGCTTACTCACATGGAGTGACATGTCCATTGTGAATTCAATCATTTACAATCCCCTGTCTAAATGACCTTCTTCCAGTAAATTCTGATTATATTTAATGATAGTTGGTTTTATCTTAGTCTTACTAGTTTTTTGAAACTTTTACACTGTCAATTTATGTAAACCTATGTTTTTTTGGATTACTTTTTATGTGGGTATGCATTTATTGGCCAATAAATCTAGTGAGAGTGAAGCCTATAGGTTTTTTAGAAACAATATTTAAAAATGAAATCCTTTAAATTAATATAAATCTCATTTCAAAATAAATATAATAATAATAAATACTTTGAATAGAATAATACATTAAAAACATTTTCATTAATGATGAATTAAGATATTTTATAATAAATACATATATGTTTTTATATATCCAATAAATTAGAAAATTATATAAAAGAAAAAATGATTCACATATTTAAAAGGTATTGTATATGGGGTATTTAAATAACGTCATTTGTGGTGATGGCTATTTTTTTCCCATAAATCAATTTTTTTTGGGGTTTTTTTTTAATATAGATTTTATTGAAATTTCTTGATTTGGGCTATTTTTAAACTAGCAAAGATTTCCAAGAGTAAATATTTAATATAGGATAGGATGAAACTTTCACTTTTAACATATTTTTATTAGATTTGGGATTGATTTTAATCTCTCAGAAAGAAAGAGTAGTCATACCACTTATCTCAGGTTTACCTACATACTTAAAACAATGTTATGAGACTAAAATATAACGTAATGTGTTTATTGGATAAATAGTAGATAAATTTTAATTTTTAATACCAATTTGTTAAGTTAATTAAAATTTATTAATTATTATATTAACTAAAAATTTAATATCTTTGTATTTATAATATATTTTTATAAATTTTCATAGAGGTCTTTCTGCCATCAGATTAGGTGTTTTCTCAGATAAAAGGGGGAAGTAGTGTGATTTTTTGTAGTATCAGAGGTGTTATACTCTCATGGCTTTGTGGAGAGGCTAAAACATAGGATTTCTCCATAAACCATACAGAATTTATCTAATTCAACCTACAATTGTCTCAATTAAATTATTAACCAATTTTTAAATACTTCCTATGTCTAAACCTACGAAAAATAGTTAATTAATTAGTATTAATTAAGAAAGGTAAGAATTCTCTAGAAACTCAAATTGAGTGATAAGGAAATAATATCAGCCCTTGATTAAGTTTTAATCTTGGTCGTTGGACTCCGAACTAGAGATTATAAAAAGACTTTGATGGTTAGATGAAGCACATACAAATGCAAATACTCAGTTATCTAGTTAGTTTGATTCTCCAATGGAATTGATTTAGTGGGATAAATTGGGTTAGAGGTCAAGTATAAGGTGGTAGAGGGGAAACATAGGATATTTCTCGAGGAGTTTCTAGTTTTGGAAGAGTCACAAGAGAAGGCCAAAATTATTCTACATGAGCCTATGCATGCATTGAGTCATGCCTTAAGATAGGAAGTTTCATTAGACAGAGCAAGGGTCGATTCATTTACCAGTGGCTAGGAAAATTTGGAGGAGGCTAGAAAAATCACTTACAGTGGCAAACATAGGCTAGACGTCACATCAAAGGAAAATTTTGGGAAGCATAAGTGGGGATTTCATAGAGGAAACACATAAGCCTGATGTAGGGGTGTTCGAAAGATAGTTTTGAGTCTTAGTTTGTTATGGGATTTCTTAAGGAGGAGGGTAAACTCCCTCAAATACTTTTTCCAGTATTTCTCTGAGATAGAAACACCAATTCAACATCATTTTATTGTACTTAGAATTTCTTATGCTACATAATAATTAAAATGATCACTCTTGCACTATTTTTCCCACATTGGGTTTTTCTGGGGACAATTGTCCAAAAATAATGGTGTTAAAATTTTTGTCTGTGTGCTCACATTTTAATTGCACAGTATTTTTAATTGCACAATATTCAATAGTGAAATTTTCACATGGTATCCCAGAAATTTAGATCAGATGACGAAGCTCAGAAGTGGCAGAGGAAATTCCTTGTTTAGAGGGAGTAGTAGGAAAAATTTACGGGGGCTATACAATACCTATCCAAGAAGTATGAATTGCTAAAAAATCTTATTTTTTAGAGTAATGTTGCAAAGAAATTCAGTTTTCCAGAAAGATTAATTCCAACAAGAAGAGGGAGTATCATTACAATATCTTCACTGGGAAGATTCCTTGTTTGGGAGCAGAAGGATTTTTGTACTAGTTATTAGAGAAGAATCAGTGTTGGGTGAAAGAATAATAGCACAAAAATTTGTATTCAATAAAACCATGGATCGAGTTGATATTTAGGGGGCGTTAAAATTTTCTTCTATATTAAAGGATGAATTTTCTTGCTTATCAGGAGAAACTTAATGGGGTGTCTGGTATATAGACAATGGAGCACCAAGTCACATGACATGGGTTAGAGAATATTTATATAATTATAATGAGGATTGGATGGAATTTCAGATTATGATGGGGAATATAATGAAGTGTACTCTAGTAGGGAGAGGTACCATCGATTTTCAAAGGGATTCAGGAGAAAGAACGAGCACTAAAGAGGTACCACATGTTCTAGGATCAGGTATGAATGTGATTTCAATATGTCAACTACAGGATAAAGGATATGTTGTCCACTTCGTAGGGAATGAAGTGTTTATCAAACACTTGATCTGGAAGAGGTTGAGATATATTAGAGTTAGAAGAAATAGGTTGTACAGGTTGCAACTCGACTCTTCTATGGAACTAATAGGAAGTGATAGTAGCAATGGGAAGGAATTGAATGAGCTATGGCATAAGAGAATTGAAAATTTACACCATGGAACATTGAATATGATCAATAGGAAAATAACATGGGTTCCAGAACTTAGCACAAACAACGATTATGTATGCAAAGGGTGCATACTTGGGAAATATGCTAAGGAGACATTCCCAAAAAGTGACAGCAAAGCATATGGAATGTTAGGACTTATACACCTAGAGATTTGTGGCACGATGTCTACTAGAGCTCTAAATGGGGCTGAATACATTGTCACCTTCATTGATGACCATTCCAAGAAAACTTGGGTATACTTCTTAAAGACCAAAGGTGAGGTCTTCAATCGTTTCAGGGAGTATAAGGCTCTCATGGAGAATGTGATAGGGAATAACATCAACCTGGTTTTCTCAGATAATGGTGGAGTGTATATTGATAAAAAATTCACATATTTTTTGTCAAAAGAATCCAAAAAAAGAGAGTGGACAACTCCATAGAATTCTCATAAGAATGGAGTAGAAAAAAAGAAAAAAATACTATAGTTGGGGTTGAAAAATAAATTCTATATGACTATGATTATCCTAGATCTATATTGTAAGAGGAATCTAACACAACAATTTATATTCAAAACAAGACTCCTCAAAGAGAATTTGGGAAGACAACACCAAAAGAAGACATCACGGTGAAGAAGCCAGACGTTAGTCACTTACATATTTTCAAACATTCCTTATTCCCATGTGTCATTGGAGAAGCATACCAAATTGGATCAAATTGTTGAACATCAGTTCCTTGTTGGGTAAAGAAAAACCTTAAAGGAATACAAGATATACATTACTAGCAATAAGAAGATTGTAGTGAGATGAGACATAAATTTCATTAAGGACCGATATTTCAAGAGATCTGATGAGATGCTGCGGGATATTAGAATAAACTAGTTGGAGTTTCATCAGTCCAGCGGAAGGGGAAGCCACAGGGGAAGCCAATGAGATAGTCACGGGGATGTAGTACAATGACTAGTACTTTCATTCCCTTAGGTGCATGGGATCATGTGTGTCTTATGTTTTTAGTGGAAATGTATTACCAAATAACACCTCCTTAATAGTTGGTTGTTCCATTAAAAGGATCACAAAGATAGTTGGTGTTGCTATTGGGAAAACTTAGATAAAACAAAGCATTAAAAATAGGGAATATAATGCATCTAAAAACATAAAATATAACAAAGGTACAAATACACAATAATGCTTAATGAAGCAAAAAATTAACATAATAATGGAAAAAGACTCCCTTTATTGGATGTTGGTGGTATAAGATGAATATAATAGAATACTAAAAACACTTGAAGATGATTCTTTGATCTATGGTGCTAAAAATCCTCAGTAATGAGGTCCCTTTCCGTAGTCTCTTTTGAAGCTTCTCCTGTCTCTCAAAATAATTATGAATACCCTCCCAATGGTGGATTATTATACTCTCACTAAGATGCTGGATTGCTTAGAAGAAATATAGGCAACATTCTAGTGCTCTTCCTTCTTCCGCTTCAAAAACAAAATGTGGTGTTTCTTTGATAGAAATTTGTCCAGCATAATAATGTCTCATGTTTTAGTTCTCCCATAGCTTGTTTATATAGAAATTTTTGAACCTATCTTTCCTCTTTTGGTTCAAGAATGATAGTGACTCAAGAGTAGGACAGGATGATTCCATTGAGGGTTGCATATCTTTAGGGCGACTCCAAGTAGGTTTTCCTTGACTAGAAATTTTAGGGAATCCTTCCCCAAGGTGTGGGAATTGATCTCAAATTTTTGTGTCATACCTTTCCCCAACCGCATGATTTTAAAAGGAAAAATTTTCGGGTCTTGCATTTAACCTTCTTTCTTGGTGCGCGGTTGAATGTTTTCCTTAAAAAACTTAGGAGAAGTTTAATTTTTGGAACTTCTATAATGTCTTTAGCTGGAAAATATTCATTTGTAGTTTTTACTAGAAAAACTTAGGTTTCTTTTCATAGTGTATGATTGTTTGGTGTTAATAGTTTCACCATGATGACGTTAGGAGCAAGCGTATAATTGAAATACATCACGCTTTTTTTTTCTAAATGAGAGTCTACATAACTTATTTTAGATATATATAGAGAGAGAATAACTTGTGACAGAGATGAGTAGAGGAACCCCTTGACTGAGGATAAAGGGTAACCATGTTCTAAAGAAAACCTTAGCGATAGATAAAAAGTTAATATACAAGGTGACCAAATCCCATGCTCGTTATGATGACTAGTTAATACAATTTTACAGATATTGGTTATGTCAAGTCACACTGGAGTAGGTGAAATGATGATGGCTAGTGATGATAATTGTTGATGCCTTCAAGGGAATTTCTTGAAGAAATAAACCGAATCAGGTGCACTCGTGCATCATCTAAATGAAGCACCTCTTGCGTTTATTTTACTTTGGGAACTGTTGGCCGGATAAATCAATCTTGCAGACAAGATCGATCTCCCTAGTGTCAGAAGACAATCTAGCAACAAACAGACAACTAAGTTTATCTTTCTCTAAATATATTTGTTTTACAAGTAAATGCTATGAAGGTGTCGATCCTGCCTTAGATCCAAATGCTTATTTGTAACCATAGTTCTTCCGTCGCATCAGTAGTTCCTCCATTGCAACAATAATCCTTCCATCACAACAAGAGTTCTTTCATCGCAACAATAGCTCTTCCGTCGCAACGATATTTTTTCCGTTGCAACAAAGTGTTGTCTTTCGTCGCAAAAAAGTGTCATCTTTCATCACAACAAAGTGTTGTCTTTTGTCGCAACAAAGTGTCGTCTTTAAAGACCTGCAATCACAAACAAGCAAATATTAAATATCACATGTATAACAAATAATTATAAAAAATACCTAGCATAGTGATCAAGGAATCTATGAAATAAACGATCAAATGATAGCTTATTGAAATAAACAATCAAACGACAATATATTGAGAAAAAAAAAACTTGATTGTATTAATCTTAAAATAACAGAAGAACCTTACAACCTTAGCCTTGATGCTGAACAGGCGTTCCAGGGGTCTGAAGTAGGAGTCTCCTCTACTTTGATAAGTCTTGCACTCTTCCTCCAGGAGCACATAGAGGTACGTGATCTTTCCTCACAAAAGCTCAGTAGAAAGAAGTCTAAATCTCAACAACACTTCACCTCAATCACACACTAAAGCTTGAACTCCCTTGAGGCTACCCAATGCCTTTTTTTATAGTGCAGATGAGGAGGTTAGGTTTCCACCTATGAAGGGATAGAATTATCCTTCAAAGGGATAGGATCCTCACATCAAGGGGTTAGCTCCTTAAGGTGTGGGATCCATGAACCTTATTAGAGCGTACTCATCCCCAAAAATCTCACCCAAAAGCTTCTAGGATTGACCAAAAAACAACTTTTTTACTTTGGTTTCTCGCCCTTTTGACCTTGAAGGGGGTACACAGGCATTACATAGAGAAACCGCATTCTGGAACATATTTTTGCTTCACATTACCTGCGTTCCCTAGCCAGTAATGCAGATAAGCTTCACATTACCTGTGTACCCAGGGTTTTGGAGCTTTTTAGGGTTTTTTCTCTTGTTTTAGGGCTTGACATGAGGATTAGAGGTTGTAAGAATTACAGAAGGGGTAAGTATGAGTGACAATGAGCTCATACAGAGCATAATGTCAAGGTGATAGTTTCTAGTGCAACAGATTGCCCCCTAAAGTGCGAAATCTGGAATAGATGAAGATGAAGTCTATCATATATGAAGAGTGAAGTAATTTATCAGTTCAAGTATCATCCTATGGACACCCCAGTCGGAACTTGTAAAAACATTCAATGCAAAATATATATATGTAAACATATCATTGTTGAGGTAGGTACTCCCATACTGAGATCAAAACTAACTAGAAAACTGATTTAAACTGTTCTGATACAGGAATGATTTTCAATACATCAACATTATAGACGTGTGTAGATATAGTATGGATGCAACCATCTGTTTATGAATAGTCCACAATATAAATGAATAACAAAATTCCTCACAGCTTGGATGGTAGAAACTAGATCTAGGGTCTTGATTTCCATTTCTCGAACCAGTACGATTCTATCCATGTGAATAAATGTGTTGAAGTCGAACATGGTAGAAACCACTTGATTACCAGTCAATAATGTAAATTGTTAACGAGTGTGAGAGTAGCCGCCAGTAATGTCAATGGCTCTCAAAGTACTCAGTACAATCCATGAAATGTGAATGAATGAGCTAAAGTCGAACATGTCACGGAATCATTTGATCGAACGTCAATGATGCAACCTGTCATCGAAGGCAAGAAACCTTCCATTGAGGCATGCATATTTCAAGGTACTGACGATTTCTGGATCAACTTCCTAGATAATGAGTTGTGGTCGATAGAAAGTGATCCGCCGTAGGCAAGCCCAGAACGCGAAATCATAGATCACGTTTTGAATAAATATATTAGCAAGGATTGACTCAGGGATGGTGAAAATGGAAGAAAAATATTTCGCAAATGATTGGTTTGTTTGAACTATCCTCTTGAACACATAACAACACTGCAAATGGTTTGGCGACAATTGACCCAAAGCTAATACCTAGAAACCAGCTGAAGACTTTCAATATGGTTTGATTAGGTGTTAGGTAAAGGATTTTCCCAACCCAGGTGAACAAAAGTGTCGTGTTCAAGAGTGGTTAATAGTTTTCCGAATAATCAAAATGTAGCAAATAGGTTCGTTTTCCTCTCTTTTCCCCCACCATTTCTGGCAAGTACCTCTTTATTTTTGACAAGCTTGAGGAGGATAACATTTTCTTGTTTATAAGCTCATCCTTCACATGAGTCCAACTTAGTTTAAGATTTGAACCCTAAGAAGGAGTGGTTTGATCCTGCTTAAAAATTGAACAGGTTATTTACTGTTAAATTTTAACGAGTCCAGTATAGGAGAAACTCAGTTTTTTTCAATTTTAGGGAGTTAGAAAAAAACTTAAGAAAATTTCGTGGGTGTACTTTTTCGTAAATTTAGTCTCTCGAGCCTGGAAAAGGATAAAATAATGTAGGAGAGAACTCTATTAACTGTAATTAGTCAATGTATAGCTTTTTCATAAATATTCCATTTCAGTCTATAAAAGGGATCAACTTATACTGAAAGGATGATCATTCATTTACTTTAACGAGTTTGAATAATCAAGTGATCGGCAATGTTTTCAATTTTTGAGACTCTGAAAAGAGCTAAAAAGCGGACTCTAGGGTTTCGCTTTTTCGTAAATTTTTGAAAGAGTCCGAAAAAGTGATAAACGTATGCTATTTGTTGAAAAAATGATCAATTTTACTGAAAAATCCAATATTCTGCACAAAAAATCAAAACAATTACACATACATGTTTAACATAAATAAAAATGTTTTCAAAAATTACCTTTTTAAAGTGAAAAATAAACAAATTAAAAATTCATTTATTCGAAAAAACTTATAAAAAGGACTTTTCTAACTTCATTTTTACTATTTGAATTCATAGTGAAAACGTGAGAGTGTTTGGATTAAAAAAAAAAAAAAAAAAACTTCCTTTGAAGATTCTGGAAAATCCATTCGTCGAAATCAGAAACCGTCAGCTCCGAGTAATCTGTATAAATTCTAGACCAGATGAGGGCCCAAGTTGATATCCTAATATGGCTAGTGAAAAAGTGGCACACAGGACCAATGTTTCTTGTTTGGCGGCCACCGGCTCGAAGTCGAGTTGGAGGACATATATTTTTTGACTGGTTTGTCCAAGAGGGGCAGACACTTATCTCTATTCGGGACTAGACCAGGCGGCCAGTCTGTTGCTAATCTCAAAGTAGAGTTTTGCAATGGTTGAGTAGACCCCAAGGATAAATGGATAGATATCAAAACTATTGTCTGTCCTGAGTTCAAATTTATTGTCTTCACTTTTATTAGACTATACAGGAGTGCAGCATTACATGTTACCAATCTCATGCTGAGGGAATTGAGATTGTTAGATTTCTGTTGACATATTTTCGTTGGTTGAACAACCAAATCTTTTTAATTAAGGACTTTAATACGCAGGGATGGACTACTGCGGCGATAGAGACATGGCTTTTCCTCCAGGAGAGCAACGGGATGATTCAAGTAAAAATCATTTTCAACACTTTCTAAGTCCTATTTTTTTTTTTTTTTTAAACCGTCCAACACAACACTATGTATAGTTTTAAACACACTTTTATGCTATGATATATCACTATTACCTACTATCTGTGTACATGTTATCAAATGTTGTTTAATTTACTGTTTTGATTATTGTAAATGTCTATTTATCATACTAGAAGCAACTGCATCTGCTAATGTATTTAAATATCTTGGAATATGTTGATATTCAATGTAATCAAATTCACGTTCCAAGAGATGAACTCTCAAAAATAACCTTAATAACACTGGATTCCTAATGGCATACGCCAGGGTTAAGTTGTAATACAACGAGTTCAGAGTCTAACCTAACAATCAAGCTCTTAATCCCAAATGAGATGGATTCAGATAATAACTCAATCACTGCACTATACTCTGTAATGTTATTCATTGTTTGACTGAGGATTACCCCATGCATAGACACTAACTCGTCAAACGGTGAATAGATAACCCAAGCTGCGGAAGAAATGTTCCGTTTGCTACGACAAGCACCATCAGCAAAACCAATGTATGTCTGAAGAGATGTCGACATATGCAATATCAAGAGTAAAACTCATATAAGCATGAATAGTGATAAGAGCACACTCTAAACTAGTAACACTTTTCTAATCTAAAACACACCAACAGTAAAGAAACTAATCTAATCAAAAATCTCCACACCAAATTTAAGCATAATATCTCTTCAGATAAGGCCCATTTCTGGTTTTATCTAAAGGGACACTGTCGAGATCTATCATCTCATAGGCCCCTTTTTCCAAATTTCGCTTAACAATCAAAGGACCATGCCACATAGGCACAAATTTTCTAGCCCCTAGCTTATCGTTGGCTTGATCGTACACTAAAACTAGGTCTCCTTCTGAAAAATTACGAGGTGTAACATTTATATCGTACTGAGATTTTATTCGTTTGACATGAACCTCGTCTGCTAATGCAGCATTTCGTCGATTCTTATCTAGCTAAGCCAAGTATAAAAAATGCTTCTCCTCTTTAGATGTAGCTGGGAGTAATTCTATGGCTAATTTCAATGATGGAATTTCGCATTCAATAGGCAACACAGCTTCCAAAATGTAAACCAGTTGAAAGGGAGTGAAACCAGTTGATGTTTTTACTGAGGTCTGATATGCCTAAAGTGATGAAAATAACATGGAATTCCAATTCGACTTATGAATACTAATGATTCGTTTGATAATAGTGACTAAAAATTTATTGATAGCTTCAACCAGACCATTAGCCTATGGGTAATACGGAGTAGAACTATCGTGGCGTAGGCCAAGTTGATCTGTCAGTTCAATCATCATGATATTTCGAAAATGACTTCCATGATCTGTAATTATGGCTTGAGGAACACTAAATCTAGCAATTATATTATTGAACACGAAAGTTGCAATAGTCTTGCCATCTGCCAAAAATGTAGGCATCGCCTTGGCCCACTTAGTAAAATAATCTACTGCTAAGATAATATACGCATGCCCCTCGGCTGAGTGAGGGTTACATGTAATAAAGTCAATACCCCACTTTGTGAAAGGACTGAAAACAATTATAGGGTGAAGAGGAGCTGGTCGTGCATGCACTTTATGATCAAATACCTGACAATTGTCATATTTACGGACTACATAGATGTAATATTTGAATAACGACAGCCAGAAATAACCAGCGCGCAATATCTTTTGGGCTGTGGCATACCTAGACATATGACCGCCACATGCTCCAGAATGGCAATCATTTAGAACCTTTTCAGCTTCTTCATGAGTAAGACAACGTTGGAAAACAGAATCTGCTCCACGATGATAGAGTGTATCACCAATAATATTGTACTGTTGGGATTGGAAGCATATTTTCCATCGCTGAGATCGTGATATTTCGGGACGAAAAGATTGGGTTTGGAGATAAAAAATAATATCTCCATACCAAGGATCAAGAGTACTAATAAGAAACAAGGATTTGTCCGAAATGGACTGCTCCGCCACAGTTTCAGTATCAATAGACAGGAAATCACACATCAGTTCTACAAAAACAAAAGATTTCTTTGCCTTGGATTTTTCAAATTCGAAGTCAAATTCCTATAGGATAACTATCCATTTGGAAAACTTACCCCCTAGCAATTGTTTGGTCAAGATGTACATTATAGGGTTACAGTCATAAATTACTGTGGTTTTGCGTAATAAGATGTAGTGATGAAATATTTGGATAGTGTTATGGCCTAAATCTACCTCAGGCTGAGAAAGGCAAAGTCTAGGGTAACATAAAACCACGCTTAATCTGGTAGCTAGCCCTACCAGATCGGGAGAGGGCTCTCTCCTGGTCAATCTCAGCAAAAAATGATCAATGAGGCTTGAGATGACTCGATGTGAAGACTGATTTTAGGCTAGGTATGAAGAATAAGGATTTGGTTGAAAATTGTGGGTTGAAAACAGTAAGAGAAGGGACTATTGGGCTATGAATTTGGGGCTATTTTCTGCCGGAAAACTTGGGGAAAAGTAAGTGCAATGTACAGCCAAATTAAATATGTAATGAGAGAAGAAAATAGGGAAAATATCGCTGCCCTGTAGGCATCAATCGAGGGATGGATCTACAATGACAACTTTAGAAGAAAGAGAAGCACCGGGTTACTCAATAGAGCATCTAACAGAGGATGGATTCTGAAAAGATAACCACCACATCAAACAACATAATCATTGTGAAAGGAGCATCGTGCATGGATGGATTCCTAACACTTCCCTTAGAGAATGCTGTAAAAAAATTAGCACAAAAAACAAATCATGGAAATGAATTTACAAGAAAAACATGATACACTAGAAACTTATCGATAAGGAAATAATATCAGACCTTGATTAAGTTTTAATCTTGGTCATTGGAGACCCATCTGGAGATTATAAGAAGACTTTGATGGGTAGACGAAGCACATAGCAGTGCAAATACTCGGTTATCTAGTCATTTTCATTCTCTAGTGCAGGTGATTTATAAGGATAAATCATGTTAGAGGTCAAGTAGCAGGTTGTAGAGGGGAAAAATAGGATACTTCCTGAGGATTTTCTAGTTTTGGAAGAGTTATAAGAGGAGGCCGAAATTATTCTACATGAGACTATGCATGGGTTGCACAGTGCCTCAAGATAGGAAGTTTGATTTAGCAAGAGAAAGGGTTGATTCATCTTCTAGTGGCTAGAAAAATTTCCAGGAGGCTAGAATAATCACTTATAGTGGCAACAATAGGCTATATTTCAAATCAAAGGAAAATTTTGTGTAGCACGAGTGGGGCTTGCATAGAGGCAACACAAAATCCTGATGTAGAGGTGTTCCAAAGCTAGTTTTGAGGATTATTTTTTTGTGGGATTTCTTAAGTAGGAGGGTAAACTCCCTCAAATAATTTTTCTAGTATTTCTCTCAGATAGAAACACCAGTTCGACATCATTTTATTATAATTATAATTTATTTTTCTTCATAATTAAAATTATCACTCCTACACTAGTTTTTCAACATTGGGTTTTCTTGGGGACAATTGTCCAAAAAATTTGGTGTTAAAATTTTTGTGTACATGCTAAAATTTTATTTGCGCAATATTTTTATTTCTGAATACTTCTATGTGACTAGTTCATTGTTTTTGTAGCAATGAACTACATAATTAAATTATTAGTTAGAACAATTAATTCTAGTTGTTGCAAAAAAATTCCAGTAGTGATATTTTCACATGGTATCCCAACAATTTTGATCGGACGAGGAAGCTTAGAAGTATAGGAGGAAATTCATTGTTTAGAGTGATTAATAGGACAAATTTCCGGGGTCTATGCAGTACCTATACAAGAAGTACAAATTTCTAATCAATTTTTTTTTTTTGTGTAGGGTTGCAAATAAATTCAATTTTCTAGAAAGATTAATTCCAACAAGAAGAGAAAGTAGCATTACAATATCTTCACATAGAATATTCCTTGTTTGGGAGCAGAAGAGTTTTCACAGTAGTTATTTGAGAAGAATCAATGTTGGGTGAAAGAATAATATTACACAATTTTTTTTTCAATAAAACCATGGATTGAGTTGATATTCAAGAGGCTTCAAAATTATCATCTAGATTGAAGGATGGATTTTCTTGCTGATGAGGAGAAACTTAACAGGGTACCTTGTAGATAGACAATGGAGCATCAATTCACATGACATGGGTTAGAGAATATTTATCTAATTATAATGAGGAGTAGATGTACTTTAAAATTATTATGTGAAATAGAATGAAGTGTACTCCAGTGGGGAGAGGTACCATCGATGTTCAAAGGGATTTAGGAGAAAGAACCAACACTATCGAGGTACTACATGTTCTAGGATTGGGTATGAATGTGATTTCAATATCTCAACTACAGGATAATGGTTATGATTTCCACTTTGTACAGAATCATTTTTTTTCAAACACCTGAGATGGAAGAGGTTGAGATATATTGGAGTTCGAAGCAATAGTAGAAATGGGAAGGAATTGAATGAGCTATGGCATAGTAAAATGGAAAATTTACATGATGGAGCATTGAATATGTTTGGAAAGATAGTAACAGGGGTTCCAGAACTTAGCACACAACACAATGATGTATGCAAAGGGTGCATACTTGGGAAATATGCTAAGGAAAATTTCCCAAGAAGTGACAACAAAGAATATGGCATGTTAGGACTTATACACCTAAACATTTCTGGCGTGATGTCTACCAGAGCTCTCCATGGGGCTGAATACTTTGTCACCTTCATTGATGACCATCCCAAGAATACTTGGATGTACTTGTTAAATACCAAAGTTGAGGTCTTCAATCATTTCAGTGAGTATAAGGCTCTAATGGAGAATGTTATAGGGAAGAAGGTAAACATGTTTGGCTCAGATAGTGGTGGAGTGTATATTGATAAAAATTTCACATATTTTTTGGCAAAGGAAGTGAGAAGAAGAGAGTGGACAACTCCATACAATTCTCATGAGAATGGTGTAGCAGATAAGAAAAACAAAAATATAGTTGCGGTTGCAATAGAAATACTATATGACTAGTATTTTCCTAGGTTTCTATGGGAAGAGGAATGTAACACAAAAACGTATATTCAGAACATGACTCCTCAAAGAGAATTGGGGAAGAAAACACTAGAATAATACTTCACATGGAAGAAGCCAAATTTTAGTCACTTAAGGATCTTCAACAACATTCATTATTTCCACGTGTCATAGGAGAATCACACCAAATTGGATCGGACTGTATAACATGGGTTCCTCGTTGGGTATAGAAAAACCTCAAAGGAATACAAGATCTACATTCCTAGCAATAGGAATATTGTAGTGAGACTCGACATAAATTTCATGGAGGACCGAGATTTTGAGAGATCTCATGAGATGCTGCAGGAGATTAGAATCAAGCAGCTGAAGCTTCATTGGTCCAGTAGAAGGGGAAGCAACAAGGGAAACCAATGAGATAGTCATGAGAATATATTACAGTGACTAGTACTTGCATGTCCTTAGCTACATGGTATCCAGTGTGTGTTAGTGTTTTTGTGGCAATAGAGTACCAAATAAAACCTCCTTAACAGTTGGTTGTTCCCTAAAAAGTATCACACTGATATTTGGTGTTGTTATTTGGAAAACTTAGATAAAACAAAGCATTGAAAATAGTGAAAATAATGCATCTACAAACATAAAATATACCAAGGATAAAATACAAAATAATGCTTAATGAAGCAACTATTTACCATAAGAATGGAAAAAGACTCCCTTTATTGGTTGATGGTGGTAGAAGATGAAAATAATAGAATACTAAAAGCACTTGAAGATGGTTCTTTGAGCTATGGTGCTAAAAATCCTTAGCAATGAGGTCCCTTTCCTCATTCTCTTTGCAAGCTTCTCCTCTCTCTCAAAAGAAGTATGAAGACTCTCTTGATGGTGGATTCATCTACTCTCACTAAGATGTTGGATTTCTTATAATATAAATATAGCCCTAACTTGCTAATGCTCTTACTTCTTCCACTTCGACAATGAAATGTGGGGTTTATCTGATAGAAATTTGTCCAACATAATAATGTCTCATGTTTTTGTTATCCAATTTCTTGTTTAGAAATTATTGAACCCATCTTCCCTCTCTTGGTTCAAAAGTGATAGTTACTCAAGAGTAGGACAAGTTGATTCCATTCGGGGTTGCATATATTTAGGGAAACTCCAAGTAGGTTGTACTTGACTGGAAATGTCAGGGAATCCTCCCCCCAAGTGTGGGAAGTGAGCCTGAATTTCTAAGTCATAGCTTTCCTCTACTGCGCAATTTTCGAAGGAAAAGTTATGCGATTGTGCAGTTGGCCTTCTTTCTTGGTGCACGGTAGAATTTTTTCCTTAATAAACTTAGGAGAGGTGTAATTTTTGGAGCTTTTATAATGTATTCAACTGGAAAATATTCATTTGTAGGTTTTACTAGAAAATGTTACGTGTATATTTATAATGTATGATTTTTTGGTGTTAACAGTTTCCCCCTTATGTATGAGGTTAGGATCAAGCATATAACCAAAACACATCACGCTTTTTTTTCTAAATGAGATTCTACATAGCTTATTTGAGAGAGAGAGAGAGAGAGAGAGAGAGAGAGAGAGAGAGAGAGAGAGAATAAATTGTCATGAAGATGAGTAGAGGGATCCCTTGACTAAGGATAAAGGATAACCATGATATGAAGAAAACTTGACTGATCTATAAAAAGTTATTATATGAGGCGACCATGTGCCATTCTAGTTATGATGACTAGTTAATACAATTTGATATATATTGGTTCTATCAAGTCACACTGTAGTAGGTGAAATATTGATGGATAGTGATGATTAACTGTTGACACCCTCAAGGGTGTTCCTTGAACAAATAGACCAAATCAGGTGCTCCTGTGCATCATCTAGGCGAAGCATTTCTTGCATGTCATTGACTTTTGGAACTTCCCTTATATCATGCTGTAAGCAATGCTAAATGTGGTGCTTAGTGATGGATACTTATTCAACTAAATGGAAGATCTGCAGTGGATATAAAGCACTATACCAACCCTAACGTGGAAACTAGTGTTGGTGTTGAATGTTAGGGGAACCGATGACATTGACGAGAAATGTTGATTCCCATTGTGCCACTCGGGGATGTTCCTTCAAGTGGTAACACATCCAAGGTACAACCTCAATCTTGGAATATGGGTTTTGATGTAGAGAGGAAAGAAGCATCAACCGTCTAAGAAGTGTTCATATGGGGAATCAAGAAATTTGGTTAATTGGATTGTGATATGGTGGGTCAACAAGGCATGATAATTAAAGATGCCTATAGTAATGGATATGGATAACTTTCCCAAGATTGGAACTATAATGCAAGTGGCAGGACTCAAAATAATTTTTCTGTTAAGCATAATGATGGAGTCGGTAGGACATCCAGGGTATGTGTAAGTATGCTCTGATTGATGTGATGGGGATAAGTGGATAATGTGTGAGCTTCGACTAAGGGTGACTAGACACTGTCGCTTGGATAAGACATAAAAATATGGGTGGGAATATTTTTCCTAAAAAATGTTTTTACACTTTCCAAAAGAATTTAAAGGTGGTTTGGATGTACAAACACAGAGACAAGTTCCCCAAAACATGTTGGCCTACATAATGATGTAGGGACGGTGTTTTTTTTTTTAGGGTGGGGGCCCCACTAGCTGGTATCAGTGCAGGGTTGATGAGGCGGGTGAAATGACAAAAATGGGATATTTAAGTGGGGGGATTATAGGCCAATTTTTTTACGTGGTAGTGCGTCATACTTGATTCGTCGTAAAATATCATGGGTGAACCAGGTGTTGGCCCTCATTTTAGATAATTTTTTTCTTATTAAATAAACCCAATTTCCATTATATCCAGCCATATACCATCCATACATACCTTATTTTGACCAATTTATCCATATTTAGGTAAATAAATTACATTTTTCAATTTTTAAATATTTTTACAAAAATTGGGTTTTAAGTGCATTTTTGGATAGAACTAAAAATTCACGTAATGGCTCCATTGAAGTTATACTTGTAGGACACCTGGGCATGAGATGAGCACATATTTATAAATATTTGGAGCCAAGGATGGATGTGTATCTATTGGTTCGGTCAAACCGAGCTAAAACATGCTTAGTCAAAGCTGGTCAAACATGAGCCGTCTTTCAGAAAATCCCTAGGAAATAGGCCAAAATTAGTATTTGGTGTGATTTTCCAGATTTTGTGTGATTAGATGGATGAATTATATCAAGATAGATGGTATTAGGATAGATATGATTGTTAGAGACATTTTAGTGAAGTTTGTTTAATATTTTTTTATTTAAGACAAGAACATTGAAGGCATGAACATGAAAAATTTGTATAATTTCTTAAGGAGACTTTAGAACTTTACAAGTTAATTTGAGGAACTAGTTCCACCTTATTTTTTATGTTCAATGTGATGAATGGTTGATTGAGTTGCACTTCCTGGTTAATTTAACTTGATTTTCATAAATATTTTTTCTTCAGATTTGTTCAATTGATTAGATGTATGATGATTTATTATGACCGATGATGAATCTTAGTTTAATTTATAATTTTCATATGAAGGGACAAACCAATGTTTAAGTTAGACTCTCCTTCTATCTGATATAAGAACAAGAAACTAGAATTCATCTTTCTTTTTCTTGTCGAGTGATTTACTTATGCTTATGAATCTTAGTTTAATTTCTAATATTCATATGAAGGGACAAACTAGTGTTTGAGTTAAACTCTCCTTCTGTCTGATATAAGAAAAATAAGCTAAAATTCATTTTCTTTCCTGTTTGAAGCAATTTATGGAATTTCTAGTCTTAAAAACAATGGTAACAATGATGAATGAATTTGTTAAGAAGGACAACATGGATCTCCTTAGTTAGAAGCCTCTTATTTGATGAGATTTTTAAACTATGTCAAATATATTCTAGGGGAAGACAAAAAAATGGAAAAAGGGATGTTACATCAAGAGCATCCAAATCTACAACTGGAGGAGTAACAAGAGCATAAATAGGAAGTTTGCTAGAAAATTTTTAAAGCGATATTTTAAGCACTTTAGGAACACAAGTTGATGTTTTAAAAGAAAATAAAATGAATGAATAGCAAGATCAAATCTTATCAATATTTTATCCAAAGTGTAGGAAGAAACATCCACTTAGAGAATTCCCTTTGGATAGCATACAGGTGTGTGGTATTTGTATAGAGAATCATGCAACTGAAGGCTGTCCAAAACATAAAGAATTGCAGATGGAAGATATACAAGGGACAAATTCTCTTTACTATATGGCACCAAGGAGACCTTGGAAACCAATGATTCCTCATAAATTCCCTCAACAAAACCTCCAGAATTATCAGTATCCTCCTGAGAATCCATGGAGTACTCCAATTCCATGGCAGGCTTGGCCTCAACAATAATATCAAAACCAACCTGCACAAGGTTGGAAATGATATAGTTATGGAAACCATCCACCTCAAAAAATGTATCCCCAGCAGTATCAATAGCCATATCAACATCCATACCAATAATCATATCCTGAGAAACCGTTCCAATACTAACAATTCCAGCAACATTCTCAACCAATTCCATTTCCACCACAAAATCCTGCACCATTACTAACACAACCTCAGCAACTTCATCTACCTTCTAACTAGCAACCTCCTGGACCAACTCAATTACCAGTTCATCTAGTAGAAAATCCAAGTAACAAAGTGGAGCACAAAATTCCAATGTCTCTTCCTAAATTTGATATTTTGGATGAGTTGAAGAATGCTTATGTCAAAATTAATTTGTTGCAAGCTATAAAATATATTCCAATTTATGCAAAAACAACACATGACTTATCCATTAAGAAAACTAGAAAAAGGAAAGAGGATCAACCTACAATCCAGGTCATTGGCAAACTAGCTAGTCTCATGTCTACAAAAACAAAAATTAAAAAATATATTGATCCTGGGTTCCCTATGGTTACCATTTCAATCAATAATTTTTCAATTCCAAATACTTTAATAGATTTGGGGGCAACAATAAATTTTATGACTACATAAACTATGAAACACTTGAAATTGCATAATATTAGACCTACTACTACAATTTTGGAGCTTGCAGATATATCTAAAGTTATACCAGAAGTAATATTAAAAGATATCATTATTTCTTTGGATTCATGGGAATATCATGTAGACTTCTTGATCTTGCAGCCAAAAACAAATCTATCAGGCCATCCTTTAATTATAGGCAGACCATGGTTAGGCACAAAAAATGCCTTCATTGGATGCAGAGCAAGAAGTATGATTATAGCAGATGGGGATGAAAGGAAACATGTTACACTCTATCCTCCAGCACAATCTCCTTCTTTATTATCATGGCTTGATTAACAACAAAAACAACAAGAAACTAAATCAGTTCTCAGTATTAGTAAATTATTTAATTTAAGAGAAGAGGAAGAAAATGAGGATCTATTAGACCTTTTCATCTTAGAACCTAATATTTTAGGGCAACTTAGAATAACACAATATGAAGTTGCAAGTCGTTTTTTAAATCAATGTTTCCAGGAAAATTTCACTATTCAATCATTTCAAAATTCATTTGAAAGTATTTTTCTTGTTAACTCAATTACCAATTCACAGAGTAAAATGATCGAAATCAGTCCTGGAAGGAATTTGAATATTGGTAATGTTTTACAATCATCACAAGAGCAAGAGGTAATATAATTGTTACGGAAATATTCAAAATATTTTTCCTGGGATTACACAGACATGCAGAGAATTCATCCAAATATATGTATTCACCACATCTACAGTGATGATCATATCAAACCAATGAGACAACCACAAAGAAGAATGAATCCTATGATGAATGAAATAGCGAAAGAGGAACTGCAAAAATTGTTACAAGCTGGATTCATCTATCCTATTTTTGATATTCAATGGGTTTCTCCCTTAGTTTTTTTGTATAAGAAAAATGGAAAGTGGAGAATATGTGTAGACTATACGTAACTAAACAAAGGCACATTAAAAGATCATTTTCCGTTACCATTTATTGACCAAGTGCTCGATTCATTAGCTGGGAAGAAATTATTTTCTTTTCTTCATGGATTTAATGGATACAATTAGATTAAGATAGCATTGGAAGACTAGGATAAAACCACATTTACTTGTCCATGGGGAACATATGCATATAATTTTTTGTGATTTGGATTATGTAATACAACTACCACTTCTCAAAGAGCATTCCTTACAATATTTTCTTATCTAATACATGAATGTGTAGAGGTCTACATGGATGATTTCACTATATATACAGGAAAATTTGATGATTGTTTGAAAAGTCTTGAATTTTTTTTGAAAATATGCATAAAGACAAATCTATCCCTCAGCAATGAAAAATTATTCATGATGTTAAGAGAAGGGATTGTGTTGGGACACTATATTTCTTCTTCAGGAATCAAGGTGGACCCAAAAAAATACAAGTTATTGTGAGCTTGATTCCACCTACAACACAAAAAGAAATAAGAATATTATCGGGATAGGGAGGCTATTATAGGATATTCATTGATAATTTTAGTAAAATAGCTCTACTTCTATTCAAGTTACTTGAAAAATATGTTTACTTCTAATGGAAAAAAAACTGTCAAAATGCATTTGAAATATGAAAAGGAAAGTTTTCAGTCTTACCCATTCTCCAAGGACCAAATTGGTCATTTCCATTTCATATATCTACTGATACACCTGACATGGCTATAGGAGAATCACTTGGACAGAAGGAAAACCAATTCAATTATGTCATATACTTCATAAGAAAAAACTTAACACTAGAAGAATTGATCTATATAGTCACAGAGAAAGAAGTTTTAGTTGTTGTGCATACATTTAATAAGTTTAGGCATTATATAACAAGTCATCGATTATTCATTCATACATATCATTTAGCCATAAGATACTTAATGAACAAAGCAATAACAAATGGAAGAATTACTAGATGGTTGTTATTAATGCAAGAATTTAACATCATTGTTTTAGATCGACTAGGTAAGGATAATCAAGTGTCAGACTTTCTATCAAGGCTTCATTCACCTGGTGATCCAAATCCTGTTTCAGATGATTTCCCAGATGAACATCTATTTTCTATAATACTTAAAATACCATGGTTTTTTGATGTAGCCAACTATTTATCATTTGGAATATTACCATCCCATTACACCAATAAACATGAAAGAAAGGTAATTAGAGAAAGTGCTATATATAGTTGGGTCAATGGTGACCTATTTTATACTAGTTCTGATTTATTAATAATAAAATGTGTTACAGAAGATGAGATTCTAGATATTTTGAAATCATGTCATGACGAGCCATGTTGTGGTCATTTTGGAGACAAGCGGACTACATACAAGGTGCTCAAACTTGGTTACTATTGGCCAAAAATCTTCAAAGATTCCAAAGCCTATGTTAAAATATGTTATAGCTACCAAAGAACTGGAAGACCTGTGGTATCAGATGAAATTCCATTAAATCCACAAGTATTCACATAGCCATTTGAGCAATGGGCTCTAGATTTTTTGGTACCAGTTGACCCACCTTCAAATCCAAATAAGTACATTCTAGTATGTACAGATTATGTTACAAAGTGGGTAGAGGCAAAGGTAGTGGAAAGAGAAAAAAAAGACATAGTAGTCTCATTCCTCTTTGACGAAATATCTGTTAGATTTGGAGTTCTGAGATAGATTTTCATATATAAAGGAGAAAAATTCACTTCCAAACTTGTCCAAGATCTTATAGAGATGTATAAGGTCAAAAAAAAAAAAATTACGCCATATCATCCTTAATAAAATGGACAAGTAGAGTCGACAAATAAAGTGCTAGAAAATATCATGAAAAAAACAATGCAAATGAATTGAAAGGATTGGTCAGAAAATTTAAGAGATGCACTGTGGGCATACAGAAATACATGGAAGAGCACAACTAGATTCAGTCCATACCATTTTGTATATGGTAAGGAAGTTCTGTTACCCATTGAATTTCAAATTCATACATATAAACTTGCAGCAAAGTTGGAAATGGAACTATCTGAAGCACAACAACAACAAGTGATGCAATTAAATGAACTGGATGAAATAAGACAACAAGAAATATAGAATACATCTCTAGTGAAAAAACAAAGAATAAAGTGGCATCACAAATTCATTAACAATAAAAGTTTTGATAAAGGAGATTGGGAATTATTGTTTGACTTAAAGTTCAAATATTTCAAGGCAAAGTTTACAACTCATAGGCTTGGGCCATATGAGATAGAAGAGATCTTTGATAATGGAGCAATCAAAATAAAAACAATTGACAAAGTAACAATTTCATTTTTAGTCAACGGACATAGGCTTAAGGTCTAAAATAAGCCTATCAATAAAGAGGACATCTTAAAAAGAATCTCAACAGAAAACAACATGGAAATAATGGAACAACATAGCGGTATGCCTTCCTTCTAGAATAATATATATATAAGAAAAAAAGAGAGTTTGGTTGAGAAAATCTAGGAAACTACCACAATACAAACTCAAATTCATATCAGAAAACCAACATGTTTGGAAAATATGAATTATGTACTTTGTTTTACTTTTAATTTAGTTTGATTTTGCAGAAGTAATCCTCCAAGAAATGCGAGACTTGCGGACAAGTCTTAACATAAGCAAGGGGGAAGTTCGTAATAAAACTATGCAAATAGTTTTACTAGTTGTATTATAGAAGGGACCTGAATTATATGTCAGAAGCAACTTGAAAAATCGCTGAAAATATCATGCGGAAGGGACCTAAAACATTATTTACAATATAACTACAGAATGGACTTGAATTACATCATATAAAAATTGCAAAAGGGACCTGAACAACATCAACATTCAAGGAACCTGAATAAATAGGAGATGCCAAGAAGAACATGAAATAACATAATATCAAAAGGTTCAAGTCAACATTTAAATCGTCTATATTCCATCTATGTGTATCTATGAAGAACCATCATTGTTATCATAAGGATATCATCAACCATCAACCATTATTTTGATAAAATGACATCATCAACCAGTATTTACATCGAGCTATTTTGCGGGAATACAATTATAGTAAGTGTACAAAAAATTCTCATAAAATCTCTTGTTTTTTTTTTAAATTTTCTAGAAATTGTTAAAACTAATTTAACTTGATATGCATCCCATTACACTTACCACTTTCCATTTTTCTTATCAATATCCTACCTACGTTCCACATAAAACAAAACATTATTATCCTATCCATCATAATCATATTTCATTCATTATAATCCTATTATTTCCTACAAAATTACTATTGATTATCCTTTCCTAAATTAAGCCTCCTACTGAACACCATTCCTATTCATCATTGCATATACCTCTACAGTAATCCCAAACATTTTATAAGCATTTTGACCAAAAATAAAGGACTCAATATTTTTCCCGTAAGGAATTTTTTTGACCTACAAAAACCACAGAAGGGTTAGTGGCATGAGGACAATCATTTAATTTTAAATGACCTATATTATGGTTATTTTAAAATAAATTAAGAAAAATGCATAAATATAAGGTATGAGCGCAATATGTAAACATCTAATATGACAAAGCCAAAAGTTTGAAAATGCAAATGAAATCGACGAAGGTTGAAAAGACATGGGATTATTATGCATACAAACCAAGGTGTGGACATACAACGTAATGAGGGCAGCCATGAATGAAATATGAAATTACAAAGAATGTGGGGATGTGGTGACAACATGTTTATGAATACCATGGAATAAGGACAATGTAAAAAGACAAAATAATGCAACCACGATATTCGTGAGTCAGAAGGTGAGTCAGCATATGAAACTGTCAAAACAATTTCAAAACATTGTGTAATTCCACATTCAAACACTGTGAAAACCCATTGTGTCAAGCCTTCACTGTCAAAACGAAAATGGAAATCTATGTTAGATTTTTTCTCTTCCACCACCACGGCCATATTCAAGCTCAGGTGGAGGAGGACGTTGTGCAAACACATGCATGCATTCAACACCTCATGGAAGACGAAAATTAGAGAGAAAATGTGGAGAAGAGGTTGTGGAAAATAGATAAGTTCGAACTAAGAAAGAGAAGCAAGTTGTGGATAAATAAGAAAGAAGAGCATTGGTTTTAACGAAGATTGAAGGCCGAGATATCCTATTTTCCGAGTTGATTGAGCGTTGCAACAAACTCCAGAGACTTTTTAAAGTGAACGGGTAAGGATTGTTTCCATATTCTTCATTGTTGAACTGATTTTAGGGATAGTGAAGCTCGAGATTATGTTTAAGATGTGTCATTTAACAACGAGTCAAAATCTGGTTATAAATTAGTGTCTTTGCCACCATTGAACTCGACTCTATCACCATTAAACACGACCCTTCCACCATTAAATCTGACTCTGCTATGAAATATGTGAATCTTTAGATGTTGGAGAAGAGTCCTAACTAAAGTTGCATTGTGTAAACACAGGAGCACGAGGTTGAACTCAAAGATATCTTCGAGATTGCTCCACATCAAGTAACCGAGTTTGAAATCTTCCATACATAGCCACGAAGTTGTCACATGAAAAAAAAAATAGGGTTCAATATTTTTACATAGTGTGTGATTTTTGTAAAACACAGTGAGCTATTTCTTGTTGTTCTCATACAAACAGAGAGAAAATTTGTTTCAATTTCAACTTCACAGTGAGAATTTATCATTGTAGATGAGGGATCGAGCATGAATTTATGAGAAATAGGACACTGTAAGATGATTTTTTTTTATTCCTACATAATTAATTCTATTTTAGAGGCAGATAATTCATTTCTACACCAAAAATAGAGAAGGAGATTTTTTTGAAAATTTGATAAAACAAAGATTGAAAAATTAGTGATAGAGCAATAAAAATATTTTAACAGTGTTTTTATGATATTTATACATAAAGAAAGAAAATTTTTAATAGTTTTTGAGAAATCAATAGACTCATTCTTGCACCACAAAAGAGGATTGAAGAAGATTCACATGTAAAAAAAAACCATTTCTTTTGAGGAGCTTCAGAGCAGAGGTAAGCATAATTGTCATGAATAAAATGCATGAATAAATTAATAGAGATATATATATATATGCATGAATTTTTATTTATGATGAGAACGTTTAGAGCACAAGGGGATATAAACTGGTATACATAACACATGCCCACTAGAATAGAGCCAAGAGAGTTCAAGATAGAGAATTGGGAGAAGGAAACTATAGAAAAACTATATCAATATTGATAGATAGGGTTCCTACAAAAATTTAACGGGCAAAATGAAAGTATCTCTAAAGAATTCATAAACAATTATAGACAGGAACAAACAAAGGTGGGCAACCTATCTATTCCATTAAGACTAGAATTCATTTTAGAAGCTCTAGATCTTCCACTCTTAGGAGAAAAATACCATAAAGGCCTGCATTTCAAATACAAAGGGGGACTTTCTTCTTCGAAAAATGTAGAAAAGGATCATTTGATAGGACAAAGGGCATCCCAAGGGAGTGGTTCAATGAACCATGGGAAGAATTGGTATTATTCATACAAAGTTATTTCACATGTGATGCCAGATACAATGTAGTACATCTTTACCACATCATACTACTCAAGAACATAAAGGGAGAAGTAAAGATCAATCTATCATACGTCTTCTTGAAGAACTTGGTGAAACTGATAGAGAGTGTGAAAAAAGAGATTAAAACCAACGAAACATAGATCTACCAGTAGAGGCTTATTAAAATCCTTGTAGAATATCAAGTGAAAAGCAAGGGTTTAGTATGGAAGGAATTTTTAGCCCATCATCATTTTGAGGAACAAGTAATACAGGAGAAATTGAAGCCAGTTCACAACACAAGAATCATAATGAAATCTCCTTTATATCCTAGTACTAGGCCCAAGAAACAACATGATATTATCATGGTTAAGAAGGATAAATATTCTCTATCTATTCCTAGGAGGCATAAGAGGAAAAGTCAAGAAGAAACAAGTAACTACGAAAAATATCCTGAAGTACAAGTTGTTCAACCATCTCCCACAAAAAAACAAATTGATGAAAAAATTGAGAACATGAAAAGAGAAGACTATGAGGAACCTTTGGAGAAAGATTCATACTTTGACAATGTTGAAGTAGGAGCCACCTCATTTGTCAAAGATATAAGAGAAGAGGAAAGAGAACTGCACTTGTCAAGATAAAAGAGCTAACAGAGAAATTGGAGGTCAACGGAATTCTAGAAAGGCATTTGAAAAAGGAAAACAAGATGTAGAAGGAAAGAAATGAAAACCTAATCAAAGAAAATGAAAAGTTGAATGATAAAATGGGGAAATAGAAACAAAGAACATAGTGATTTCCAAGAAAGCTTATAGGTGGCTTAATGACAAAAACAAATGGAAGTACAAGTATGAGAGACAGAAGGTCATGGCTACAATTTACAAGGGAGAGTTGTACAAAGGAATTGATTTTCTTCTACAAGCAGCACAAAGAGGGGCATCATGATCAGGATCAGTTGGTACATCAGAACTTTGAAGGTCAAAGCGGAGAAAGAAAGCATGAGGATATGCTTGCAAATCAGCAAGGGGGAGATGTTGGCCCTCATTTTTTATCAAATTTTTCTTATTAAATATGCCTAATTTCCATTATATCCAGCCCACACCATCCATACATACCTTATTTTGACCAAGTTATTCATATTAAGGTAAATTAATTATTTTTTTTAAATTTTAGATATTTTACACAAATTGGGTTTTAAGTGCATTTTTGGACAGAACTAAAAATTGCCGTAATGGATCCATTGAATTCATACTTGCAGGACACCTAGGCATGAGTTGAGCATATATTTAGAAATATTGGGAACCAAGGATCGATGTGTACCTATTATTTTGGTGAACCTGAGCTAAAAAATTCCTAGTCAAAGCTGGTCAAACATGACCTGTCTTTAAAAATATCCCAAGGAAATAGGCCATAATTAGTATTTTGTGAGATTTTCCAGATTTTGAGTGATTGGATGGATGAATTCGAGCAATATTGATGGGATTAGGATAGATATGACTGTTAGAGACATTTTAGTCAAGTTTGTTTAATATCTTTTTATTCAAGCCAAGAACATTGAAGGCATGAACATGGAAAATTTGTATAATTTCTTAATGAGACTTCAGAACTTTGTGAGTTAATTTGAGGAACCAGTTCCACCTTATTTTTTTCCATTGAATGTGATGAATGATTGATTGATTTTCAATAGTTGAGAAGTATTTTCAGTGTGCAATACAAGATTTGAGGGCCCCCACACCGAGCTAAGTACACTTCCTTGTTAATTTAGCTTGATTTTCATAAATAGTTTTTCTTTAGATTTGTTTATTTGATTAGATATATGATGATTTATTGTGATTGACGATGAATATTATTTTAATTTCTAGTATGCATATGAAGGGAAAAAACGATGTTTAAGTTAAACTCTCCTTCTATCTGATATAAGAAAAATAAACTAGAATTCATCTTTCTTTTCGTTGTCGAGTGATTTACTTATGCTTATGAATCTTAGTTTAATTTACAATATACATTTGAAGGGACAAACCAGTGTTTAAGTTAAAGTCTCCTTCTATCTGATAGAATTAAAATAAACTAAAATTCATTTTATTTCTTGTTTAAATAAATTTCTTGAATTTATAGTCTTCAGAACAATGGTAACAATGATGAATGAATTTGTGAAGAAGGACAACATGGATCTCCTTATTTAGGAACCTCTTCTTCTACTCTTTATGCGTCATTAGCTATCATCATCGATTAATTGATTTATCTTCAAGAAAGTAATACTCTAGGGAAGGTCATACATGATCTCCTAAGATAGGAGCCTCTTCCCTCAAAGATTACATATTGAAACATAAATTACTTAGTTAAATTTTAATTTTTTAATATACATTTCCTTTAGTTTAAAAAATTTGTCTTATACAAGATTGACTACATCTGATATCGATATATTTTGGATATGCTTCCAAGTTTACAACCCCATATTGATAATAAGATAGTTGTTTTAGTTTACCTAGTAAATTGACCCAAAACTAGGAATGGGTTTGATGAGGGATGAGTGAAGCAGAATGACATTGATCTTAAAGGAGTGAAATTGATGTGGTTCTCGGGCCTGAGTAGATGGTCATGGATCCCAATAGTGAATGGGTGTATATGAACATGAAGTGATGCATCAGTGGGAAATCTCTATCGAATGACATGGATGTTTATCATATGCATGGCGAGGTGGTGATAAACATGGCCGAGATGATGGACCCTATCTTTCGTTTTGGAGAATTTATGTTAGGATATGCAAAGCTTTAGAGTAAGCCTATCCTGTTGAGTGTTGAATGATACCATCTCTGTTAGTTGTCTACGAGGATAACTGTTAAAGTGGATTTTTCATGATGTAGTTGAAATATCCACAAACAATACCCAAAATGAAAATATATGATTTTAAAATGTATGAATAATCTATAATTGACTGAATGATATGAATTAAAAACAAGAGAAGGCGCACTTGAAATAATAGTTTGGGTGTATGGTGGGTCAAAAAATGAGTTTTGGAAATAACTAGAATGAAGAGCTCCATGATGAATATGATGTGGTACTGATCCTTGTGTCTCTCATGATTTTTATAATGAAGGTCCTGAGCTTCTAGAATAGGCTCCAGAAAATGGAAAAGAGGGCGATAAATAGGGCTACGGGGAAAAAATATCATTTCATTTGCATTGTCAAGCTTAAGAGGCCTAAGCTACTTCCAAGAGAATTTCTTATCGTTTTGGTAAGGGAAAGCACCAATATTGCGCATGGGGAGAGCCAAGTAGGAGCTTGTACCTTAGCCTTTGTAATTTTCGTAGTTTTAGGGTAGATAGGTCATACAAGGGTCTCATGCATGATGTTTTCAAGGTGTAAATTTAGGGCCGTGCAAATGACTCATGTAGAGTCGCATAGTCACTACGTGAAGCTTTAAAGTTTATGTGACGACGTCACGCAAAAGTGGCCCTCAATCGCATAATCCATGGGACCAAGTCACAATAAGCCATGATGATGTCCATCGCGGGTCGTCGCACCTTGGTCGCTAGACCACGCATGATCTGCACATCTATGTTTTACACAAGCACATGAACCATGCATTCGTGTTAAACATAGATGTGCGGACCTCACTGCGATTCTCATCATCACCTTATGCATGATAGACATGTGAACGCACGTCTTCTTGAAAAGTAGACGTGCGTTGCGCACACTTGTGTTGGGTACGAGCGCACGTTTTTAAAAAAGAGCGAGAATTTTTATTTTTATAACTTAGGGAGCTAGAATTGATTCTTACAATCCCTAATGGTAAAATGATTTGGAGAGAGACGGACTGGGAGTCCCTACGTACAATGGTTGTAGTGAAATAGGTGGTCAGCCAGACCTTGGCTTGGTGGCAGTTACTGAAGCTTCTTTAGAACCCCATATTAAGATCCAAGGATAGATTCCTATATTTTTTGAGACACTGCTAGGATGATGACCAACAAATTATGGTGATCTACAGGCATCATAGAACTTTTGAGGTCTAAAATGGACCTCCTAAGAAAAATGTACAATCAAAATCAACTTTATAAGAACCAATAGTATTCAAGATGAGGATGTAAAACATGTGGGATGATTCAATATTTTTAGGGTAACAATGTAAAAATACTAAAAAATAATAAAATAATAAAACTACTTTTTAAACTTGTATTTTCAACTTGTCTCCCTAAGGTTTTACTCAAATTTCAAGTGGGAGTACTCGTTGGATGAAAATTTGAATCCCTCATCTAAGGAGTACCATGTTGCATACTTTCGATGGAATGTGCTACACAAAAAATGAGAAATACATGAAAAAATGTTATTGCAATCACATTTTTCATGTACTTCTCAATTTATGTGTATAAGGGTCCATAGAAAGTATTTAACTTGTCTAATTCTTAGATGATGAATAAAGTTATGTATCCAACGAGTGTTCCTGCTCGAAATTTGAGTAAACCCATATAGAGATAAGCTGAAAATACGAGTTGAAAAAGTAGTTTTTCTTTTTTTCCTCTAAAATTTGATGATGTAATCTAATATTATTTTATTATTTCCATAATTAGTTTATAATTTCCTTAGGAGGCCCATTTTAGACCTAAAAATTCCCTTAATGGATGATCTACCAATATCAACCCTTATTTATGTATATTATGTGACAGGGTTGCTACCTCATGGAGAGGATTTATCATATCCTCTGTCAGTTGGGCATGTGGATATCTACTAATGGGCAGAGGCCGAGGATCATTGTGGGTCCAAAACATATGACATGGATTGGATCAAGGTTCCCACTATTTTTAATCTTTCTAAGGGGATTCCGGTGGCTATGATTTTGAAGTTGGATGGTTCTATGTCCCCACACAGGGTGTCGAGGCCCCAGATAATTGTCCTATAGTGGTCGCAAGCAGGGCACTTCTTTGATAGGGCTTAGTTTATGGATAGTGGCATGACGTCACTATTGACATAGGTGTGGCGTGGTGAGCTATGAAGATTTTTCTAAGCAATTATTTTATGCAATATTATTTAAGAGAGGGCCGTGATGCTTTGGACCTTCTTAGTAGCGCATCTAGGGCCTACTAGAGACTAACATATCTGATAGTGGGTGTCGGTGTTTCCACGAGTTGGTGGTGATGTTGCGGGGCATTGTTAGGTCCATATATTACTAGTATACTCCCTTATTGTTGTTAGTGTAACCCCCTTGTTGTTATTATTGTACCCTTGTAAACCCCATATTGTTATTATTCTGCCCTTAAATTATTATTGTTAGGTCGGCTAGGATTACATTGTGGCCCCATGGACTCCTATATATAGAAAGGAGGTTTTGTAATTTGTATCATCAAAGAATTGTTCATTCATGTAATGTATTGGAGGTTTCCCCCTCAAAGTGGCTCATTTATAAGGCGTCGATATCTGTTTTCTTCTATTTTTTGAGCTGGTTTCACAACAATTGGTATCAGAGCTTTGGATTCTAGGGTTTCACTGCTCCAAATAGGTCATCGTAGAATTTTCGCTATAACTTTGTTTCTACGAAGTTTCAAAAGCTAAAATTTTTAGGGTGTGAAGCTGTGATCCCAAGGAACATTTTTGCAAAATTTCAGGGCTTGGTTCACAATATTTTCGGAGACATGATCTATGGAAGTTAGGTATTTTTGCAGGCTCCTCAATTCAATCTAAAAAAGTCATCCTAGAATTTTATCTATAAATTTTTTTCTATTAAGGTTCAGAATCTGAAATTTTAGGGCACGAAGATGAAATCTTAAGGAAACGCGTCGCAAAATTTTAGAGCTTGGTTAGCAATATTTTCGGAGATATGATCTGTGGAAGGTCATGCTTTTTTAGGCTCCTGAATTTCTTCTCAAAGAGGTGATAGTGGGAAAATCTTCATAACTCTCTCTCTGTGCATAGGATTGGCATGCCGTAAAATGTGGCCACAAGTAAACAGATATTAGTTTCTTTGCTATCAATTTCAGAGTTAAAAGATGAAACAATGACACATGGCAAGTCGTATCAGTTCAATGTACTAAAACAGTCCATAATTAGGTCACTGTGGGAGATTGGACATAAATTTACCTTGAAGAATCCAAATAAGCTCAGACCTATGGCATTCAAAAGAGGATTCAGAAGGCTATCTTAGTGCCAAATTTCAGATATTGAAGAGTTGTAACCACAGAGATAATATAATTTTAATATCGATATCTTCAAAAGAAAGAAAAAGGTGTGTAATTGTTTCTGAATTGCATAAGTCTTGTTTGAAGAATCAATTTGATTTAGATATCATCAAATTATCATGAAATTAGAATGAAGACTGAAGATATTCCAAAAACAACCTTTTGAACTCATGGGGGTCACTATGAATTTTTGGTCATGCCTTTTTGCCTTACCAATGCACCTTCTACATTTCAAGGGTTGATGAATTCCATTTTCAAACCCTTAGAAAATTTGTGCTAGTATTTTTTGATGATATACTAATCTATAGTAGGTCTTGGAAGGATCATGTTGAACATATTGACAAGGTGCTCAAACTATTGCAGGAGAAACAATTATATGCAAAAACATCCAAATGTTTCTTTGGAGTATAAGAGGTGGAATATTTGGGTCATATTGTATCTCGCGAGGGTGTTAAAGTAGACCCTAACAAAATTAAAGCCATTAAGGAATGGAAAGTCCCCACAACCATAAAGCAGTTGCAAGGATTTTTTCGGTTAATAGGGTATTATCGCAAGTTTTTTAAGAATTATGGGATAATAATAGCACCTCTAACAACATTATTGAAGAAAGATGCATTTTCATGGACTCCTTAAGCAACTAAGGCCTTTGAACATCTTAAAGAGGCGATGTGCCTAGCACCGGTCTTAGCTACGCCAGACTTCACAAAAGCATTTATTATGGAATATGATGCCTCGGGAAATCGAATTAGTGATGTCTTAATGCAGGAAGGAAGACCCATTTCTTTTGAAATTCATCCAATCAAAGGAAAGTATTTACAGAAACCTATTTATGAGAAGGAAATGTTAGCAATACTGCATGCACTAAATAAATGGCGAACGTACCTAATGGGAAGACACTTCAAGGTAAAAACTGACCATGATAGTCTTAAACACTTTTTGAAATAAAGAATATATTCAGAAGAGCAACAAAAATGGGTCACAAAGATGTTGGCTTATGACTTTGAAATAATCTACAAAAAAGGGAAACTTAATGTTTTTTCAAATGCACTCTCAAGAAAGAATGAAGAGTTGGAAGCATTGCTTTGTGCCATTTCTATTATCCAACAAGATTGGATAACTGAAGCAAGAGATGAATGGAAGAAGGAAAAAGACGTATGGACACTCATTCAAAAGTTGCAACAAGATCCTAGTACATCTGATACATTTAGTTGGAAAAATGATTCCTTCTGGTACAAAGATCGCTTATATCTTTGTAAGAATTCCCAACTAAAACAAAAGATTGTTTTTTAATTGCACACTTCTCCTTTAAGGAGGAAACTCAGGATTTTTAAAAACTTACCACAGGGTGATGAAAGAATTTTTTTGGGATGGCCTTAAATCTGATATTCAAAATTTTGTTGTGGAATGTTTGGTTTGCCAGCAGAATAAAGTTGAGACAATTAAGACCCCGAGATTTATACAACCTTTATCCATTCCAAGTCAATGTTGGGAGGAGATTTCAATGGATTTTATCACAGGTTTACCTAAGTCCAAAGGAAAGAGTGTCATCATGGTGGTAGTTGATAGACTTACCAAGTATGCACACTTTTGTGCATTATCTCATCCATGTAAAGCAAGTACAGTTGCTACTACATTTATGTACACAATTCAAAAGCTACATGGAAACCCAAGGGTTATTGTGAGCGACAGAGATCCCATTTTTACTGGAAATTTTTGGAAGAAGTTATTTTCTTGTTTGGGTACTCAATTAGCTCATAGCTCATCTTATCATCCTCAATCTGATGGTCAAAATGAGATAGTAAATAAATGTTTGGAAGGATATCTTCGTTGTTTTGTATCTGATAAACAAACACAATGGGTCAAGTGGTTACCTCTAGCTGAATGGTGGTATAACACTTCCTTCCATGCTGCAGCAAAAATGACCCCATTTATGGCACTTTATGGATATCATCCACCATCCATCACATCATCTTTAAGGGAAAATTCGAAGGTTCAAGCAGTGGAAGATCACATCGAGCATCAGCAAGAAGTTCTCCAACTCTTAAAGGATCACCTGAATTTGGCACAAAATCGAATGAAACAACAGGCAGATCAACATCGTAGCGAGAGAAGTTTTGATGTAGGAGATTGGGTATTTTTACGGCTACAACCATACAAACAAATGTCCCTCAAGCAAGCAAAGAAGGATAATAAATTATCGCCAAAGTACCATGGTCCTTACAAGGTGTTGCAAAAGATTGGTACTATGGCATACAAATTGGAGCTTCCTGCTTCTTCGCGAGTACATCCAGTTTTCCATGTTTCATGCTTAAAGAAGGTTATAGGTGAAAATATTCCAGTTCAAACAATATTGCCAGAAATTGATGAGGAAGGAAAAATCATGTTGGAACCTGAAGCAGTCACGGAAACAAGAACTCGACAACTACGGAATCGATCAATTTCAGAGTATCTCATCAAGTGGAAGAACTTACCCACTGAAGATTCTACATGGGAGGATGAGAATTTTATACAGAAGCACCCAAAGCTACTCAAGCGTTGAGGACAACACTTTTTTGAAGGAGAGGGGCATGTTAGGTCCCTATATTACTAGTATAGTCCCTTATTGTTGTTAGTGTAACCCCCTTATTATTATTATTGTACCCCTGTAACCCCCATATTGTTATTATTGTGCCCTTAAATTATTATTGTTAGGTCAGCTAGGATTACATTGTGGCCCGATGGACTCCGATATATAGAAAGGAGGTTTTGTAATTTGTATCATCAAATAATTGTTCATTCATGTAATGTATTGGAGGTTTCCCCCTCAAAGTGGCTTATTTCTAAGGCGTTGATATCTCTTTTCTTCTATTTTTGGAGCTGGTTTCACAACAGGCATTCTTGGAATGCCATCGTGTGGGGTTAGTTTAACTCCAGCCCTCGACTAATTTTGGAGTTCCCCTATCATAGGATGGACTTCTAGGGAGATCCAGATATGAGGATTCCTCCTGGTGATGCATGGGGACCAACATGTATGAGAGTTCTTGTTTTTTTCATTTTTGCATTTTTACATGTATAGGTATGTTTTTTATATATGATGATTTTGATACCATTTTTTTTTAACTTTTGTATGCAGGGTTCAGGAATGAACAATAACCTACTTGGTGGGAAATGATTGAAGATGCATGGGTGTAATAGGGGTGACACCCATGCCACAAAGATCGAGAGATGTGAGGCTTCCTGCTGAGCCTGAGCGGCCAGTGCCGCTGCACCGATTGGAAATTGGTTGACCCTTCAGGGAGGGTAGTATTGTAGAGACAGACATGGACATAGAGTGGTGGTATAGGCATGTCGAGGAAGTGGAGGCACAGTTGCGAAGTGTAGAGTGCGAGTTCTAGGAATATTGAGATACCTGGGGTAGGACTCAGGCCCTCACTAGAGGGACTCCCATGGAGGGGTGGGACGGGCTGGGTAAGTTCATCATGGAGATGAAGATCGTGCATGAGTGGGGGCGTCGACCATTTTTGTGCCATATATATATGGTGATGGCCACGACTAGTCTGATTTTGGATCCGAGTGTGGAGATTGCTCCACGGGACAGAGGGCCTCGACCCTAGATTTAGATGATATGATGTATGTTCCAGGGAAAGTAGCCATTATGATTATGCTCCCTTTTTTTCATTGAATTGTTTCTCTTGGCTACGAGATAGTGGATTGTACAACTATTTTTGTACCCAAGATATATATATTTTTAGTGTATATATGCAAGATATATTTTTGGTGGCTCTTATGACTTTTTTGGTGTACATTCTTATAAATTTTGGGCTCTGGTATTGTCGTGTTTAATTTTCGTTCTCACCCTATTATTACTCATGTTTTTAATTTTTATTTATTTCATTTTGCACAATTCTTCAGCTAGTAGCTTACACTTGGAGCATGATCAGATAATTGTTCATTATTTAACCTATTTCCTTTATTTCCATAAGATTTGCATCAAAATGATTATTGATGATAATGCTTGTGTTATCTTAGGAAGAAATATGAAATCACGATAAAAGATACATGTGCATTAGAAATTGCACCAAGTTTTGTTCCTGCACCAACACTCCTACACTAGCATTCCTGCACCGATTTGGGGTTTTGACATCTCGACATGCTTTCGGCAAAAAAAATGGTTGTTGTCCAAAATTATTCTCTAAAACCTTCCCATGATTTGGATTTCACTGAGATCACACATGTGGGTCTCTAGAAGCAAACCAAAAAATCTCCTCAAAGTTCGCGCAGGTTTAAAATTTCCATGTTTGACCTCGAGTTACGTGCAGTTGGACGAGAATTTTGAAAATCTAGAAAAATGGGTTTTTTTCCAGTATAACAAATTATCTATAACTCGAACCATTTCCCAAGATTCACATTGTTATAAAATTTACACACAGGTTTTTGAGGCATTTGTATAAAAAAAGATTGTTTTTCTAAAATTCTAGGATCTTGGCACAATTTCAAACTGCCAAGTTTGATCTCGATTTTCATGTATATGGAGGTGAATCTCTAAAATATGAGCGAAATTATTTTTTACAAATATAAAAAATTATCTAGAACTTGAACCATTTCCCAAGATTCTCATTATTCTAAATATTACACAGAGGTCTTTGAAGTAGTTTTATAAAAAAAAACTATTTTACATAATTCTAGGATCTAGCCAGATTTGCCAAAAAATGGAAACTTCATATTAGATCTATATTTTCTTGAACGGAAAATTGTTGTACTTGTCTCCTATTGGTGGAAAAAAATTGGGATTCACTTCCTCATCTTCTTTTGTAATGGACTAGCTCAGCTAAAGCCAAATTTGTATCTTCAAATATATAAAAATAGAGCTATGGATCCAAGCCTAGGGAGCAAGCCATTTTTTGTACTTTCATGCTGCTAACCTGAGTGTTAGGGGTCTTCCCCTTCCTCAAATCAATTTGAAGCTAGACTACTAAGCTCAAATGTATAAGGAATAATATTTCCATTAATAACAAGCCTCTAATGCTAGGTCTTCTCTATTTTATGTAATGTTAATCTTGCTCTCATAGTTAAGTGTTTTCCTTAAATGGAAACAAGATGGTTGGCTCGGGCCCAGCCAACCCAACTCATTCTCCCCATCTTTCATGGTGTGCTTAGATACAATTATGTTGGTGTGAACAAAGTGATTTATTTATGCTTGAGCTTGCAGGTCTGGTGAAACCCTTTTGAATGTATTTATTTTATGCATGATCTTAGATCTAAGGAGTCCTCATGTGTGTTGAGTGGATTTTCATTTCCAATTTCACTATTTTATTCATTCCCAAAACATCACACTGTTTATTTTCTTTTTTGAGAATGTTCCTTGAATTAATTCTGAAATATTAGATAGGGTTGCAGGTTTAATGATTTAAGTTATGACATAAATATTAATTTCCTTCTATAGCACAACATACCCTGATACAAATAGGAGTTATGGCTGAGTTATGATATCTATGTGCATAAGTTTATACTATAATGATATCCTGAAATGATTGTAAACTAAATATCATTAAGTATAGGAATTGGTGATGGCATTTTTTTGAGTTTAAATACTTTATGAAAATAATATTTTAAGCAGAATGTATTTATCACGCAGTGAAAAATATTTGAAGAGGTTTAAATTTAATCTTCTAAAAAACGTCTTTTATTACAAAGCAAGAGTTTTCCATTTCTGCAACTATGAGAATTTCTTTGAAGATTCACATTTTGTCTTTTCACTGGAAGTTTTCATTTGATTTGGGATTATTTTCATTAATGTTGAAGCTAAATCTTTATTTCCTACTTACTATTTATAGCACAACAATTTTTGAATCTATCCCAGTGTAGGAACAAGATGTTCTAAGTACAGGAAAAAAGCATTCTAGTATACGAATATAGAATTCTAGTACAAGAACAGAATGTTCTAGTATAGAAAAAAAGCATTCTACTACAGGAAAAAAACATTCCAGTACCAAAATATAGTGTTCTGGTATAAGAACAAAGTATCTTGTACATGAAAAAAGTGTTATGGTAAAGGAACGAACTTGTTCTGGTACAATAACATAGTCTATCTAGTATAGGAACAAAGTCATTATTTCCTAGTGCGGACACAAAATTGTTCATGTATAGGAACATGGTCATTCTGATACAAGAACAAAATTGTCATAACACAGAAATGAACTTACACTTTTTTCCTTGTACAAGGATCATAGTACAACAATATATTTGATTTTCAAATATTTTAAGTTTTGCACTTGATTGAGTGGCATGAATTCTAAGTTCATTTATTTTTGAAGTATATTTCCAGCAAAGTATTTTATTTCTATTTTCTAAGTGAGAGTCCAGTTTCGAGTGTGGTGTGTGGTGTCATTTTTTTAACTAGTGGTGTGAAGAGTTTCTACACATGTTAGGATTTCGTTTTCAGGTTGCTAGAGTCCTTCTCTGGAATTTCGAGTGTTGCGCCTCAAATTTCACGAACTCCCGAATTGACAATTAAACTTTTGTCCATTAATATGCCATATACTGCACCCAACATTTTGGCACCATTTTCGGGGAGGCACTTAGGGGATTTACCTTTGTAACATGTTGGAGTTTATTTTTCTCTTTACCTAGATTTTCTTGCAAATTTTATTTCCTTATAATTGACTCCTTGAATCTGTTTATTTCCTGCAATTTTTTTTTAAGGTTTTTAATTCCTTCTGTGTTGTTAGAACCCCCCATCTATTCAACCACATGCTAACAAGATATACCAAATAGTTTGTTTAATATAGATAAATGGTATTTCGAGGCATTTTTCAATGAGGGGTTAGAGGCTAATATCAATCATCTAATGCATGTATTTCACTGGTAAGTTGGCAGGAACATTCGAACAAGGATTATCAATGTAGTATATGGAGAACCTATTTTCATTTGGTAAGAAATGAAAAGCATTTTTACTTCTGAATTCCCTATTAAATATCTAGGAGTGTTACAAATGCATAGTATTCCCCATCCGCACCACAAAAATGTCATGGTTTGGAAAATCGAGACCTAGATATATTCTTATTTTAGTTTGAAGGACTTTGTAGAGGATATGGTTATTTTGCTAATGCTAAAAGGTTGTAAGTGTTTCCTTTTACTCTTAAAGAAGCAGCTCTTCAATGGTTCATGAGCATTGGAGGGAACTACATTCAAAAATGGGAATACATGGAGAATGTATTCTTGAATAAATACCAAGACTATTGTCTACATAGTGAAGATATTTTTGGAATAACACAAGGGGAAAATAAAAGTTTGGAGGACTATGTGGAATGATTTCGATACAATCTTCAAAAATCAAAATATAAACATTTGGAAAAAGAGTCCTTGAAAACACTCCTACTCAAAGGAATTGAATATCTTTTTTTCAGAACCATTAAATCTAATAGGAGAAGGTGATGCTTTTCACTTACCATATGATAATGTTTGTGAATTATGCATTAGATATTCAAGAGGAATCTCTAATATTGGTAAGAATTCTCGAGAACTTTCTTCTCAATTTTTTAAATCTGCTACAAAAATAGGAGTTACAAAGGCATCTCTAAATTTACAATTGGATGATTTATGGGAATAACAGAAGAAGTGCAAGGAGTGTTACTTGATCAATTTCCCATCACTACTAGGGTTACACCAAGTATTGAAAGAATCAAGTAAGTAAATGAGTCAACTACCAGGTATAAATGAAAAATCTTCATCATTTAATACTTGGAATAATATTTATTTTCCCCAACAAGTTCTTCAATAGATCTATAACCCTACAGTTTCACAGAAAAATTATAGCCCTCCTTTGATTCAATACCCCACCTTATTCCCACAACGGCCCTCTCCCTTAAGCTAGATATTCCCATAGCCTTCAGGATGGTTTGGAGCCTCATGTTTAGGGAAATTCCCCATGTTATCCCCATTACTAAAGCCACAACAAATACAATTCGTATCTAATGCACCACCATGTTATCCTTCTCCATGATCTGAGCCATTTCTGCAACCAAACCCTAATTCTAATGATGAATTTGCACATCAATTTAAAACACCTATTCTTCCTACTCACTCCCCTACTGAATGTAATTTCATATATTTTAGAAAGCGGATAAGAGTGAATTTAGAAACATCCCCTATTACCACACAAAATTTTCCTCGAGAAGAAAATTTAATCCATAAACCATTAGAGGAGAAATCTATAACTGCAACTTGTTCGAAAATTGTTGTTGAAGCTTGCCAAGAAGAAAAACCAATAATTTCCCTTAACCGTCCTTTTCAATATGAAGAGAGCAAACATCAAGTTGTGGAATGCTTGTACAAGTTGAAAAACCATGAATATGTGGGTCCTATTGAAGCCTGGTTCCAAACAATCATTGACACACCTCACTCCTTCATCGTGCAAAACTCTTGGTACCATATCAATTAAAGAATTTGGTTTCTCATACTTCGGTATGCATTAAAGTCTACTTTTTAAACTTGAGTGTGAGTATACTTGGTATTTTGTTAAGGATATGGTTACACTAGAAGTACTCCTGCACTTGAGGGATATCTTCCTCTCTTTAAATTACGGTAGGGTAGTATAGAAACAATAAATAAAAGTTCTATTTGGAATAAAATTATTATAGCGCCACTCTTAAATTCCCTAAGGCACAACTATTGAAATTTCCAGTATTATGCACTCTTGTAGTAAGACTTGTCAGAAGAAACACTCTTATTGCCTCATATTTTATAAAGTGACTTTGATTATTGACCAAGATTATTCATTCGGTCAGTTATGGGGATTGTGGTTGTTATGCTTAATACTTTCCATTCAAAATCTTGATAACCTACATATGGTTTATTCATAAGCTTAACAGACTGTCATCCAAGAAACCTTTTCAAGTTTCTCTTTGAAGATATTGATGAAAATCCTCCTATGGTGGACCAATCCTATAAAACCATAATGAGTTCTCATCAGAACCATGGCATGATTGACTTGAGGAATCTTTCAGTAAATATCTGAGATTTTTTCTTTAAAAAGAGTCTTTAGCGTAGAATGACCAACCATTAAATATTAGTAATTTAAAACTTTCACGCCATCTCATGGTTTTAAGGAGCAAGTTTTCCTCCCCACATATTACGTAACTTATTTGAGGTTAATCATAATTATAGTTTTTTTAACATAAACGAATTAATTGATGGATATGAGGTCTCATTACGAGCCGACCTACTATGATCATGGGTCCTAATGAGAATGAAATTAGCACTACTAGTCACCAAGCCATGTTAATGGCTTTCAATTGAAAAGCTAGAAGACAAGAGGTCTCATGACGAGCCGACTTGTTCATTCTTGTTATCTCTTGTGAATGGAACTTTTGTTTGTTGGTTACCAAGCCAGGACAAGGACCTTCAATTAATTCTCAAATGAAAGTAAATTATTTTAAATGACTTTGAATCTATATCTAATAGGTGGTACACAAGCATTTCGTTGAGTTAAAAGGAATCCTTATCGAGGCTATAAACACCTGCTGGAAGCAGGGTATTTTCTATGGTATTAAATTTTATTTTACATTATGATTTACTCGGTCATTTCTACCTTTCCCCGAGCTCATTATCATATCTCTCTGAGAATGAATTTAAGTTACTTTCATAAATGTGCTTTGGAATTCTATATTTCTTAAATATGAAGGTTTTCATGGATGTGGGACCTTTAGTGCACGTGATTCACTCTTCCTGAAAAAGAATAAATTCAACTATCATTTCTTGGATAACGATAATGTGGGAAGGTATAATTTTGTCATGTTTCTATTTCCTACTTAAATCAATTTTAATGCCTTGGATTTCATATAATGTCACTTCTATTTATAATAATAAGGCTATTGAATGTAAATACCTAGTGATTTGGACTTTTCTTAAGATGGTTTGTGGAAATTTTTATAGTTGGATACTTTAAATCCCTGTAGTGACAACATTGTTAGCATTCCTTTGGTTGTCCTACCATTAGTTACTTTTAGAAATAATGAAGATCAACTTGACATCATTGAATCTATGGTTGCGGGTATTTATTATATTATTGATGCAAAGGGAGTGAACATCATATGGAACTTACCTACATTATATTACTTTATTAGCTCTATAGTTTAAGTCAATGGAACATGAATCTAATAGATAAACCCTATCCCTATAGTCTTAATCAACTTTAATCTTTGTCAGAGGTTTTTCTTGCATGAGGACATGAAAGATGATTGACATGGGGGGATGTTAGGCCACGAAATTGTTCTATTTAATTCTCATTCTCACCCTATGATCACTCATGGTTTTCATTGCTATTACTACCATTTCGTAGAATTGTTGGGCTAGTAGCTTAAACTTTGAGCATGACCAAGTAATTGTTCATTATTTAACCTATTTCCTTTATTTCGATAATATTTTCATCAAAATGATGATTTATTATAGTGCTTCTGTTGTTTTAAGAGGATGTATGAAGTCACGATAAAAAATACACATGCATCAACAATTAATTGCAACAATTTTCTTTCCTTCACCGACACTCCTACAATAGCATTCCTACACCAATTTGGGACTTCGACATCTTACCATGTTTTTAGGGAAAACCAAAGACAATTATTGTCCAAAGTGATGCTCTAACAACTTCCAATGAGTTGTATTGTGCCTAGGTCACACATGTGGGTCTCTAGAAGAAAATTAACAAATCTGCTCAAAATTCACGCAGTTTTAAAGCTGCCAAGTTTGACTCAATTTGCGTGCCTGTTGGAATAGGGTATCCTAAAAAGCTGTGAAACTGGTCCAATTTTGATATTTTTTATTATAATTAGTATAGCACAAGGTTTTTGGGGTGGGTCAAAGCCCCCAAACGTATTGTAATGGGTAAAAGGGTAAAATAGGGGTCTGAAAACCATGGGTTGCGGACCATAGGAATGTTGAGGCTAGATTATTATAAATAGAGATGCATTTTGGATTGTGAAGGAGAGGAATTGATGAGCTATTGATGTGATCTTTCGGTTAAGTTATCTGTTTTGGTTTTGGGGAACGAAATCCTGTTGGCTGTGTGCACAGAGATCCTATTCCAGCTGTGTGCAGACCCTGCTGCTATGTGCACAGGTTGGGAAGGGAATTGCAAGGAAATATTGATGAATGAATGAATGCGAAGGATTGTTAGATATCTGAATCTGTGAGTACTATTGTACGAATTGATGATAATTGTTGTGTTATGTATTTTCTGTCTTTTTCTATGAAGGTTTGTGTACTGAATGATTGGATCTAGATGTATTCCACTTTGTTTATATAATATCGTGTTGATGTTATAGAATGAATATAATTATAGATCTAGTGCACGTGGATGCAAATAGATACATAATTAACCCTGCGAGAAACAAGGTAATCTGAGAATTACGGAATAGAACGCACCTCTGCTTCCCTTACCCTTCCTTTCTTAGGGTGCGGAAACCTGGTTCCAGCACCCACCCATACTACTTCGGGTGATACTGTGACCTACGAAAGCAGGTCACTGCCGAAAGGGCTAGTAGTATAAGGTTTCGTTGGCAAACCTTGCACACCGAACCTGCGTCAGGACCCCTCAAGCCAATAGTGCCTTTGCAGCTGAATCTTGAAAATCCGAGCAAATGAGTTTTTTTACCAGTATAACAAATTATATTGAAACCAAAACATTTCCCAATATTATCATTATTATAAAAGTTAAAAACAAGTCTTTGAGGCAGTTTTATAAAAAAATATTGTTTTTCCAAAATCCTAGGATCTTGGCATAGTTTTCAAACTGAAAAGTTTGACCTCGATTTGCGTGTAGCTAGAGGTGGATCTAGAGAATATGAGAATAATTTTGTTTACCAGTAAAGCTAATTATCTAGAACCTGAACCGTTTCCCAAGATTTTCATTAGTATAAAAGTTACACAAGAGTCTTTGAAGCAGTTTTATAAAAATAAAAAAAAAAGGTTTTTCCATAATTCTAGGATCTTGCCCAGATTTTCCAAAAAATAGAAAATGCATACCAGATAGGCATTCTCTTGATGGGAAAAGGATTGTATGTGTCCCCTATTGATTGAAACTATTTTTTATTCACTTCCTCATATTGTTTTGTAATGGATTGGATGGCCTAAAGCCAAATTTGTATCATGAAATGTATAAAAATAGAATTATGCTTCCAACCCTAGGGAGCAAGCCATTTTTTGTACTCTCATGCTGCTAAGCTAAGTGTTGGGGATCTTTCCCTTCCTCAGATTGATTTGGAGCTGAAATAATAAGCTCAAATGTATAAGGATTGATATTTCCATTGATAACAAGCTTCTAATGCCAGGTTCATGCATCCATTTTCTCTATTTTCTGTAATGTTAATATTGCTCTCAGAGTTAAGCATTTTATTTAAAGGGAAACAAGTTGGTTGGCTAAGTCCCAGCTAACCTAGCTCATTCTCCCCATCTATCGTGGTTATGTTGGTGTGAACATAATGATTTCTTTATGCTTGAGCTTGCATTTTTGGTGAAATATTTGTGAATGTATTTCTTTAATGCATGATTTCAGATGTGAGGAGTCCTCGTGTGTGTTGTGTGAATTTTCATTTCTAGTTTCAGTATTTTGTTATTTCTTGAGCATCACATTGTAATTTTCCATTCTGAGAACGTTCCTTGAATTATTTCTGAAATATTAGACAGGGTTGCACGTTTAATGATTTAAGTTCTCCTAGAAAGATTTACTTCCTTTTATAGCAGAACGCACCCTGATATAAATACAAATTCTAGATGAGTGATGATATATCTATGCATAAATTTATAAGTAATGATATCCTCAAAATATTGTAAACTAAATATCATTAAGTACAGGAATTATTGATGGTATTTTTTTACGTTTAAATACTTTATGAAATTAATATTTTAAGTAGAGTATATTTATCACACAGTGACAGAGATTTGAAGAGGTTTAAGTTTAATATTTTAAATAACATATTTATTACCAAGAAAGAGTTTCTCATTTATGAAATTTTGAGAATTTCCTTGAATATTTGCAGTTTTTCTTTTCACTGAAAGTTTTGATTTGATTTGGGATTATTTTCATTAATGTTCAATTTAAATATTTCTTCCCTGCTTTGTTAATTTCCTATTTACTATTTATACCACATCAATTTATGAATTAAGGGTTGTAGAACGTGATTCTGTCTTGGTGCAGGAACATGATGTACTAAGTATAGAAACAGATCATTCCATTATAGGAATAGATCATTCCAATACATGAAGAAAACGTTCCAGTATAGAAACAAAGAATTCCAATATAGGAACATAATGTTCCAGTACCTAAATAAAGTGTTGCAGTAATGGAACAAAGCGTCTGGTACAAGAAAAAAGTGTTATGGTACAAGAAGGAACTTGTTTTGGTACAAGGATAGAGTCAGTCTAGTACAAGAATAGAGTTATTATTATACAAAAATGAATTTCCTTTGTTTTCGTAGTGTAAGGACAAAATTATTCTAGTAGAGGAACATGATCATTCCAATATAGGAACATAATTGTCATAACATAGAGATTAACTTACTCTATTTTCCTAGTACATGGATCATAGTATAGGAATAGATATTCTTTTCAAATATTTTGAGTTTTTCACTTGATTGAGTGGCATGAATTCTGAGTTCATTTACTTTTGAAGTAGTTTTCCAACAAAGTATTTTATTGCTAATTTCTGAGCGAGAGTCCAGTTTTCAGTGTCATGTGTGGTGTTATTGTATTAACTAGTGTTGTGAATATTTTATACAAATATTAGGGTTTTGTTTTGCAGGTTGCTAGATTCTATTTTGCATTTCCATTGTTGCACCTCAAAGTTTAGAAACTCCAAGGTTTGCAATTAAATTTTATTTTGGTCCATCAATATGCCATATACTGCATCCAACACTACTTTATGGTGTATTTGATGTATGTGTTTTATATGTATCTTTTATATATGTGATGGATATGATGTTCCATGGTTGATGGTACATATGTATAGCTATTTGATCAATTATGTGACTTTTATCTCTTGGTATATGTCTAAATGTTATGTAATCAAAATTGTGAGCTGACCTTTGTGCATGCAGATATTTCGTAACGAGGCGTAGATCATGAACCTGAAAGGTTTTTTTAAATTATGATACAATGAGTTGGGAATAAAGGAAGATGTGCATGTGATAGATAACTATAAGGGAGGTGTCGGCGAAGAGGATTATGATGATGTCATATTAAAATTTATTATTGGTGGTTGACTTGATACATAATCCATTAGTGAGACAAGGTGTTTAATAGGGAGAGTATATGTCCAAGTTTGCATTAGAGAGGTTCTACGAAAATCGAGAGGTGCCATCAACAAATCCTTAATGATATATTGGTGGACGATCCATCTATGAAACATGATGAGAGAGTGTTTTTAGAGTGAATCCATGATGAGGTGATCATCATAAAAATAAGTTATCGTGCATACATATTTATTGCATGGCACTAAGCGAACTTATTTACGGGTGAAATGTTTTGAGGTAGAGTCCATTGACAGGAATTTGGAAGCACGTCCCATTGGGCTATGATAAGATATATTCCCCCTTGAGGAGGAAATGCTTGGAAATATGTGGATCTTTCCATAATGTCTTGAACTTCACAGGTCCTAAAGCTTCCCGGGTGACATCATAGCAGAGGACTAGCTCTCCTTCAGTAAATGACAGAGGGGTCATATTGCGATAAAGGAGACTTTGACCCTATTTTTTTGGGTTTCATTATGTTGGAAAGACTCCCGTTGACTTTCTTCAACCAATTATAACTGCACCAACCGTTGTTCTAGGGGTTTGCTATTGGTGAGGATTTCGATAGCTGAATGTAGGGTGGAGATTTTGAATTCAATGGGAAGCACGATTTCCACCCCATAGAATAATTGGAAGGGTGTACACCTTATTGATGATTTGACCAATGCACAGCATACCCATAGGGCTGAGAACACTATATGGTGCCAATTGTTTCTGTGATTTTTCACCATGCGTTGCAACATTTTTTTGAGGACTTTGTTGACAAATTCTACTGGAACATTATACTGGGGGTAGTATGATGATGCAAACTCATGAGAAAGACTAAGGTGTTCGGATAATTCCTAGAATATCTCATTTTAGAAATAATTCTCCTGGTCAAATACCAATTCCTTGGAGACAACAAACCATGTAATGACATGGTTAAAGAAAACCCATGTAGAGGTTTCTACGGTGTTATTATATCTAGGAATGGCTTCTTCCCACTTGGTGGAATAGTTGACAACCACTACTATGTATTTGTAGTTGCCAAATAAGGGGGGTCGCATGTCATGAAGTCTATACCCCATTTTCAGAATGGACAACGGTGAAGATAGGGTTTAGGGGAGCTAGAGGGCTCACACTTTATGAGAATAGCATTGACATTTCTCACATATTTGACTCCTTAAATGAAGTCATGAAAGTGGGTGAAGCAGAAGAAACTTAAATGTAGGATTTTTTGATCGGTATCCATCCCCAAGAGGTAGCCACCACAAGCCCAACTGTGACAGTCATTCAAGACCTACTCACCCTGTTTGTGGGTAAGGCACCTACAAAGGATGGTGTCGATGCCTCTTAGATAAAGGAAATATCATAGAAGGATGTATAGGGGGGGCTCATGGCATATGTCTCTTTGGTCGTCACAAGTGAGTTGAATTTTGAACTTTTGAGTTCATAAAAATAGGATAATATCACCGTACCAATGGTCATTTGTTGACACTAATAAAATATGTTCATCGAGTAGCGCATCATTAATGGGTGGTTCTTGGGTCTCTATTGTGAGATCAACAATGAATTCAATGAGGATGAGCGTCTTTTTTCCTTTAAGATGGTTAAACTATAGATTGAATTCTTGCAGTATAAATGATAATTGAGCATATTTGTGATTCATCATATGACGAGTGAGATAATATCGCATAGGAATGATATACTCTATGATGGAAGTGGTTTGAAGGATGATATAATTTCGAAGATTATGTACTGAATGTAATAGGGCTGAGGCTATTTTTTATTCTGGCTCATACTTCAGTGTAGGTTCAGATAAGTTCTTTATAAATTAATAAATTATATGTTCCTTGTACTTTGTTCCATCTTGGACTAATACTCTAGAAATTCCTATATCTGATGTAGATAGATATAAGGTGTAGTATTTATTGTATTCGGGTGGGCTAATCGAAGGTGTTGAAGATAATGCATCTTTTAAAGGTTCAAATTATTTTTGACCCTATTCATCCCATTGGAAATTGATGTCTTGATGAGGGAAACGTAGGAATCCCCACTCACAAGTAGAATAGTCAACGACATGTTCGAAATATTTTCATTGATTTCAGAGGAGCACAAAGGAGCATCACCATAACTATCATTAAGGCAAAGGAACAAAGAAACAACAACAATCAAGAAAAGAAGCAGATGAAGAAATAATGTAATAAGAAAGAATAAAAGAGAGGCAGAGGAGCAGTAGAGAGGCAAGCATCAGCATTAGACCATCATCAAAGGAAAAGGAGCAGAGAGGAGCAACATTAGAATCAAAGAAGAAAAGGTAGTTAAGGTAGAAAAGGAAAAAATCTAGCAAAGGCAGAAAAGGAATAAAGGAATCAAAGGCAGCAAAGGGCAAAAGGCAGAAAAGGAGAAAAGATAGAAAAAAGGAAAAGGCAACAAAGGAAGAAAAAAGGAAAAGTCAAAAAAGGTAGAAAAACATCAAAGGAAGAATCATGAACATGCTGGGAAAATTCGTGAATGTGCAGCAAGTGTGATAATCCCAAGTCGAAGTGAATAACAAACAGAATAAGAAGCTCAGGAGAGATCAACACTTTTAAAAACTCAATAAAGCTTAGGAAGGATAGCGAAGGAGTGGCTATGGAACACCTTATAGTTGCATATGTTTATTGATGAGTTATTGAAGAAAGTAGCATGGAGTGATGTTTGGTCGTAGAGGGCCGCAACTGTGTTTTTCCCAAAGTTTCAGAGGTTTCAAAACAAAAGCGTGAAGGATGAGCGGACAGTCATGATTAGATCATAGACTGGAAAGAAGAGAGATGAAGGGATGAGATTACATCACAAGATAAGTTGGGAATATGTTATGCAAAGAAGGGCGAGCAGGTGAGGACCATTAGATCTGGGCACAAATCAATGGCAGACGGAAAATCGTAAAAGCACGCATCACAAATTATAGTAGATAGATATAAGGCATCACGCGATAAGTTAAATTTTTTGTGATGCGGTAAAGATTGGAATATTTGACACGAAGAAGGGTGAGTAGGTGAGGACTGTTACATCCAGGTGCAGATCAATGATGAATGACAAATTGAAAAAGTGCACATCACAAATTATAGTGGATATAACTAAGGCATTGCGCAATAATTTAAATTGTTTGCGATGTGGTAAATATTGGAATATGTGATGCAATGAGGCGAGACCACGTGTTGGCATTGCATGATTGCACACCGCAAATTTTATGTTTTGTTCTTAAGAGTTCACATGGTAAGCTGGATGTGATGCGATGTGATCGCATATCACAAAAAATAGGAGATATCTTTATTTCAAAACGTTAAAACTTGTGGACAAGTGAAATGTGATGCGATGTGATTGGTTTCTGTGTTGTGGGACTTGAGAACCCTTGTTCCGCATATATGTATTTTGGTTGGGGGTAATTTCAATTTGTTTAAAGTTCATATATAGTAGTTTCTATTGATTGCTAACGTATGTATGTGGAATAAGCTCCAATATTGTAATCTGCTACGAGATAAAGGGAGTTTATGTGAGCCATAACCCACAAGTCACATTATTGCTAAAATTGCAATTTTGTGCTGCATTAACTAGGTAATTGTGGGTTTAATTCCACTAACCCTACATATTTTTATATTTGCGGCCTTATGGAGACTCGAGTTAGTAACTCGACATAGAGAAAAGGAGCATAGAAGAGCATAAAATGATGTAGGTAACATATTCAATAGGCATGGGTGGTGTAAAACATAAAGGCATGAGTCAAGTCAGGCTAAGACGGCAATGTTGTAGCACAATTGGAAATTTAATTGTAGAGACATAAAATACAAAGGGGTAGCAAGAAAAAGAGGACAAACACACAACAAAACTAAGAAAATGAAAGGGTTGAGTGAACTATTTGATTGTAACTGTAAATGTATTAATTATTCTATATTGTTTTTGATGCAAAGGCAAGTATTTGTAGGCATAGCAAAAACTCCATGAGTATTGTAATGATTACTTCTGAAGTAATATCCCGATCTGAAGAATGAGGAATCAAATGGGTGGAAGGTAGAGAGTCAGGCATGTTAACTCCATATTCATTGTAGAATGAAAACAGTCATGAAGTTATTTGTATAAAACATGTTATATCAGTATGTAGAACGAGACGAAAACAAAGAGAGAGAGAGAGTGTAGAAGAATTGAAGAGAGTTGAAGATTGTTCGAAAGTTGCAAAATTTAAGAGAGAAGAAGAATATAAGAAAGTTGCAAAAGGTTGGAGAGTGGAAGAATAAGAGAGGACAGATAGAGATGATGTGCATATCAGGAGTTTATATGAAGCATATATGAAGGTTAAAAAGGCAGCAGTGAAGAAGGAGTAAAACGGAGTTGATATCTAGGTAAATCGACATATGATTTTATTATAGTGTGGAGGAGTTGGTGCTTCCGTTTCAAGTTGTAGCTTGATATATGTCTAGTTGGAGTTGGTTGAGGTAGGAGCCTCTTGTGGGTTGTAGCTTGCAGAAAAATATATCGGAGTTGGTGTTTCCGTTTCAATTTGTAGCTTGAGAGATGTCCAGTTGTAGCTGGTTGAGGTAGGAGCTGTTGGTACTCAGAGAGGTGGCTTATTATTGAGAACTTTGGTGCTTTCTCATTTAATTATTAACCGAGGGTAATTATTCTTATTTTAAGAGTGTTGGCACAATATATGCAAGTCAGATCATCTAGTAGTTACTCCTTGTCACTGATGAGGAGGAATTTGCTAACTTCCTAAGTTTGCTTATCCTACGAGGGGTGGCTTGGATTGATTTTTAACCTAAGATTGAGTAGCAAGATTGAGCATTTATCTAATTGAATTAAACAACAGTCTAACTAGACTAAACAACAATCTAGAGAAATCAAGCAGTAGTTGAATTGAAGTAAACAATGGTCTAAATAAATTGAACAACAATGGAATGAATTGGAACAACAATCTAAATAAGCTGAACAGTAATAGAATTGAATTGAATCAATAGTCTAGCTAGTTGAGAAGTAATGGAACAACAGTATAACTAACTGGGAAGTAATGGAACAATAATATAACTGAAGTGATTTAAATAGATCATACAACAATTATTTAAGTAATTTTTCAATGGAATTATATTTATGACTTAATTAACCAACATTGATCGATGGTTGAACACTTCGTTATGATAAAATAAGAATGCAATTCATCAAGACAGATAAAATCAAAATTCGCTTATTCTATTATATGTAACTCAAATGCAATGGTATTAAAATAATTGGAACTATCTACTGATAATGAAATATTTCCATAAGTCGGAAGATACAATTGAGATTGTCCTAATTCAAGAACGCGATTTCTAATCAATCCTGAAGAAAGAGAACTGTAACTTTATTGAATGGAAATATACTTTACAATTGCATCAGATACTCAAGTTCTGCAATTACACAGAGTATGAAAACTTGCAAGGAACTTCCAGAGGTTGGGCCCAGACCACTAGAAGCTCTAGTGCAGTAAAAAATTCAAAAGATTATTGTTCAAAACTCCATATTACATCCAGTGATGTTACAAAAATACAATTAGATAGACTGTTTCTGATGTGTCAATTATAAAATGAATTTCTTATCCTTTATCTGACTCCCCTTCTCGTCCATCCTTCACCCTTTTAAAGGCGATTTCAAAAATGCGAAAGTATTTCCCAAATGACGGCCTGCTGCCCATGGCTATCGGTTGAGTTCTTGGACTCGAATTCGTATGTCTACCTTATACCAGCCGCTAGAAGTTACTAGGATCTCATATGTTTGCATCCGTTGGTTAGCTTCCATTTCGTATTGGTCCAGCCATTCTGCCTTCCTGCATGCGGAGATAAAAGAAGTCAATTTTCTGTTACAAAAACATCCTTTTCATCATTAGTATAATTGTTTTCATTTTCTTAATCTTTTATTCTCTTTATTGTTAACATGAAGAGGAATTACCCTAAAATTGTAACATAATTTGAAGTACTTACAGGGTGAGAACATACCTTAATTTGGGCCCAACATACTCCCCTACTTACCTAATTGCATGTCCTCATGCAAACATATGATTGAGATGTAGACTTTCAAGAGTAAATATCATTCTATTAGGAACAAGGCATAGTTGGTTTCCGGATTTCTACATGATAGTGCATCATTATATAGAGAGAAAATTGTAGAGATTTGCTTCTTAGCTTGTTCCACCTGCTCTTGTACCATTTTAACCTTTGCAGGTTCTCCTCTAAGATGGGAAAATGTCTCATATTCTTTGGAGGAGAGGTCAGTGAAATTTTTTAGCAATGCCTGACATTCTTGTAATGGCACCACCTCCTTCCTCCACTATGTTAGTTCATGCCGCACTTGCACTAGTTAATTACGTAATTTCTAGTTGGCAGTTTTCTCTATTATATGGGCATAGGTAGGGGCTTCCTCTGTTTGGGTCCCCTTTTCTTCTATAACCTTCTGCTCAGTTTGGGTGGAGGCTTCGATGGTGTTTTCCAGTTCTGTCTGCGTTTCAGCCTCAGTGGTGTCTTCTAGGTTGGTGTGTATTTCAGCCTCAGTAGTAGTTATCAAATTGGTTTGTATTCCAATTTCCACGATGTCGGCTAAGTCGGTTTGAATTTTGCCTTCGACAGTATTTACTGTTTTTTTTTTAGTTCCTGCAATAGATGTTTCTTTCATTGGCTTATGGGCCCTTCTTTCTTTCTTCAGTTGTTTTCTCAAATATTTTACCAATTTCTTCAATCTTTTGTAGGTCCTTCTTAGTTTCTTACTTCTCCTTTCATCTAAATATTTACATGTCCTTATTTCAGTAGGGGGAGCGGAATTCCCCTTTTCAGACTACTTGAATGTGAGGGTCCTGACTAGGAGGAGCAATGCTACCTCTTGGTGACAAAGGGGTTGTCTCTGTGTGTGTGGTATGCTCCATAAGGATAGTGTCACCTGAATGATCTTGTGATTCCATTCTCTCCTTTTTCTGTCCATCAATACACACCCCATAATTATCAATAGGGGACAGAGCCTCATCCTCTTATGGTTCCTCTTGGTCAGGTAGGACGTTAGTGTGACCAGAGCTACTGGGGGTCGTGGATTTATCAAAAATTTCCTCTTGCTCCCCTGCTCCTAATAGGTTTCTCGATTCATAGTTTGTCCTTATTTGTCCTAGGACTCGAGCCATTTCTTCCTCAAAATATTACAAGGGTGCATGGGATGGTTCTTCTTCCTCCATGAGGTTTGAGGTTCCTTGGAGTGTCTTGGACCATTTTTGCCTTCTTTGCTGTGACATTGACGTTCGGGTCCTTTTTCTTCTTGGTGTACTTACCTTGGGGGGCTCAATTTTAGTTCTGTCAGGGTTTACTTCTGGTTCCTATGCCTCACGGTTAATGAAATTATCTCAGGCTATATGTTGCCTATCTAGCTCATGAATGATGATTAGTTTTATTAACCCCTGGTGACTAACCACTGCTTGGGGATTTTTAGCTTTCCTCAATTGAACATTAGTATCATGCAATACAGAATTCAAAACGCATGCAGATTAATTGAAATCTTTTGCTTAAGTGAACCAAAAGTTTGAGCTATCAAGGTTTTACCACATCCCAACGTCCTTCGCATGTAATAAAATTTTGGATGAATGCCGCCAGCTCTTTCCATGGCTGGTGTAAACAGGTAGGGTTAATCCCTCTATTTTTTCGTTCCAACAGTTCCTCCAGGTCCTGGTATGCTGCTACTGCTTCTCTCAGGAGGAAATGTTTCTTTGCCCATCTTTCTCCTTGCGCTAGTATTCTAGAAACTTCCACGATAATTCCCTATGTAACTGGTATAGTTCAACCTTTGACTCTAGTCTTCCCTTCCTGCAGATTTTGCAGAAATCAGATTGCAATTCTCATGTCGAATCCCTATAGTCTTTATACATATGTCAGCCATCCAGCTCGCTAGAGGATGGCACTCGCTGCCTCTGAAATTGGAAAGTTTGTAGGCTCCCTTTGAAGGGTATTTCCTCCCATAGCTGATATGCTCTTTTCCTATGATTTTTTTTATTGTTGGCTCTGTTCTTTTGACTGGATGTTATATGCAAATGAAAAGAGATTGTGGCTCTACGCAGATAATCTTCGTGCCGTAATTTTAGTGTTCCTCTAGTCTTATCGATGCATCTAATGAGATTTGTGCATGGATTTGAGATACTTGCTGAATTAAGACCAATTACACCCCCTCCCTCGAAGAAAGGGTGCCCACGCCCTCAAGTACAAGATATATTTCGTCTCTCATGAATGCAGACAGGGGAATGTTAGAATTTGATAATGATAATCTGTGTGTGAAGGAGTGGGCGGTTGACAAATTACTAACATATGCAGTATAAAGGTCAAATTTAGAATTTTTCATAATTTTATCTTGCACAGAAGTGACTGGAAGTGAGAGGAAATAGCATAGCCATTATTGCAATATGATGTCCTTGTGCAACTAAAAAGTTATGACGGAAGCAAAAATGAGTCAACTAATGATTAGCGTTGTCATCTCGAAGTTCAAAATATGTAAGCATATCTTTGTTAGTTATTCTTATGGCAGGTCATATTTTTTACTAATTCGAGTAATAGCTTGTGGTCGAAGAATAGAAGACAAGGTGTATATAAAAAGAAATTGGCTATTGAAGGAGCATAATTTCATACCACAAGCAGAGCCACTACTGCCAGCAGGCATTCATAGCCTCGACGGGGTTGCTATTTTAACCTGAAAAATGAGCCACGATCCTTATGTAAGAATAGTTGTTTTGCCAATTTTATGGAGAGATTTCCATGCTGGTATGGTGGCCAGATAACCATGGTGCCACTCACTAGAGTGGTAGAAAAGTGATCAGGCTGGTTCGTGATGAGACCTCTTGGCCTTCAAGTCGTTAAGAAGGTCATTACCCCGGTGTGGTGGCCATAGTGGGCATGTCACTTGGTACACTCTTATGAACGTGGTAGGCTAGCTCGTGATGAGACCCCGTATCCTCTCTTAAAATATGCATGTAAGTGTAGTAATTTATTTTGAGTTGTAACATCTTGATATATAAGGAGGTCACTGTGCTGGTGTGGTAGCCAAATAGTCACAATGCCATTCACTAGAATTATAACAGAGTGATTAGGTCAGCTCGTGATGAGACCTCCTGTCCTTATAGTATATGAGAAGGTCATTAAACTTGTGTGATAGCCATTGTGGGCATGTCACTTGTTAAATCCTTATGATAATGGTAGGCTGGCTCATAATGAGACACCCTATCCTCTTAAAGATTTGCATGAACACATAATAATTGATTTTTATACATAGAGGGAGGCTCATTAACTCCTTAAGAGTGAGGGATGGTGAAAGAAGTAGAAAAAATTCCAATACCATTAATACCCCTTGTTCCATTTCTTCATGCTGTAGGGACATATTACTCGAATAGTGCAGAAAGATATATCATCACAAGGTCATGTATTGTATGATATCATATTTGAACTATGGGTGACTTAGCCATTCATTTCATGTGTGCATAATGTTAGCTTCTTGTTTAAGCATTGTAGTGCCAAAGGGCCATCTTATTTGTAAATCTACCATTTTTCATCTCTCTTTCAACTGCCATTCCCTACTCAAGGTTACTCAATTTGAGAAAAACACAAAAAATGGCTATTTAAGTTGGTCGGACAACAGATGTTTAGAGATTGAGTAGCATCTATTCAAAGATTGCTCAAAATAATCAAAAAACTCTTAGAAAATGATTGTTCAATTCGAATGAACAATAATCGTTGAAAGATCGAACAACATTTTTCCCGAATTGAACAACAGAAATAAAAAAACAGCAGTGAACAGTTGTTCAGTTTGACCGAATAGTAGCCATCCAAGAAGTGAACAGCAGTTGTTCAAGAATTGAACATAAAAATAAAAAATGTGAAAATGACCGTTCAATTGTGGTTGAATCAGTATCTGTTCAAAGACTGAACAACAACTATCCATGAATTGAATAGTAAAAATAAAAACGTCGCAAATGGCTCTTCAATTCGACTGAGCAACAACTGTTCAGAGATTCAATAACAGTTGTCCACGAATTGAACAACAAAAATGAAAACACAGAAAATGGTTGTTCAATTTGGTTCAACCGTGGCCGTTCAAAGATTGAACAACAACTATTCTCAAATTGAACAAAAAAAATAAAAAAACACCAACGAACAACTATTCATTTCGACTCAACAGTAGCCATTCAAAGATTGAAGAGTATATTTTCACAACTTGAACAACAAAGAAAAAAAACGTAGAAATGGTTGTTCAATTTTGGAATTAGCTGTCATTCAAATACCTAACAACAACTGCTCATGAATTGAACAACAAAAATAAAAACACCACAAATGGTTGTTTAATTGAGCGGTAGCCGTTCAGAGATTGAACAACAGTTGTCTACTAATTGAACAACAAAAATAAAAACAGAGCCAATGGACAGATGTTCAATTCGACTAAAAAACAGCCATTCAAAGATAGAACAACAACTGTTCTCGAATTGAACAAAAATAAAAACATAATCTTAAAAGAAAAATAAATTGCAAATGTGAAGAATGTACAAAAATGCAATATAATTATATACATTATTTACAAGTGATGCTGGAAAACATCTCATGAAATTGAGTTTGTGGGGTTATCATCCCCTTGCACCGCAACTTGGATGGTGGGATCGTTTTGTACCTATTAACAGAAAGATTCTTTCGTGAGAGGTTTGCGATAGAGGCATACTCTAGCGGTTCGGTCCCGACAGTGTGCTGATAACGTCTTGGTAATGATTGCCTCCAGGACTTTGTTGGTGCTTTCAAATTGCCCATTGGCCTGCAAGTGGTAAGGAGGTGTAACTCTGTGGATGATATGGTGATTTATTATGGTGGATGTGATCTTATTACCTGTGAATTTCACCCCCCCCCCATTGGTTATCACTTCCCTTGGCAAGCCATATCAGACAAATAGTTCAAAGAGAAACTGAATTACTGATTCTTCCGTGGCTCTTGAAAAGGCCACGGCTTCTACCCATTTGGTGACATAATCCGTGGCAACTAATATGTGGGATTTTTGGTTTGATGGTGGGTTGAATGACCGAATGAATTCCAACACGCACCCTTCAAATGGTTCTATCACCAATTGTTGTTGTAGCAGCATTTCATCAGCTTGGCTTGGGTAGCCTATTCTTTGGCAGTTATCACAGGCCTAGACATACTTCTTTGCGTCTTTGAAAATCATAGACCAATAATAGCCTAATTGCAACACTTTATGCGTTGTCCATCTTTCTGCAAAATGGCCACCACAGGGTTCATCGTGACAAGCTCGTAATATGTCATAGATTTCATCTTCCCTTATGCATCTGCGTATGTGCATATCGGCCCCTGTATGGAATAGGTATCCTCCAATCGAAGAGAATTTTGTGTTCCGCTGTAAAATCAATTTTTGTTCTCTCGATGTTAAGTGTCTGGGTAGCTTCCCCACTACTAGATAATTTGCTACATCTTCATACCATGGTGTTTTGACTGCTACAGCAAACAGGTGTTCATCAGGGAATTGAACGTCAACTGTTAGCGTGTTTTCTGTCTTGGGGACTCTGGAGAGGAAGTTTGCGACCACGTTTTCCTTCCCTGGACGGCCTTTGATCGTTATATCTAATTCCTGCAACAACAATAACCAATGAGTTATTCTCCCATTCATGATTGGTTTATTAGCTAAATATCTCATATCAGAGTGGTCAATATACAGGAACACTTGATATCAAGTTATATAGTGCCTGAATTTATTGATAGCATAAATGACAGCAGGAATTATTTTTTGGTCACTGTATAATTTAATTCAATAGGAGTGCGGTTTTCGCTGATATAATAAATAACATAAGGATTTCAGTCTTCTTCTTAGCCAAGGAATACTCCTATTTCTATATCAGATGCATCGAAAGAGATGTGAAAGGGAAGTTTCCAGTTAGAACCTCACAGGATTGGTGCTGTCGAGACAAACCTCTTCAAGTCTGTAAAAACGATGTCACATTTGTTAGTCCAATGGCATTCAACAGTTCCAATCAATGCATACAGAGGTGCAACTATCTGTGAGAATTTTTTTATAAATCTGCAATAATATCTTGCATATCCTAGAAAACTACGCACCTCTTTTTGTGTACAAGGTGTGGCCAACAGAAGGATTACCTCTATTTTAGCCGGAGCTACCTATATTCCAGCTGCAAAAATGTAGTGACCTAGGATTACCCCCTCACTCATCATCATGTGGCATTTTTCATTGCTTAGACATAGTCTAGTAGCAATACATCATTCTAACACTTTTTCTAGCATTTCTAGAGCTTGATCAAAGTCTTCCCCATAGGGTGTAAAATCATCCATATAGATTTCAAGTCCTTCATTTATTAAGTCAGAAAAAATGCTAATTATGGCACTCTAAAATGTTGCTGGGGCATTACATAATCCAAACAGTAAAACTTTGTAAGAAAAAGTGCCCCATGGGTAGGTAAAGGTTGTCTTATCTTGGTCTTCGAGAGCTATTTGGATTTGATTATATCCGCTAAATCTGTCAAGATAGGAGAAGAATCATTTCCCAGCCAATGCATCAAGGACTTGGTTAATGAAGGGTAGGGGGAAATGGTATTTCTACTTTTCCTTATTTAATTCTATTTAATCTACGTAGATTCTCCACTTCCTATTCCTTTTAGGAATGACTACCATAGGGGAGACCCATTTGCTGTCTGAAATAGGATAAATGAAATTTACATCTAATAGTTTTTGCAGCTCCTCTTTTACAATATCTTTTTGGTGCGGGTTTAGTCTTCATTGGGGTTGTCTAACGGGGCATGTTTTCCTATCAGTATAGATGTGGTGCGTGTATAGTTTTCGGTCCAAACCCTTCATGTATTGGTAGTCCCATGAAAATGCACCTTGGTGCTTCTGGAGGACTTTTATGAGTTTCTATTTTTTGTTGTCATCCAAACTGTCATTAACATTTTGAACCTTACCTAGCTCGATCTCAATAGGTATGATGTTATGAAAAAAGGTTGTGGAGATATGTTCAGTCTCGAAGTCTGTCAGAAGATCCTCTTGATCTTCATGTTCAAGGATTGTTTTCAACATTTGGCATTTTAGATTTTTAGGCGTGGGTGACTGATTCATAAAATTATTGATTACATCATCTTCAGTTTGATCCTTGAATTCGAGAGCTTCTACTAGTGTCAGAGGTGGAAGGATTTTTTGCTCCCAATATGTATCTAGATGTTTGTGAATTTTTACCGTGGGCAGGCTTGGTTTGGCAGGTGGATAAATAATGATATTTTTTATCGAATCTCCTCTAGTGATAGTCATGATACCTTCTTGATAGCCTATGTAAGCATATGTTGTGGCCATCCAAGGTCGCCCAAGAATCAATGGGTGCCCTTACATCCTAATTTTTGGATTAATGACTAAAAAATCAACTGGGTATTCCCATGAGTCCACAAAAACCATGATCTCTTGCACTATACCTTTCAGTCTAATAATAGATCTATCAGTTAGTTCCAGAAGTGTGACCGTAGGTTCTAAAGCTGATATGCCCAGTTTTTCGCAGGCTCCAGTAGTTAGGATGTTAATGGCTACCCCCAGGTCAACCAATGTGTTTGGAAATGAGTGGCCACAGTTTTGCATAATTACAATGGGGTTTCCTGGCTCTTCATATTTCACAGGTGATTCCCTAATTAACAATAAGTCAGATAGCATTCCTACCACATGAACGGTGGGTGCAGCCTTTGTTTTCTTGACTTGTTTTTTTCCACATAATTCTTTGATTGTATTTTCATAGATGGGAATGTGTTGGATGGCCTAGAGAAGAGGAATTTTGATAAGGTTTCTTAATTCCCCCAGGATGTCAAAATCTGGAGTGATTATAGGCCTGGGTAGATTTAATCTTTTAGGAAATGGAGGCGTAGTCACCCTAAGTTCTTCATGTATTTTTTGATCAATTGTTTCCTTATCTTTACCTGTTTTTGTTATATTCGTTAAGCTAGGCTCTATTGAGGTTTCGACTTGGGACTGAGGTGGAGTTGTGGCTTTTATAGGTAAGATGGTACGTCCTGATCTTAACCTCAATTCATTGCATTGTTTCTGTTCGACATTGGGTTTGGATTTTCTATGATCCGAATTAGTTGAACTGGTCTATTATTGGGATTAGGATTGGGTTGGCCTGGAAATTGAGGGCGTATGGCAGGCTGCTGGTTATGCTGAACTGGGTAGGGAGCTGGCAACGTAGGTTGATTTTGGGTCCCTGCTCCTATCGGCAGATTGGTCATTCCCATGGGTTGTTGCCAATTCCAATTGGTGTTTTTAGTAGGGGGGTTTGGCCACTGAATTTGATATGGGATATTTTTCGAATAAGGGGGAGAGCAAGGAAAGTTCTACCAATTATTCCCTGATGGAGGTTGTGTAGGTTAGGGTGGCATAGGAAATGCTTGGTTTGGCCAAGTTGGGAAGGAGTTTTGAGTCTGCCAAGTTGTTGCAGAGTTTTTCTGACTAAACTGCGGCGACAGAAAGTATTGAGGTAGCTCTTGCAGCATGCCAGGTCATGCTTGCCATTGCTGACACTGATTCATTAAATAGACTAGCTCTCTTTCTTCTTCTACTTCCTTGTAGACGGCTTTCAGCCCGGGAAGTGAAGGACACTGGTCCATGGTACGAGCCTTAGTGCAGATAGCACAAGTCTGAACCATGTCCAAAGGACATTCCATATAGCTATGCTTCTTCTGACATATTGGGCAAAATATGGCCAGGTTTTGTTCTGCTAAAGCTTGTTTCTGTTTGGCTTGTAAAACATCAAGTTGTGTTGTCAAAGTACCCAGGATGTTAGTTTTGAATTTTTCCAACAGATTTCCAAATTCTCCTCTGGTTACATTTCCATTGGTCTGCTTAAGGTCTTTCTTCATAGAATCACACCCAAAAGGCCTATTGCGTGAGCTAGCCCGGGAACATCTAATACATAAGGAAATAATCTCATCGTATTCTTCCTGGTAAATATATCCCTTCCCTATTATGTTAAGCATATCAACCCATTATTCCTTCATCCCTTTAATCATCGTGGCTTTTAAAATGTCCTTGGAAAACATGGTATATGGGGATGTTTGTAAATTGTATTGAAATCTTTCTACTTATTCCTCTAATGTTTCATTGTATTTTGGAGACATGTTAAAGATTTCATCTTTTAGATCTCGGGTTCGACAATAGTCTTGGTATTTGGTAAGAAAAATATTCTTTATTTGGTCCCATTTTTTTATAGTTCCCCCTCCTAATCCCATGAACCAATGGAGCATAGTTCCTTTTAAGGTAGAGGGAAATAGTTTTAGTTTCTGGGGATCGGTGGTGTAGTCATATCCTCTGCATAAGACATCAAATTCAAATAGGAATGCCGTAGGATCTCCTGTGGTTAATCCATGAAAGGTGGGGATGTTGTGCAAGTTAATGGATTTCATAGGGACATTGGTAGCATGATCAACAATAGGGTATTCTAATGTTGATTCCTGCCTCTGATTCTGATTTTGATTATTTTCCATCTGATCAAAGAGGTTCCAAAAATATTTGGGAGCTTCTTGATCTGGAGGAATGATTATAATAGGCTTGGGAGGTGAATGCGATGGGAGTTTTACAACACTTCCGTAATCTGGGATCCTAAGTACTTTTGTTTCGATTACTTATTTAGGGGACTTAGGTTATGATATTTCTATGTGAATTCCTCCACTAGTTTCTCCCCCTCCTTCTTGTAGGTTGCAAGAGCCTCCCTCTTTTGAAGGTTTAGTGCCTATATGAATGGTTGTCTATAGGCTTTGCTCATACCCCTATGTCTCATAGTGAATCTCGGTGTAGGATACAGATGGTGAGGCTGCCACCTGAGGGAGTGTATTAGGGCTTTCAATGGAAACAGTTCTGGGTCCTATAGATGCCTAAGATTCAGCTTTCCTAATGATTTCATCTATATATGTTGTTCTTCCAAGGATCACCAGTCCTTTGGATTGTGAGGATGGTTGTGAATGATTTTAGATTTTTTCTATCTTTTTATTCCTAAACATAAAACAAGAGCACCTGTCCTACGGTTCTTTGCACGGCTTGTTGGTAAGTGGGCTAGAGGGCAAGCATATTGCTTGTTGGTACGCAGGTTGTTACCTCTCGTTTTCAATACCTAATTCTTCATACCAATGGAGAAAGATGAATAAAAGAGATGACTCTTAACACTCTCCCTAGAAACGGCGCCAAAATGTTGGTACTCAGAGAGGTGCCTTATTATTGACAACTCTAGTGTTTTCTCATTTAATTATCAACCTGGGATAAGTCTTCTTATTTCAAGAGTTTTGGCACAATATATGCAAGTCAATTCGTAACTTCCTAAGTTTTATTATCCTACGAGAGGTGGCTTGGATTGATTTTTAACCTAATATTGAGAAGTAATATTCAGTAGCTATCTAATTTAATTAAACAACAGTCTAACTGGACTGAACAACAATCTAGAGAAATCAAGTAGCAATTTAATTGAATTAAACAACGGTCTAAATAAACTGAACAACAATGGAATGAAATGGAACAATAGTCTAACTAAGTTGAACAATAATAGAATTGAATTGAATCAACAATCTAGCTAGCTGAGTAGTAATGGAACAACAGTATAACTAACTGAGTAGTAATGGAACAACAGTATAAATGAAGCGATTTAAATAGATCATACAAAAATTATTTAATTAATTTTTCAATGTAATTCTCTTTATGACTTAATTAACCAACATTGATCGATGGTTGAACGCTTCGTTGTGCCAAAAGAAGAATGCAATTCATAAAGACAGATAACATTGAAATCAACTTATTCTACGATCTGTAACTCAAATGCAATGGTATTAAAATCATTCGAATTAGCTACTGATAATGAAATATTTCCATAAGTTGGAAGATACGATTGTGATTGTCCTAATTCAAGAACGTGATTTCTAATCAATCCTGAAGAAAGAGAACTATAACTTTATTGAATGGAAATATACTTTACAACTACATCAGATAGTTAAGCATTGGTTCTGCAACTACACAGAGTATGAAAACTTGTGAGGAACTTCCAGAGGTTGGGCCCAAACCACAAGAAGCTCTAGCGCAGTAAAAAATTCAAAATATTATTGTTAAAAGATCTATGTTACATCCAGTGATGTTACAAAAATACAATTAGATAGACGGTTTCTGATGCATCGATTACATAATGAATTTCCTATCCTTTCTCCGACTCCCCTTCTCATCCGTCCTTCACCCTTTTAAAGGCGATTTCAAAAATGTGAAAGTATTTCCCAAATGACAGCCCTCTGCGCATGGCTGTCGTTTGAGTTCTTGGACTCGAATTCATCTGTCTACCTTCTGTCGGCCACTGGGAGTTACCAGGATCTCATATTTTTGTGTCTATTGGTTAGCTTATGTTTCCTATTGGTCCAACCATTCTTCTTTCCTACATGCGGAGATAAGAGAAGTCAATTTTCTGTTACAAAAACATCCTTTTCATCATTAGTATAATTGTTCTTGTTTTCATAATGTTTTATTCTCTTTATTGTTAATATGAAGAGGAATTCCCCCGAAATTGTAACATAATTTGAAGTACTTACAGGGTGAGAACATACCTTAATTTGGGCCCAACAGGAGCCTCCTATGGGTTGTATCTTGTAGAAAATAGATGCATGTTGGAGCTTCCTTGCAAGTTGTAGCTTGCAGAATTTGAGGTATTAGCCTCTTGTATATTGGAGCCTACAAAAAATTAGTGGTTAGAGGGAGTTATCGCTTTCCTTTGCATCACAAGAATAATAATATGTGGTTTTCTCCCTTATGGGTTTCCACTTATATATGTTTTGTATGTGCTTGATGATTATGTGTTTATGTGATGTTTTAATCCGCTTAATTACTTGCTATACACACAATAAGTTTGTTGATTCATTATGTATGAAATTGCTTATGAACTGAAGGTGTAATTGAGTTGAATGAAAAGAGTTTTAAATGTCCATGAATTTACTAAATTGATTCACCCCCTGTCTCAGTTTAGCTAAGATTTCATCAATCGGTATCAAAGCCAAGTTCTTCTGTATCATTTTAACAACTAGAAGGAGACCTTAGGTCCCCAAAATGGCTAGCCTAGAAGGATGTTCAACAAATAAAGCCCCATTGTTTACTGGCACAAACTATACTTTCTAGAAAATAAGAATGAAAACCTCTCTAATGTCTCTTGTATTAGAAGTCTCGATTGCAGTAGAAATAAAATATGCACCAAAGGATACTAACACAGAGAAAGAAGCCAAACAATATTTCATAGCTAATGTAAAAGCAATGAATGCACTCTTGAGAGGTCTATGTGAATCATAATTTATCAAATTAATGCATTATAATACTGCCAAAGATATATGGGATACCTTAGAAATATCCATGAGGGGGATAAAAAGGTAAAGATGACCAAACTGCAAGCCTATATAACTCAGTTTGAAAATCTAAAAATGAATGAATATGAATATGTAGCTAGTTTCTTCTGAAGGATTGAAGAAGTTGTGAATAGCATGATGTCTCTAGGAGAAAACATCAAGGAATGTGTGACAGTGCAAAAGATATTGAGATCTTTACCATCCAGGCTTAACCCTAGGGTTTCTTCCATAGAAGAAACAACAAACTAGGAAACCTTGACCATGAACCAATTAATTGGAAACTTGACAGCTTATAAGATTAGACTTCCAAAGGGGAAGTCAAATGTGAGGGAAGCAACCTTTAAGGTAGAGAAGTGAATAAAAGGGAAGGAAGATACATGTTCATGCTCAGATGAAGAAGAGGCCAAATTTTCTAGAAGATTGGATAGAGGCACGGATAATTGAAAAGGTAAACTTCCATTTATTTTCTTTAATTGTGGAAGAGTGTCGCACTATGATTCAAAATTTCTCCATAAGAGAGTAGAGAACAATCCACAAGAGATAGAGAAAAACACATTAAATAACTGGCAGAAAGGGAAGAGATTCAATAGAAAAATATTTTATTCTCAGCAAGATAGCAGTGCATTTGAAAGCTCAGATGAATCCTCAAATGAAGAAGGAACCTTTGAATTTGTGTTGATGTCCAAGGAATATCTTGAAGGAGATCTTCTAGGTCATGAAGAAGGGGATTTAGGTCTTCAGGGGGAGATAATTAGTGCCCTGGAGGAAATAGACAGACTTAAAATCAAGTGAAGAAAACAGAAAGACATTCTCCTGAAATATGTAAAGGAAGATCCAAGTTCAGAAGACCTCATTCATTTGAAAGTAGAACTTGAAGCAGCGAAGAAGGTGGAAGACATTTTATAAAGCAAATAAAATATCAAAATCAGGAACAAGATAAATTGGAAGAAGAAGTAGTATGCCTGAGAAAGAAATTAGAAAATGCCCAAAGGTAATTATGAATGAATACTCCACGAATGAAAAGCTCTCACGAGTTGGAAAAAATACTAAATTCTCAAATTCCTCCTCTTATAAAGACCAGGATAGGCTATGAAGGAGAAAACAGTAAGTCCAAGGTTGAAGATAACAAGAATATCACTTTCGTGAAAGCTGTAATAAAATAAAATGAAAACTCTCAACAATATGAGATTATTGCAGCTAGAAGACTGATAGAATAAAGGAGAAGGTTGTGTAAGCAGCTAGCGGATGAGATTACCTCCATCGAAAACTCAGAGAAGGCAGACATTGAGAAATATAATGAAGCAACCCAAGATAGATCCAAAGAATTAGAAGCCAACAAGACCTTGATGGGTAATGAAGCAAAGAGAAACATGTAGCAACCTCAAATGACAAAGAACGAAATGAAGAAATGGTCAGTTGCAAAAGGCTCATACACTCTTGGATATGAATTGAACAAATTTGGAAGCTGTCAAAGGAGGTTCTTTCCTCCTATGAGAAGTATCACTTTTTTTTCCTACCACAAACCTGGACATATTGCGACATACTGTAAGACAAAGAAAATCCAGTCCAACCAACAAAAGATGCATAAAATAAAAAGAGTACCTCAGGCAAACAATGGAGAGGACAACCTTTCACTAGGTAGACTAATCGTTTCCATGGCTACTATTTTTAATGCAATGAATTTGGACATAAATATGGTGAATGTAAATTGTGTTAAAAAATACATCAACTCAACCTTACTTAGGTAAAATAAGATGTTATTCATCCCACAAGCTTGGTCACAAAGAAAAATATTGTAATATGCCTTATACATTAACGAAATCTAAACAAATGATTGAATCCAATCAAATCAGACAAAACTGTGAATCAAAAAGAAGTGAAGATATTATGAAGAACCCCAATAAAGTATGGAAGAAAAAGAGAAAGGGAGAGCCTATTATTTCAATAACATAATGAACCCATCATAGTCACAGGTGGAGCTACTCTAGGAAGAAATGAAAATATCCAGCCAGTAATAGATAAGAAGAAACATCCCAGGAGGAGAGAAGTTCATAAAAAGTCCCCATAAAATTAGTTTAAGAAGAGATCCTTGGAATAAGGACAGCTAAAATTTCAGGAAGGGAAAGAACAATTCCTCTGACAAAGAACTAGAGGAAGAAGGATTTGGAACAAGTAGCCTGCCTATCAGCAGAATACCAAGTTTTATTAATGGAGCACTGGTATGGTACAGGTGCTCAGGATCAAAGTATTATGGTAGAAGTACATCAAGGTAGTGTTCCCAACGTCATCAACATTATAGTATTTTTGGATTAAGCACTGGTTTGCTCTGATTATTGGAAAGTATTTTCTGATTGCAAATATTGGATAATGTTGAGCTGCATTATTAAAGCATGAAAAGGTAAATAAAGTGCTAAAGGATCATTATCTTATTTACATTTGAAGTGTTATATTGAGCATTAAAGCAGTATCTAATTCTAGATATAACTGCATACCTTCCTCAAGTCAATACAAATATATCTTCAAGGCCTCTTTCTTAATATCATTCATAAAACTGTGTGAAGTCTGTTTGTTGAGATTTCAATTAAACAACTTGAAGATGTTTCGTTGAAGCTCATTATGATATAACCGTTAAAGTATGTGAATTATGAAGGACTATTTGTGTTAATCTTACTATTTGAATCTCAAGTGTCTTTTATTGTTTCATCTAAAGCCTACTTCAGCAGAAAGGAGTTTCTAGTATTTCAACATTACAGAGAGGTTGATCATTGGCATACATAACCCCCTTATATCATAAATAAAATTTTATAGTTGATAAGTGAGACTGATCAATGAATTGAATGTATATAGCCTCAAGGGTTGGTTTTGAAAATACTTTGTACAATATTCAAGTCATTGGGTCCTTTAGATTGAAAGACGGTCTAGTTTTACAAGAAGTTGTAAGGATTCTTGAGATTCATTGTTCACATCGGTATCAAAAGCCTTTCGGTTGTTAGTGTAATATCCATGTTAGCAGTCTAAGACATATCACCAACAACAGGTAGTAAAGGTGAACCAAAACTACAAAAGATATATTGGCATCATCATATTTGAATATATGTGTACTGCAAATGTGTATTCTAGAAGAAGACATATTCCATATACAATATTCCTCAGTAGATATGTATCTCAGATGAAGGTCATAATATAGACTGAAGTATATTTGGACCAGAATTTATATGTCATATGGAGAATTCTCAATATTTAAGTATTATTCCAATAATGCATCTTTGATTATATAAGTCTAGTACAATTTGTTCTATGAAATGTCCTTATCATCACTTTCAGCTTATACAAGTGCAAGGATTCTATGATTTGGGATGGTATCAGCTTACTGTGTATATACATACAATTTCAATGCTTCTCAAAGTGTTCTCCCAACAACTCTTGTACACCAATCTAGAGCAGCAAGGCATAAAGTCAGAAGAAGAAGGCCTATACACAACCCAAAGAGAATAATGCAAAGATGGAAACTACATTGGGAAATGCACCACCCTTTTCCATTGATGTCAAAGGGGGAGGAAAATCAAACAGAAGAAGAAAGGCTCTTCTGAAAAGAAAGCAGAGGAATAAAGACACTTCTCAGAATGAAAAGGGGAATAAGTTTTGGAGTATTTGTGGATGTGTTTCCATCAATGCCAAAGGGGGAGACTGTTGGAAATATTCTCATTGATGGAAAATGAGCACAAAGGATCATCACTAGAACTATCATTAAGGAAAAGGAACAGAGAAGCAGTAGCAATAAGGCAAAGAAGAAGATCATGAAATAATGTAGTAAGAAATCATGAAAGAGAGGCAGAGGAGCAACAGTGAGGAAAGGAGCAACATTAGACCATCAGTAAAGGAAAAGGAGCAGAGAGGAGAAAAGTTAGAATCAAAGAATCAAAGGCAGAAAAGGAAGTTAAGGAAAAAAATGAACAAAGGAAGAAAAGGTAGAAAAGGATCAAAGGAAACAAAGGCATTAAGGAGCAAAGGCATCAAAGGCAACAAAGGAGCAAACACAGCAAAAAGGGAAAGGCAACAAAGGCATCAAAAAGGAAAAGGCAACAAAGGCAACAAAGAAGCAAAGGTAGTGAAGGAAGGTAAGGCAGAAAAGGAGAAAGGATAGAAAAACAACAAAAGCATAATCGTTAACATCATGGGAAAGATCATGAACGTGCAGCAAGAATGATAATCCAAAGTTAGAGTGAATAACAAACAAAATAACAAGCTCAGGAGAGATCCGTACTTTTAAAAACTGGATAAAGCTGAAGAAGGATAGCCGAGGAGCGGCTATGGAACACCTTGTAGTTGCATATGTTTATTAATGAGTAATTAAAGAAATTATGATGGAGTGATGTTTGGTCGCAGAGGGCCGCAACTCTGTTTTTCCCAAAGTCTCAGAGGTTTCAGAACAGAATAGTGAAGGATGAGCGAACCATCACGATTAAATCATAGATCGGAAAGGGGAGAGATGAACATATGAAATTACATCGCAATATAAGTTGGGAATATGTGATGCGAAGAAGGATGAGCAAGTGAATATCATTAGATCTGGGCGCAGATCAATGACAGACGGAAAATCACAAAAGCACACATCGCAAATTATAGCACATAGAGCTAAGGCATTGCGTGATAAGTTAAATTGTTTGTGATGTGGTAAATATTGGAATATTTGATGCGACGAGAGGAGGCCACATGTCAGCATTGCCCATGAGCGCGCACCACATATTTTATGTTTTGTACTTAATATTTTGCATGGTAAGCTGGATACGATGCAATGTGATCGCATATCACATAAAATAGGAGATACATTTATTGTAAAAAATCAAAACTTGCGGGCTAATGTGCTATGATTGGTTTTTGTGTTGTGGGACTTGAGAACCCTTGTTTTTTGTATATTTATGTTGGTTGGGACTAATTGAAATTTGTTTAAAGTTCAGATACAATAATCGTTGTTGATTGCTAACGTATGTATGTGAAATAAACTTTGATATTGTAATCCATTGTGAGATAAAGGGATTTTATGTGGGCCATAACCCACAGGTCAGAGTATTGTTTAAAATTACAGTTTTGTGTTGCATCAAGTGGGTAATTGTGGTGTTGATTACGTTAACCCTACATATTTTGGTATTTGTGGCCTTATGAAGACTCGAGTAAGTAACCCGTCATACAGCAAAGGAGAAGAGAAGAGCATAGAATGTCTTAGGTAATATATGCAGTAGGCATGGGTAGTGTAAAACATAAAGGTATGGGTCAAGTCGGGCTAAGATAGTAATGATGCAACACAGTTGGAAATATAACTTTAGAAACATAAAAGACAAAGGGAAAACAAGCAGAAGAAGAAAAACGAACAACAAAAATAAGAAGCTGAAAGGGCTGAGTGAAATATTTGATTGCAATCGTAAATGTATTAATTATTCTATATTGTTTGAGTTCTATCATGGCCTCTAGAATACCTTAATCTGAGTGAAAAATATTATCTAAGGTTGAATTGGATTACACAAGGTCGTGAGGATGGAGTTTGGGCCTAACATTTCTCGTTGAAAAGTAAGAATATGATTTGGAATTTTATGCAATAAAACTAAGTGAAGTTGACAATGTGTAGATGGGATGGGTTTGCACCGTCGGTGGTGTTACTATTGGTATGTTAGTTTAAGTGGTCTTGACACCAAAAAATGATGAGAAGACAACATGAATCATGGTTCCCGTGGATGCTGAGATGAATCGTATGTGATGTTGTGTGTCATCAGCATTAGGTGGTGGAAGAATTTCCATAATGGTTGGTTTATAACGAGTGGGAGGGAATTCTTGCAGCCTTTTTGGCGTACAAGGGGAAATGGTTTCTTCTCCAATGGGAGGTAGATGATGAATCCTAATATGTCAAAATTTTTAGAATATAGGGAATTCTTTTGTACTAAGAGAGCTACTGGTGTAAATGTCACACACAGGGAAAGTACTAACCAAGTAGATGGTATGTGAGTCAATACATATAATAGCATAAGACGATGATGTTTGGTTAGGGTCATGAAATCAGGAATTTATGAGTGCTTTCCATATCTATGTCTTCGTACTAGCATGGCATGGCTTCCTAGGGTGGGTTTGGCTTAATGTCTCTCTGGCTGCTCTCAAACATGGAAGAGATTGACAATTCTTTTATTAAAATTAATTTAATGAAATTTGAAGACACAATCTTGAGGTATCTCTAGTTCTTCAGAGATGATATATGAGTTCCATCAAAGTAGTAAAGTATGCATCAATTCAGCCTTTGGTATTTCTTTATTCTGGACTATGGTTTGGTTGTTGTAAGTTGGCTTTTGTTCATGGAAGTCTTTGTTTCTTACTATGCTCGATGGAAATGAAGTCTCATGAAATTATATATGGTGTGTGTCTTTATGATATCCCTTTTTTATAGGTCAATTTGGGCATCATCCCCCAATACTTGGTCAAACTGGGCATCATCCCCCAGGACTAAGAATAGGGTCTATTATCCCTTTAATTTCAGTTATTATATTCCCTAAGTGAAGACATTCCTTTCATGTCTTCAATTGTGAGATTTCCAAGGTTTGAAGTATATATTATATGACCCACTGACTCACCAATTCTCCTATGCAAGGGACTAACTGTGCTGCAGTGTCAATTCCTGCATGCAAGGGTGCAATTATTGACACTCAAGGGTGCGTTAGTAACCTGGGATCGAAATCATCATTGTTTCAGGAATCTCCACTTGGACAGTGCATTCTAGAAGAGTCCATAGGTGTCATAATTCGAATCCAAGTTTCTATCCATCGCCTCCGAACTTGGAAACATGTCTTTCCTATTATTATAAATCCAATCAATGAGAAACTACCATCAATTTTCCTATAAATTGAGCACTTATCTAAGTGCTAAGGAGGAAGAATTTGTTTTATAAGAGATTGGAGGTACTGATATGCTATTGAGATGATGCTAGATGTGATTATGATGGAATGAAGTTGGAGCATGGTGATGACAAATTGATCTATTGGTTGTAATCTTCTCCTCCTACTCTCCAATAAAGATATATATTCATTTTCTGAATACATATGTTTATATCTTGTGAAATGTGTTCTTGATGATGTATGTATTCTCATATATAATCGGTGTGATTTGATTAAGATAAGTAGATACTTGTATATTGTATGTTGTTTGTTGTTCTCTGCCTTTGATTGTGAGAATTGATTTGGTGGTTTGAGTTGGATTGAGAGCGACATAAACTGTGACAGAAGGAGAAGGAGAGTGAAAAGGATCACAAGTAGGCTCTTTCCCTTTCTATATAATTGTTAATCTTAGAGAAAATTATAGTTGTCTTTCTTCTGTTGTTCTGAGTGAAGGAACACCACACTTAGGGAATCTAGTTTATCTATAGATTAGAATTTCATATAACAAACTTAGTTTTTATTTTATTTTTCAAATTCTAAAATAATTTAGAAAAACATATTTGAATAAGTTGCATTTTAATTCTTGCAATCCAAAGAAGATTTAATTTGTTGATTTTAGGCTTGATATAGACCATGGATGAAATATTTTGCTCAATTAGAAACCAATAATGTGTTGTGGTGTCAAAAATGGTAGAAAGTATTGGCTAGACGTGCATAAAAAAATTTCATGCCATGATGTGTGCATGCCACTATGCAAATTTTGATGTCTAAAATGGCCTCCTAAGGAAGTAAAATGAAATAGAGTTATGAATTTAAAAAAAAAGAAAAAGAAAAATATTTTCTTTATTTTATTTTTGGCCTATCTCCTTATAGGTTTACTCAAATTTCAATTGTAGTAACTAATTGTATGCAAGATTAAAGTTGACATCCAACGAGAACCCACTCTACATACTTCTAAGTATAACTACATAAATTGAAAATACATGAAAAAGTTTGTTGAACATGATTTTTCATGTATTTACAATTTTTTTAATGTTGGTCTACTCAGAAGTATGCAGAATGGGTACTCGATTGATTTAGAATTTAATTCTACATCCAATTAGTGTCTACATTTCACATTTGGTTAAAAATATAAGGATATAAGTCATAAATACAATGAAAAAAAGTAGTTTTCTTCTTTTCCCTCCAAAATATTTTCCCCTCGAAATGACATCATCATCTTGAAACATATTGGTTTTTTAAAAGTTGATTTTGTTAGTACATTTTTTGTTTTGAGGCCCATTTTTTATGTTAAAATTCCCATATTTTGTTAACAGTGTTTGCACATTTCTAAGAACACATTCACATTCCTTAGAATAGATCCACACTCCTAATATTAAATACCAATTCCTAACCCATGTTGACTTGGTTTTCAAGCTAGCATCCTAGTTGATAGTTTGGAGATTGTTAAGCCTTAACACCTAGAAACATGTGCATTCTCCTAGTAACACACATATTTTCCTATTGATGCATTTTCTTGTAGGCCCCATTTCAACTTTTAGGGACATCGTTAGTGTTTGATTTCACATACTTCAATCTTTTCATTTAAAAATTGTTTTGAATTAAAAACCATTAACTATGTAATATAAGAGGATATATAATGTAAAAGAAGATTCAAGTAGTACATAATGGAGGAATAAATGGGAATTTTTGTGTTGATAAGATTCAAACATTGGTTGATTATTTTTAATAGAAAAATATATGGTTATAGGTGTCAACAAATGGGTTGAACGCATGGTTGTAATATCTTTAATTTTTTTGCATGGAAAGAGAACTCAAAAATTGTGTTCGACATTATTATTAATACTAAAAGCACCATTAGTGACGGAGGCACTGTTGCATCGGGAGGAATCAGAGAGAACAGTTGAACTGGGGTCAAATCAAGATAAGGTTTGGGGGTAGCGTCTAGAGGATCAAGGGGGCCATGAGTACCATCTGAAAGTAAAGGGCCAGGAGAAGGAGGTTCATAAGGCTGATCAGAGTACGTCATGAAAATATGGTAATCAGGGGAACCAGATGGGAGAGGTTGAGTGGCCACCTGACCTTCAGGTGGTTGGGTAGCCACAAACCCCTGCTGAGGGAAAGGATCAATAAGCACATCTAGTTGACTAGGTGCAGGATTGGGAGGAACGAAAAGGATAGCTTGTTGTCCTCTCAATGTTGCTTGAGACTCCAATAGCTGTCTCATCTGTGGCAGAAGAGGACAATCATGTGTATAATGACCATAAACACCACAACAAGAACAGGGCTTGTTCGTACGAAGCGGCTTGTCCTGCTTGGGCTGAGTGCCTTGTTGCTGGTTTGCAGTGTAAGGAGCATTACCTTAATTAGGTCTAGGATTACCAGAGGCAACTTGAGTGCCTTTCCTCTTCCTTTTTGTAGGAGGAGGATTAGTCATGCTCTATTGCGCGTACACTTGCCCCAGAGGGGGCAGTGGTTGCTGTTGCAGGGGTTGAGAAGGCAAGGGAGGAAGAGGTGCTAATGCTGGAGGAGCTGGAGCACCAGGCTGTGGGTACGGATAATAAAGAGGTTGGGTAGAAATATGGTAAAGAGGAGGTCGGGAAAAATGAGGAGGCATGCTGTATCCTGGATACGTGCTACCGGGAGGGGGAAAGTATCGGAGGTGTTGGCCCCGCCCTGAGAGAAACTATAGCCCATGGGAGGTTGAGCATATGGATTAAAGAGAGATCCAACGATACTATCGACAGCGTGAGACACCCCCAGTGTGTTGGCACAAACAGGTCAGGGAAGATCAGGTAGAACAGCATAAACATAACCTGACTGAGCATAGATCAGGTCATATTTTAACGCAAATTGGAGAGTGACTTCTTCGGTTTGAGGAAAGTGCGATGCAACATATTTCTCGATAGGCAGCAAGAGGGTCCTAAGGAACCAGTCCATGTAGACACGGTCTTCGAAGGTAGGGGCTCGACATAGGCTCCTTCTTCTCTCCCATTTTTGAACATGGTCGGAAAGGTGGGTCATAGATGATTGACGGAAAGACGTCAAGAACTCGGTACTAGTGTCAACGTAGGGGGAGCTGGAAATAAGACAAAAAATCTCGGGCAAGAGTCGCAAAGGTGGTATGAGAGGAAGGGGCCTTATCTACATACCACTTAGAAGCCTCGTTGGTAAACATTCGTTGGAAAAACCAAAGACGAACAAAGTCATCGCTAATGGAATTATACAAACACCACATGTGGAAAGATCCGATATGATTTGAAGGATCTTGTCCAGCAAGATCTTCAAAATTTTGTATATCTGAAGGGAGCTTTGTTGTCATAGCAAGCCAACTAGCATCATGGTGTATAGGGTCATTTATCAACTGGTCAAAATAAGGGAGGATAAGGCCTGCCATGAAAGGGAGCAAGGGTGAAACCAGGGTAGTGTCCGTTGTAGTCCCACTAGTGGTATTCCCAGCCTGAGGGTCAGGGTTTCCACCAGTAGCAGGTCCTACACCAAACATAGTGAAGGTGTCAGGAGGAGAACCAAAGGTGGAAGGAGAACCTAAAGGACCAGAAGAAGAGTTGGTCTATGAACTAGGGGGAGGACTAACTCGGGGATTAATCCTTCCTACCGGAAACTGAGGATGAAGGCCAAGAAGTCTCCGAGATAAACGTTGTGGTGGCGCAATGGTGATGACATAAACACAACACAAGGGAAAAATAGACCAACAAGGGTAGGGAGGTGCAGAATCAAGTGATTACAATGTCGAAACAAGGGCAAAGAGGTGCAGGATCAATTGATTTAAATGTTTTAGAGTCTTTTCTTGGTGGTGTTAACCAAGCCCTTTTTCACTTAGGGTGTGCATGTAAAAGTGTGTAAATCTTAAATTTTAAACCCAAACATTTGTAGAGAAAAAGAAAAAATGTGTTGTAGAGCTGTAAATAAACCTGCAAATGACAGCATATAGGCCTGCAAAACAGAAAATAAACATCTAATCATGCAATAATCTCAACCCAAGAAGGTGGGCCTCTCAAAAAATAGTCTATAGGTGAGTAAAAAACTAATATAAACACACTAAAATAGGCTAATAGATCTTGGGTCAAGAGGGAAAAAGATCTAAAAGACAAAATCTGCTGGAAAGTAGTGCAGAAAACAACAATAAATCAGAGGAAAATTGTTGTAAAAAGAGGTGGCGAAAGGCTATTTCTAGGAAGGAAGTGCAGTGCCCCATAAAGGAAAACCTAAAAAGCTAAAAGAGGAGATTTGGATGGATAAAAAGCCGATTTGAAGTGGATCTGAAGAGGAGGTATCAGATCTTGCAAAATGGCTGAAGACTCTGAAATTTCAGACAACCTGCAACATCAAACACTCTTCCACAAAAAGTGGAGGGTACTGAAGCCCTATGGGGCTAGGTTCCTACTTATTTGAGTGAAAAAAAAAAAGTACAGGTCCAAAACGGGTAGAGACGAAGGTCAGACAACCTTGAACAGAGGCTTAGCAAAACCCATAAAACTTTCAGAAAAATCCCTGCAGAAAGTCCAAGTCACAGTTTTTGGCTTGTTTTCAGTAAAGGCCCCACCTTTTGGGCTGTAAAGTGTGTCCTGGAGGTCCAGGCCATAGGTTTTGGGCGAAAAAGTGCGACCTGCACTTCCGGCACTGCTGGCGGCAGGTTTCAAAAGAAAAAATTGTGTCAACTGCGGCTGATGTCGTTCACCTGCGCAATGGGTCTGAAAACACACAGAAGTTAGAATTTTTATCGTTTTATGGTTTTATGGTTTAAAACAACATCAGGAATAAGAAAAAAAAGGGCTAAAGAGAAATCCTAGAGTTTGAAGTAGCTGGATATGAAAGGATCAGAAAAATGATAGCAGTCGTAATGGTAAACCTGTGTGGAGTTGTTAGTTATTAGTATGAATCTTGATTCGAAGTGTAAAAAGAAAGACCACTTTAGCTGTGCATAACTTACAACCCTAAAAGCAGAAATGACTGCTAATATCTTCAGATATGCAATTAGATGATCAAGACAAATGTTGCAGAAATCTAGATCTATGCATTAGAAGACATTAAACAGTAGAAAAATAATATTTACTCCATAGATCCAATAGACAAGACAAGAATATATCCAATGAATATTTTTATTAATGGCACCTGGGAGGAAAACACAAGAGGGTGTTCCCTATTCTCTTCAAATGGATGGGTTCTTGTGAGTCCTCAACACTTAAAATTTAGAACTTCTCTCTCTTGATGGTGTAGAAAACACAGAAAAAAATGGAAAAGTATGGCTATGATTATGGATTAATAGCTAGACCAAGTGTTAAGATCGAGAGTGATCTTTAGGCAAAAAAAGGTGTCAAATTAATGGGAAAACCCTTCTATTTATAACAAAATATTGAGTTAATCTAGAGATTGGTGCATAATCAAAATATTATTAGCCAAATCTAGATCCAAATTTTATGGAATATTTTATTATATTTGTTGGAGGGAAAAGGAATTTGACTTGAGTCAAATCCCTTTATTTGTAAATAATAAATAAATAAATGATTTATTTATCATTTTAAGGATGTGATTAAGTAATAATAAATAAATAAATGATTTATTTATCATTTTAAGGGTATGGTTGAGTAATAATCAAATAAATAATGATTTATTTAATTATTTAAGGGTGAATTAGTCATATTTAACAAAGAATGTTATTTAAATAAGATTTAAACAATTATTCTTTAAAAAATAATAATATAAATAATGATTTATCTAATCAATTTCCTTGTTTTGGGTTAAATATAACCAGGAATATTAATTAAAATTTTGTTTAACTAATTATTTCTTGAGGAAAATAAAACAAATGTTTATTTATTTAATATTTCCTTATGGGCTTTCTTGTTTGGACCATAAACAACTTAATAAAAGTGATTTATTAAGCTATTTTCATAGTGAAAGCAATTTTACTTGGAGTAAAATTGGTTTTACATGGTGTACTTGGGTCCATCTAATGATGATAGGTTAGATGAACAAAACATGGTGTAACACCAAATAGTTTGTTAAAGATAGATAAATGGTATTTAGAGGCATTTTTCAATGAGTGGTTGGAGGCTAATATCAATCATCTAATGCATGTATTTCACTGATAAGTTGGTAGAAACATTCAAAGAAGGAGTCTCACACTAGTATATGGAGAACCTCTTTTCGTTTGGTAAGAAATTGAAAACATTGTTACCTTTGAATTCCCTATCAAAGATCCAGGAGTGGTGCAAATGCATAGTATTCCACCATCGTCATTGTCAAACTTTCATGGTTTGGAAAATGAAGACCTAGATACATTCTTATTTGAGTTTGAAGGAGTTTGTAAATGATGTGGTTATTTTACTAATGCTCAAAGGTTGCAAGTGTTTCCTCTTACTCTTAAAGGAGAAGATCTTTGATGGTTCATGAGCATTTGACGGAACTACATGCAGACATGGGAAGACAGAATACTGTATTCTTGAAGAAATACCAAGACTATTGTCAAGACGGTGAAGATATTTTTGGAATAACACAAGGGGAAAACGAAAGTTTAGAGGACTATGTGGAACGATTTCGATACAACCTTCAAAAATATAAATATAGACATTTGGAAAAAGAGACCTTGAAAACACTACTAACTCGAAGGAATTAAATATGTTTTTTTAGAACCCTGAAATATAATAGGAGCAGGTGATATTTTTCACTTACCATACAATGATGTTTGTGAATTATGCATTAGGTATTCAAGAGGAATCTCCAAGATTGGTAAGGATTCTTCAGAACTTTCTTCCAAATTTTTGAAATCTGATACAAAAATAGGAGTTACAAAAGCCTCTCTAAATTTACAATTGGATGACTTGTAGGAAGAACGGAAGAAGTGCAAGGAATATAACTCAATAAAATTACCATCACTGCTAGGGTTACACCAAGTATTTAAGGAACCAATTAAGGAATTAGGTCAACTACCAGGTATAAATCAAAACTCATCATCATTTAATACTTGAAATTATATTTATTTCCCTCAACAACTTCCTCAATATATCTATAACCCTACAGTTTCATGGAAAACTTATAGCCCTCCTTTGATTCAATACCCCACCTTATTCCCACAACGACCCTCTCCCTTGAGCCAGATATTCCGACAGCCTCAAGGATGGTTTGGAGCCTCCTCTCTAGGTAAATTACCCATGCAATATTCATTACCAAAGCCACAACAAATACAATTCATATCTAGTGCACCACCATGTTATCTTTCTCTATGGTCCTAACCATTTTTGCAACCAAACACTAATTCTAATTATCAAGTTGCACATCAATTTAAAACACCTATTTTTCCAACTCACTCCCCTACTGAATGTAATATCATACCTTTTAGAGAGGGGAGAGGAGAGAATTTTGAAACATCCCCTATTACCACACAAAATTTACCTCAGGAAGAAACTTTATTCCATAAGCCATTAGAGGAGAAATCTATGATTTGAACTTCTTCGAAAATTGTTGTTGAAGCTCACCAAGAAGAAAACCCTATAATTTCCTTTAACCATCCTTGTCAATACGAAGATAGAAAACATCAAGTTGTGGAATACTTGTACAAGCTGCAAAACCATGAATATGTGGGTCCTATTGAAGCCTGGCTCCAAATAATCATTGACACACCTCACTCCTTCATCATTCGACAATTCTTGGTACCATATAAATTAAAGCAATTGTTACACCAATTTTTGGTCATCTAACATGTTACTATTAGACGGACTAAAGTACACCATGTAATACCAATTTTACCATAGTAAAATTTCTCTCACTATGAAAAATAATTTAATAACCCATAGTTTATTTAGTTAATTTTGGTCTAAACAAGAAACCCCATGAGGAATAATTCAATAAATCCTTATTTGTTTGATTTTCCTCAAGGGATAATTAATTAAAAAACTGTTTAATTAATATTCCTGGTCATATTTAAATTGAAAGAGGAAAATTAATCAGATAAATCATTATTTATCTTATTATTTTCTAGGAATAATTATTTAAAACATTATTTAATAATATTCCTTGTTAAATTTGACTAAGTCATTTATAAATAATTGAATAAATCATTATTTATTTTAATATTCCTTAACCACATTCCTAAAATAATAAATAATCATTTATTTATTTATTATTTCTAAACAAATGGATTTGACCAAGTGAAAATTCCTTTTCCTTCCAACAAAAATAATAAAATATTTCATAAAAGTTGGATCTAGATTTGGTCAATAATATATTAATTATGCACCAATATCTAGACTAACTCAATATTTTGTTATAAATAGAAGTGGTTTTCCATTCCTTCACTACCTTTTCTTTTCCTAGAGATAACTCTTTGATCTATACCTTTGCTCTGAATTTGATCCTCCCATCATTATTGTTATACAAAATTATGGATTACGGATAAAACAAATTCCCTAAATGTGGTGTGCATTTAGAACAACAGATTAAATACTTTTTAGATAATTTTCCTAATAGTAAATAGACACAAAAAATAGATTAGGAAACTTTCTTGGAGTCCAAGCACTTCCTATTATCCTTCTGTTGCTCTTGTTGTAGCTTCAAATCCATGCTAGATCACCAAAATATTTCCTGCAAGAATGAACACTAAACAACAAATATATTGAAATATATAGATGTTTATTCACGTTAATCAATTAAATCAATGAAACACAAAACATATACATCATATTATAATTCATAATATGAAAGAGAGAAGCTTATAGAGATACATATGTGGGAAATTAAGAAAAAATATTTATTAATGGATAGAAGGGGAGGTTACAACAATCGATTGATTTTATGTCACCAACGCCAGTATCATCCCAGCCTCATCACAATGAACATCTCTCCAGCATCATATCACTCAAATCAAACCCTCAATTGAGATTCCAAAAACATTTCTCTACTTAATTTCTTCCTTCTCAGGCACTAGAATATGTGCTCAATTTATAGATGAGTTGAAGGTAGTTTCATAATCAATGAATTTCTAATAATAGGCAAGACATGTTTCCAAGCTCAAAGGTGTTGAATGGACACATGGATTTGAAGTTTGACAAATATGCCCTCTTCTAGAAGGCACTGGCCATGCAGAGATTCTAGAACAATAACAATTTCCCTCCCAATTGACCAACACACCATTGAGTGTCGAGATGTGCATTGCAGAGCACCCTTGAATGGAGGTGCCTGCATATGTAAAGAAGTTAGCCCCTTGAGAGACTGCATTAGTGAGCTCATAGGTGATATAACATGTACTTTGAAATCTTCGAAAACTTGCAATGGAATTCATGGATGTTTTTTTCTTATTCTTTGTCTTAGGGCATGTAGCAACTGAAATGATAGGGGATGATAGACCCTATTCATTGGTTCAAGGGATGTTGTCTAGTTTAACCAGGTCATTGGGAATGGTGCCAAAATTGACCTATAACAGATTGCCCCCTAAAGCATGAAGTCAGAATAATAATAGCGATATTCTTTGAATGAGACGCTTTACACTGTGATGGGCTAGAGATGAAGTGGAGTGGAGACCTGCATCAATCTTACAATACATTACATCATGATATATCCTCTTGATCATGAATTTCTGAGGGAAGGAATTCCCATGCTCAACACATAAAATATCTAATAGCATGTACATAGTTCAAAAAGTCGTCTGCATTGGATTGTTTCCCATTACATACATGCCTACAGATATAGGCCGATGTTTGGATGACGATTTGTATGTAAGGTCACAGTACATGATGTGTACAAAAATCCTTAAATTGCAGCTCGGATGGCTGAAACTTGATCGGGGGTCTTCTTATCTCATTCACTCGATCATTCAAGGACAAGTCTATCCATGCGAATATATGATTTGTATTCAAACATGGTAAGACATCGTTTGATTACCATCCAATGATGTGAGCTCTTAACAAACACAAGAGAACCACCATTGTTTTCAATGGCCCTCAAGGTACTGTTGTACATTTTTTAAGGCGTGAATAAATGATTTTATGTTGAATGCCAAACAAAATCTTTCGGTCAAAAGTCTGGAAGCGAGGATCTTATTGATGTTCTAACAAACCTCATGGCACTGGAATATGATGTTTCTAAGTGAACTTCCTAGATAATGATTTGTCGTCGAGAGGAAGTCACTTTATTTTGAAACAAGAGTTACTAATTTTGGAGATAAAGGTATGAATTGATATAGCAATGTTCAGGGATGACTGTCATGAGAATTAAGGTATATGAGTATTGCAGAAGGATGACTATTCATTGGATGACTTCCCTTGAACATATAAGCGACACTGAGATGAGTTGGCAGCATTGACCCAAAAGCAAAGTGAACGTATGATGAACCATAGGTATGAATGAACCGTCAAGAATATTACCCAACCCAAACAGTCACGGTGATGAAGTGAAGTTTCATGTTCAAGAGTGACCTGCTACCGTAAAAATTTCTGTTCAGTTTCCAAAAATTTCCCCAGTCATTTGTCGACAAGTACCTCTTTATTTTTTAACAATATTGAGGAGGATAACATATGCTTAATATATAATTCAACCCTTTGGGAAAATAATTTATCACTATTTAATAATTTAATGAGTCTAGCGATGACTGAAATTTGATTCTTGCCATGATCAACAAGCCCATCGTTATTTTATGTTTTAACGAGCCTAATGACAGTGACAGCCAAAACATTTTTCATATTTAGAGATTTTGAAAAATAGGACGAAAGAAAACTCCATCAGTAATTTTTCGTAAAGTTGTCACTCAGATCCAAAAAAGGGAAAAATAATATCTAAGAGAACCTCCAATCCATGTTCGACTAAGGTATTTCTTTTTCGTAAATAATATATCTCACTCTGGAAAAGGGTTAAACTTATACTGAGTAGATATCAATTCATTTACTTTTACGAGCTCGAAAATACAAGTGCTCGGAAATCTTTTCACATTATCGGAGTTTGAAAAGAGCTAAAAGAAGACTCAAGGGGTTCCTTTTTTTCTATTATCGAAGCTCAAGAAAGAGATAAAAGTGCGCTTCAAGTCCTTTTTCATTTAAAAAAAAACTCAAAAATAAGGATAAAAGTATGCTTTTTGGTCAAATCATTCTTGAAATAAATCTGCATGACTAATCTACTCATTAGTTTTAAAACTTGTTCAGAACAACATCAAATGGATTAAAAATACCCATTTCATGATAAAAATATAATAAAACCATAGTGACAAAAACAAATTGGATTTTCAAACGATCAAATGACTAATTAAAAGAGTTTTACTATTCATTTTTACCATTTGCATTTTGGAGCTCCGAACCTATTTTTTCCCCCGAAATTCAGCTGTTGATTCCGATTGATTTTGTGGACAATTTTCATCACCATTTGATCCAGGCTAGTGCCATGAACCCTCTCTTTCTTTCAGTAGTCAATTCATTTCCTTTCATTGAATTTTTTTTTGGATTTCGGCACCGTAGGGTAAATTATTTTTCCAGAGAGAGAAATTCACCCTTGAGCATTGAAAACTACATTGTGGAGCACCTAAATTGAATCCTAGGTGCATATGCAATGGGCTGTCCCTTGTTTTAAACTGCGTTGGGTGTAATTCTCATTTTTTTATTTTTTAAATATACCAAAAAATTGCCTAATTGTTTGCATGAAAAGGAGTCCAGTGGGTCTTATGGTTATGTTTAAGGATACTATCGGACTGGCGACTACCTGGAGAGAAAGAGAGCATGAAGAACAAAACATGGGTTCCCTAAATGATCTGGGTACAATAAGAGCCCTAAGAGATTTTGGGTTGTTAAAGTACTTATGTTTGTCATGGATGAGGCAACAAATAGAACTCTTGGAGTTCTTAGTTTGAGCATGGGATCCAGCTATTGAGGAATTTCACATTAGGAGCAAAGTGGTTCCTATTGCAGTGGAGGATGTGTAATTTCTTATAGGCTTGTCGAGGAGAGGCTTGCCTATTTCCCTCTCAGGGTTTGCTCTCAGAGGAGAGACTATGAGAGATTATTTTTTGCAGTATTTCTATCTAGGGGCAGAGCCAAGCGAGGATGGAAAAATAAAAATCTATGAAGTTCAAGATTTGCCTTTGAGAACCATTCTTTTCATGATCAAAAACTTGTTGGCACTGTTACACTACATGTAGTGAATAGATAATATATGCAGTATGCCCTAGAGTGCATGGAGCCAATAGTCTTCAATTGGTATGAAGTTGTACTTTCTCAGATATAAGAACAATTGAATAAGATAATGGGAGGAAGGAAGAAAAACTTCAATTATGGTTCTATCCTCATTTCATTTCCCTTAGAGAGGATTCCAATGATGCAGCCTTAACATGTGACACTGAGTATGTATAACCCTAGAGATCCCATGATGGAGATATGGATAGAACTAATGGCTAGGCATGCAAGCCAATCTTCCAATGTGTTCTCAACTATGTTCCTTTCCTGGTTCAGGCGACAAGTTGTCGCCATCGATGAGTATGCATACGGAGGCATCGATTTCCGAGGAGATCCAGACTTAGCTTTACCAAAAGGCACTCAATGGGGTGCAATAGATAAGGATTTTTTGAACATGTTTTTAATTTTCTCTAAGGTTTATACATTTTTTTTGTTTTAATGTTCTCAAAAGACTAAACTAAAGTTTTAATGTAATGCAGATGTTGGTTGAGTTCAATCGGTGGAGTAACTAGATCATGAAGTGGATGAGCCAACAGAGAGGGCTAGTGGGAGAGTATTCCTTTAGGATCTAGACATGGTTGAGACTCTGTCTAAGCTTCGGAAGCACATAGAGGGGTTGACCTTCAGGATTTTGGATTTTCGGATCGAAGAGTTACCCATGCGACTGTAGCACCACACTATAGGTGTTCCTAAACACTGGATGTTGTAATTGCGTAAGATAGCTAGATCTATAGCATGTTACCCTGAGCATCACTAGTTTAATTTTGACATGTTGCATACATTTTGAGGTCAGATGACCAATGTGTCTTGGGCACAATTTTTTTTAAAAACCTATATCTATCTATCTATGTGATTTCAGTGTTTTCCTATTTTTATTGCGCAATCCTATTCAATTATGTGAATATATCTTTACATGTGTTGCAAATTTTTGTCCAAAACATAATTAGCTAAAGAATTTGTCAATGTGTTCAAGTTTCTGGAAATGTGTTGATATTGAATAAAATCAAAATGTCTTTCCAAAAGTAGAACTCTTAGGAACAAACGATACAGTGTTGGATTTATAACAGTATAAACACTAGTGAGTTGTAATACCACAAGTTGTGAGTCTAACCTTATGATGATGTGGTTAATACCAAATGAAATGGCATCAGAGAGAATTTCGATCAACGCGCTATACTCAGCGATATTATTTGTTTATCTACCAATAAAGATCCCTTGAAAACTCACTAACTCATCGTTTGGAGTGAAAATGGCCTACGCTGCAAAGAATAGATTATGCGTACTATGACTAGCACCATCAGCATATCGAACAAATGGTTCCAAATATTTAGACATCTGCAATTAAATTTAAAGCGACTTACTAATGTCAAGAAAACTCTAAAAAACAAACTAAGTCAGTGAATGCAAAACAACGTCATATATATACAATACAATACAAAAAATCACTATGCTCATGATTAGGAATAGTAACGTTTCAGATACAACCCATTTATGGGTTGCGCCAATGGAATTCCATCGTAATCCACCAACTCATAGGCACCCTTAGAAATAACTCTTTTGAAAATATAGGGACCATGCCATAATGGCTCAAATTTCCATGTACCTATTGCATAAAATGCTTGATCATAAAGAATGACAAATTCACCCTCTGAGAAAATGTGAGGCTAGAGATTTTGTCGTATTGCGCATTTATATGTCTCTTATGCGCTTTGATGGCCAATTGGGCTTCATGAAGCATTTAATCAAGATGGATGAGGTTAAAAATATGTGCTTCTTCTTCTAAAGTGTTTGGTAACAACTCAATTGTGTGTTTTAATGACGGTATTTCACATTGGATTGGTAAGATAGCTTCCAGACCATAGACCAATTGAAAGGGGTTAAATCTGGTTGTGTTTCTCATCGAGGTTCGGTATGCCCACATGGCCAAGTACAAAATCAAATGCTAGTTTCTTTTACGAACTCCTATCATTTTTTGAAGCATATGTTTAACAATCTTGTTGATAGCCTCAACTTTTCCATTTGATTGTGGATAGTAAGGAGTAGAATTATCATGTGACAATCCTAACTTGGAAGTCAATTTAGTTATCATGTGGTTATGAAAATGCTTCCCATGATCTGTAACTATAGCCTATGGGACCCCAAACCATTCAATAACATGATTAAAGAAAAATAATGCATTTGTTTGTCCTATGTTGTTGAATGTAGGCATCACTTTAGCCCATTTGGTAAAGTAGTTTACTGCGACAATAATATAAGCATTCCCCCCAGATGAACGAGGGTTACAGGTCATGAAGTCAATACTCGATTTCAAAAATGGTCCCACATAGATAACAAGATGCATTTGCACTGACAGTTTGCAGATTTTATGATCAAATATATGGCACGCATGACAGCTTCTGACTGTGAGAATGCAGTTGCAAAATATGGTAGGCAAAAAGTAACAGGTGCAGATTATCTTCTATGCGGTACTGTATCTAGACAAGTGTCCACCACAAGCCCCAGCATGGCAATCATTTAAAACCTTTTTGGCCTCCTCATGAGGGAGGAACCTTCTTAAAATTGTATCGACACCAAACGATAAAGTGTATCACTGACGATCAGATAATATTTCGCTTGGTATTCAATGAATCGTTATTCAAAGCGAAGTATCATGCCGAAAATTCTAGGTGTGGAGATAAATGATAAAATCCCCATACCAAGGATCAGATGATCCAATCAGAAACATAGATTCGTCATGAATAGGCGGTTCCAACGTAGTAGAAGTACTATCAGAGGGAAGGTCACAAAGAAGCTCAGCCAAAACTAAAGACTTGTTTGACTTGGATTTGATGAATCCCAAATCAAATTCCTACAAAATGACAATCCATTTTGAATACTCCCCCCCCCAACAATTGAAGTGATAGGATATAAGTCATGGGGTTGCAATTCGAAATCACAATGGTCTTCCGAAAAAAGATATAGGGGAAAAATATTTGGACAACTTGAACAACTGCTAAGGCAAGCTTTTCTATGTATGAATACTTCACTTCCGTATCATTGAGATTACGACTCAAATAATAGATCAGATATTCTATCCCACTTTTTAATTGGACCAATACCATAGAAATGGTCTTATTAGCCACGGTGATATATAAGAAATAATCACTCTGATAATTAGGGGGATACATTAATGGTGCCTGGATAAGAGTATCCTTGACAGCATCAAAAGAAGCTTGTTCAACTTGTTCCTAATGGAATTGAAACCCTTTTGTCAAGAGCTGAGTAAATCATTTAGCCATTTCGGCATAGTTGGGTATGAACCTCCTTAGGAAGTTAGCCTTTCCTTGAAGTTTCATTATCTGAAGTAGTGGCCTGAACCTTCAATGGGTCGATTCGAATTCCTTCTTTTGAGATGACGAATGTAAGAAAACAACCAGAACCAACACAAAACACACATTTATATGAAGCGCATTTTGTAGTGTCGACAACATAAGAAGATGACTCTCAAATGCATTGGGTGATCAGTCTTGTTTCGTGAATGCACGAGTAAATCATCTGGATAGGGTTGAACAATGTGCTTGATGTCATTGAAAGCATAATCCATTACTCTCTGAAAAGTTTCCCTAGCGTTCTTTAAACCAAATGGTAGTTTCCTATAAGTGAATGTGCCCGAGGGACAGATGAATTTTGTCTTATGTTGATCCTCTGGGTGGATATTGATTTGATTATAGCTAGAAAATCCATCCATGAAAAAAAAAATTCACATCCAACACAATTGTCAATAATCTGGTTGATAAAGGGAGTAGGATAGTTTTCTTTTGGACAAGCAAGATTGACATCCCAATAATCGATGCACGCTCAGATGGTTTCTTGTTTTTTCATGACAGTGATGATGTTGAAAACCCACTCAGTTAGTAGAATAGGGTAAATGAAAGTAGGATGCAAAAGTTTCTCAACTTCTGCTTTAATGGTAGCGAGCTTATTTTTATGAACAGGATGAAGGCATTGATGCACCGGTTTGACATCAGGATACATATTAATAGCATATTCAACGATACTAGTATCTATGCCTGGAATTTCCTCTTAAGACCGAGAAAAGACATCACGGAATTCATGAAAAAGAGAGTGATATGTTTCAAGTTTTGATGGAGAACAATATATGCCGACATGAATATTTTCTACAATGCCAGATTTGGTCAAATTATCGATAGAAATGGTTTCTTCAATATTTGACAAATTTCACTCAGAGTCGATTTCATTAATAGGTAAATAATTCGAAAATAAATTTTTGATTGATGGGTGATATAGTTCACTATGATTATTTTCTTCATAATCAGGAAGATGGGAACGATGATGATAATCTTCCCATGGTTCTCCTTATGAAATCATGGTTTCCAAAGTATTTTCATTTGTCAAGAAAGTTGAGGAAAAAGGATCAGATGGAGAAACAAAATCTAAGGAATGATCAACCCAAACAACCATCTATGTTGACTTCAGATTCACCACCCAAGCTAGATAGATTGATCGCTATGCCAACTCAATAGGGTTGGGCAGCAAAAATTCATCCAACATAACAATTTCAGAATCACCTGTACTCTTCCTTAAGCCAGATGGACTGGAAGAGATCATGTAGCAGGTATCTATACTTGAAATTTATACCGACCTTGCAGGAGGCGGTAATGCAAAGGTTCCCATGAGAGTGGAATCATTTAAGAGTCCTACACCAATGTTATGAAGTGCTAGTTGGGGTGCATGAATGAACGAAACACTTCCAGTTACCTGTGAAGAAGAGGCAAAAAAGGATAGTTGATTGATGACTGTGATGGCACCTTTAAAAGGAAAGGTGATCATTCTCAAAGATGTAGAAACAATTGCAGTCATAGAATATACCCATAGACTTCCAAGTAGAATATTGTAGTGAAGGGGTTTGTCAGCAACCTCAACATCAACATTCACTATTTTTACCCCTAGTTCTACATGTAGGTTATTGATAATACCACAAGGCTTATATGTATGTCCTTCAAAAGCCTTCAATGTTGTTGATGATTGAAATAGGTGCGGGGAGCCAAGTGACTTCCAACAGTTTAGAGACATAATACATGTAGATTCTCCCTCATCAATAATAGTACAATGAACAAGGTGATTGAGAACATTTACTTGTATAGACAATACCAATTCTACTAGTAATTGTGGCACATAGCCTGTATGATTAAAGACGATGAGATTAGAATCAGTCGGATCAATTCCACCAATAGTCGACAATAAAGCCTGTTTATGGGATGGAAAATTTTGTAATACCTAAAGAGCTGACATAGCTGAAGGGGATTGAGTGAAATCTTCAACTATATTATCATTTTTAGCAGCTCTTGCTCAAGAATTGTATGTCGATTTATGAACGACTCCCTTCAGTGGCTTAATTGTCAATCCAAGAATAGCAGTAGGCAGTTTTGATTCCATAGATGGATTGGTGGTCGAGGTAGTAGGTTGATTAGTGGCCTGACTACCATAATATTTATTATTCATTGACACCAAAATATCTGTTAAAGGTTTTCTGAGAGATAACATAAGCACTTAGGAACTAGAAGCTGGATCCGTAGCAACCAAAGTTGTGTACGAATTCGGAAACAAATCTGTCAACACAGCTCATGCATGTGAATTCTTAATCATTTTTAAGACTTCAGCACAGTGAGGACAATCTTGAACAAAGTGTTCCTAATTACATATTATGCATGGATAATGAGGTTTCCAATTTGCAGACAATTTAACAGATGATCTTTCTTGCGGGTTAGAAGATTGATTTTCCTTAGATTTCCCTTTTTCCTTACTTCTGGGTTGCTTGTCACTTTTTCCTTTGTCAAATGAAAATTCATTAATTTCAGAAGAAGGTGGAGGATTAGATCTAGTAGTATGATGTGTTCTTGCAGTACCAATCAAACCGTCTCCAGCATGAGAGTCCTTTAATTGAGGAGGAACAATAAAATTTGATCTCGACGCATTAGGAATTTTTTCATAGAGCATACCAGACTGAGCAAAAATCAAGTCTAAATATTGGGCATAGGAAGTAACCTGCTCTTTAGTGACGACTCCACCCTTAGCCACATCCTCAGTTATAGATGGTAACAAGGACTTAATGAACCACTCAATGAGGAGTTGATCAGGAAAAAATGTCTTAAGCTTTCTATGACGACGACGCCACTCATGAATAGGATCCGAAATGTGAGTAGCATTAGTCTGTTTCAAATTAGTAAAGAGTTCTGTTCCAGTTTCATATCATATGGGTAACTGGAAGTGAGTCAAAAAGACAGTGGCTAGGGTAGGGAAATTATCAAAAGAAGCTCTAGGTAACTCAATGTACGATTTTGTAGCCACACCAATGAGTGTACAGTGGAAAAGACGTAGCCAAACAGAATCATAATTCAAGGGGTTTAATGAAAACCATGAATGATAAGTCATAGAATGAGTCGACGAGTCTTCCCCAGGGTTTCTATTGAACTTAGGAATATCTGAGGGTAACTTATGGGGTATCACCGACCACCAAGGAGCATATTTGATTAGATCATTAGTGAGCTAATTTAATTCTTGTAACTCTAAATTTACAAGAAGAAGCATGTCTATTAAAGGTCGGAGTTGACCACGACGGGGTATGAGAGAATTTCTTGGGGAAACAGAGCCTTCTGAAGACCGAAAGCATAGGGATGTTAAGCTGCTGGTAACCTAGATAGGGGTTATTTTGGTAAGCAAACACATGAGGATTCTATTTGTCCAAAACTCTGGATATGATACTTGTGGAAATGAAGGTTGAGGGGTATTTGCACCTCGATTTGTGCTACGAGGGTCTATCCACCAATGTTATAACCCAAATTAGGATAACTTGGATTCGGTTGAGGATAGGTAAAACTTGGTTGTGGCTCTGAAATGCGATAAAATGGTAAACCAGCTTGTGAATAAATGATTCCAGGTATAGGTTGTTGTTCTAAATTAGCCAAAGGATTTGGAGTCTGTGGGCCCAATACTTGAGGGTATTGAGTTGAAGGACCCACCTGAAACAATTGTTGTACAACATTTTGATTTTGTAATAGGGGTGAAGATGTGTTAACAAGTGGAATTGATGTGGGTGGAACAGGTTGAACCGGTTGATACGAGTGTACAATCATTTGTGGTTGGATAGGCAAAGTGGGTTGCCATTGAAAAACATTCATTTCAACATTAGGTTGACCAAAAAATGATGGAGTACTGTCAAAGTGCCAAAGTTTTTCCCCATCATGAGGAGAATAATAAGATATAAAATATTTCTCTCCAAATGCAAGGAGTGTAGTTGATATGGTACTGGATGGAATAGACCTAGAAGGACCAACTTGATATTGCCCTAAGGATGTGTATAAAGAATCAAGCCATTCAATACTCAGTATAGGTTTACCAGTGAGAATACCAGACGATGACATCGGTGAATTCCATGGGTTGGAAGATGCACCAGAGAAAATTCCAGATAAAGATTTAAAACCTGATGGGACCAAAGGGCCACCATGAAAATATGACTCTGGTGAATTTGTGAACATCGACGGGGTAGCGAGAGAAGGTGCGGATACAATTGGAATAGATGGTCCAACCAAAGATGCTGGTTAAGGCATGGTTACTTGAAAAAAAGTATACCCTTTTGAATCGATGGGAATTTGAATAGGAACAAGATCAACAAAAGCCGAGGATGGTGATTGAAGAAAATACTCATAAAATTAAACATCTTCCCCAAAATGGGTTGGAGTTAAAGGTGTCTCGTCTTGTGTGATTTCTTCAATCGAAATTAAACTAGGTGGAAGGATTTTTTCATCAGGCCCAAAGTATATTTCTAGAGGTTGACTACGTGATATGGGAGACTCAATGGCTACAATAGAGTCTGGGGTGACCGATACAGGAACAAATTTCGGTGGTTCGATTTCGGGATGCAGATGTTTTGGCAAGAAAGAGACAAGATCTGGATCAATTTCCAGTTTAACAACATCGGGTTCGGGAGGTATGGTCTCACTGATTGGATGGATCGTGACCACGGGTAGTTGTGAGGGCTATGTCTTAACAACAGTAGATGAACCAGGATTTATAGAAGCAACTTGTGCCAACTTTGGTATATGGTAAGATGATGCTTCACCATAGGTACTGATGGTACTATTTTTGGTAGAGCAATGTTTCCTTCTCCGCACAGAAGTAGCTTCTGGTGGTTAAGGTGGTTTCAATGCAAGTCTACATGAATGACGAGGAAATGGATTTTATTCTCCCACAATGAATGATTTATTTTATGACCAAAAATAAATAAACAAAATAAAAGGGTAATGCTAGGAAAAAAGGTTTTGCAAAAAGCTCGTGAACTCATAATACCTCCTCGCGAACCAAGAAGTACGGGCAGGCAATCTCCTAAATGTTGTGTTCAGTGTATCAAAATTTACAAGACGACCAACTCAGTTCACTATGGATGGATAGAAACCTAAATTTTTCCTCCCAAATATACCCGAAGGTACGTGGAGGCCGAAGTCCATATTAGAGTTATCTGATGTGAAACCACACAGTGAGAGAACCCCTTTATACTTTTCATACTATAACATCGCCCGATATACCTGAATGTACATCGACGAGCTACAGTATACTTACATACGTGGAGTGAGGTATCTCACTCAGAATGTATCATCGACAATAATGACAACTTCTATGTTTTACGATACCATAACACATCTCTAGCCTAGACCTTCTAAATGTTATCGTTATGGTTCCAATGCTTTTTTAGGTAAATTGACGTAAATTTTAAGTTTATCTTGTTTATCAATTTTCCTTTCAAGGTTCACCACGATGATGTAATGGAAATTCCTAAAATTCAAAATAAAATGATGAGAAAAATTTTCACTTTTAGCTTTTTTCAATGAAAGTCTTAGCTACTAAAGGAAAAGAAAAATTTGTTTTGAGAGCAAACAACAAAGAGAAGAAACTAATATGCAACTTTCCTAATTGTTCCTATGCAAAACACACAATATACTATATGAAAATGTAGGTTTTTATTTTCATTCCCTTTAATTTCAATGCAAAAAGGAAAGTATATGCATCAAATCAACAAAAACAAATGGTTTCTTCTTTGAGAAACGATTAATTTAACAAAAAAATTTCTCTTAGGAAAAATGAAGAATAGAACTACAATTTTTATTATAGAAAATGAAGAATTTAACGACAATTTCTGTTATGAAAGAAAATGGATCTAATGCAGCAATAAAAATAAATTGAAATTGATTTTTCAATGATAAATAAAAACACTTAAAGAGACATTGAACAAACTAAATTTTCAAAGGAGGAAGATTCAAGTAGATTCACCGGTCTCTATGAGGCATCAGACAGTTGAAAACACAACAAATTAAAGGATGAATGTGAAGGCAATCAAAAATTCAAAGGGAATTTGGTTGGCTTAGGGGGAAAAAGCAAACCTCTGAAGGGAAGACGAGTGCATCACAAACCACCCCTGAGCTAGAGACAGTGTTATGAAAAGAACTGTGTCTTGACCAACAGTGCGTTGGGCGCAATAGAGAATGAAAAAATCAAACTACTGACACACTTCTAATGCAATTATTAGTTTCAAAAGTCTAATATTTAAGAGAAAATTCTATTGGGTAGATAAACACAGGCAAACACACCAAGGATGAAGGGTGAAATCACTAGCAGAGTTGCCAATTTGTTATGCAGAATTATGGATTACGAATAAAACACATTCCCTAAATGTGGTGTGAATTTATAATAATAGATTAAATACTTTGCAGATACTTTTCCTAACATTCAATAGACACACAAAATAGATTAAGAAACTTACTTGGAGTCCAAGCACTTCCTATTCTCCTTCTATTGCTCTTGCTGTAGCCTCAAATCCAAGCTAGATCGCCAAAATCTTTCCTGCAAGAATGAACACTAAACAACAAAGGGATTGCAATATACATACTGCTATTCACATTAATAAGTTAAATCAATGAAACACAAAACATATACATCATATGATAATTCATATTATGAAAGAGATAAGCTTATACACATACATATGTGGGAAAGTAAGCAACAATATTTATTAATGGATAGAAGGGGAGGTTACAACCAGCGATTGATTTGGTGTCACCAACTCCAGCATCATCCCAACCTCATCACAATGAACATCTCTCCAACAAAATATGACTCAAATCGAACCCTTATTTGAGATTCCAATAACATTTCTTTACTTAATTTCTTCCTTCTCAAGCAGCTTTAGGATGCATGCTAAATTTATAGATGAGATGAAGGTAGTTTCATAATCAATGAATTTATAATAATAGGCAAGACATGTTTCCCAACTCAGAGGTGTTGAATGGACACATGGATTTGAATTTTGACACATATGCACTCTTCTAGAAGGCACTGGCCATGTGGAGATTCCAGAACAATGAGAATTTTGCTCCCAATTTACCAAGACATTCTTTAGTGTCAGGAAGTTCTTTGCAGAGCACCCTTGAATGGAGGTGCCTGCATATGAAAAGTAGTTAGCCCCTTGAGAGATTGAATTGGTGAGCTCATAGGTGATATATAATGTATTTAAAATCTTGGAAAACTTGCAATGGAAGTCATGGATGATTTGTTCTTATTCTTTGTCTTAGCGCATGTAGCAACTGAAATGATAGGGAGGATAGACCCTATTCATCGGTTCTCAGGATGATGTCCTGTTTAACTAGGTCATTGGGAATGGTGCCCAAATTTACCTATAACATATTTCCTGCTAAAGCATGAAGTCAGAATAATAATAACAATATTTTTTGAATGAGATTATTTAAACTGTGATGGGATGGAGTTGAAGCAAGTGGTGACCTGCATCAATATTACAGTACATTATATCATGATATATCCTCTTGATCATGAGTTTCTGAGGGAAGGCATTCCCATGATCAACACATAAACTATCTAATAACATGTACATAGTTCAAAAATTCATCTACATTGGAATTTTTCCCAATACAGACATGCCTATAGATATAGGTCCATGTTCGGATGATGATCTGTATGTAAGGTCATCGTACAAATGATGTGTACAAAAATCATGAAATCACAGCTCAAATGGATGAAACTAGATCCAGGGTCTTCTTATCTCTTTTATTCGATGATTCGTGTACAAGTCTAGCCACGCGAATATATGATTTGTAGTCAGACATGGTAAGACATCATTTGATTACCAGCCAATGATGTGAGTTGTTAACAAACACGAGAGAACCACCATTGATGTCAATGGCCCTCAAGGTACTTCAATACATTTCGTAAGGAGTGAATGGATGATTTGATGTTAAACGCCAAAAAAAATATTTAGGTCAAAAGTCTGGAAGCAAGGATCTTATCGATGTTGTAACAAGCCTCATGGTACTAGAATATGATGTTTCTAAGTGAACTTCTTGGATAATTATTTTTCGTCGACATAAAGTCACTTTATTGAGAAACGGGAGTTACTGATTTTAGAGATAAAAGTATGACTTGATATAGCAATGTTCAAGGATGAGTGTCATGAGAATGAAGGTTTATGAGTATTGCATAAGGATGAGTATTCACTAGATGACTTCTCTTGAACATATCAGTGACACTGAGATGAGTTGGCAGCACTGACCCAAAACCGATGTGAAGGTATAATGAACCATAGGTATGAATGAACCGTCAAGAAGATTACCCAACCCAAACAGTTATGGTGATGAACTGAAGTGTCATGTTCAAGAGTGACATGCAACCGTAAAAATTTTTGTTCACTTTCCCAAATTTTCCCCAGGGATTTTTCGACGAGTACATCTTTATTTTTTAACAAGCTTCAGGAGGATAACAGATGGTTGTTATATAATTCAACCGTTCGGGTGAATAATGTATTGCTATTTAATACTTTAAAGAGTCTAGTGATGAATGAAACTCGATTCTTTCCATGATCAACAAGCCCATCGCTATTTTATGTTTTAACAAGCGTAACGACAGTGACAACCTGGTCCTTTTTCATATTTAGAGAGTTTGAAAAAGAGGACGAAAGAAAACTATATAAGTAGTTTTTTGTAAAGTTATTGCTCAGATCCCAAAAAATGTAAAATAATATCTGAGAGAACCTCCTAGCCATGTTCGAATAAGGCATTCCTTTTTCTTAAATAATATATCTTAGTCCAGAAAAGGGTTAAACTTATATTGAGTATATATCAATTCATTTACTTTTACGAGCTCGAAAAGACAAGTGCTTGCCAATATTTCCACATTATCAGAGTCTGAAAGGAGCTAAAGGGAGACTCCAGGGGTTCCTTTTTCATTGTTATCGAAGCTCGAAGAAGTGATAAAAGTGTGCTTCAAGTCCTTTTTCATTTTTAACAAAGCTTGAAAAGTAAGGATAAAAGTATGCTTTGTGGTCAAATCATTCTTGAAATAAATCTGCACGAATAATCTGCTCATCAGTTGTAAAACATGTTTAGAACAACATCAAATGGATTAGAAATACTTGTTTCATGATAAAAATATAATAAAACCATAGTCGCAGCAATAAATTTGATTTGAAAATAATCAAATGACTAATTAAAAGAGTTTTACTATTCATCCCATTAAGGGGGACTGGTAACATCTTTTCTATGTTCCATTCACAAGTGTCATAATAAAAAAAAATTATTTCAAAATTCTTGTCTTGTCCATTGGATGCATGGAGAAAATCTTGCTTATTTTTTGTTGTTTAACATCTTTAACAGCATAGATCTGGCTTTTTGTAACATTTATTCTGATCACTAACTGCATATCTAAGGATATTGACAGTCACATTTGATATTAGGGCTCTTTGTTATGCATAGATAAAGTAATTTTTTTTCGTAGGATTGTGATTAGAATTCACACTAACAACTGGCGACTCCGTAAGGGTTTATAATTACGACCGCTGTCATTTTTCACATCCCTGCATGACTAGTTGCTTCAACCCCTAGAGTTTTTCTTTAGCTTCTTATTTTTCATTTCTCGATGTCGATTTTAACCTTTTTAACCCTAAAACAGTAAAAACTCTAACTTTCATGTGTTTATGGGCCTTTTGCGTAGGTAATAGGTATCAGTCGTAGTTGAGAGGACACATTTTTCTAAAACCTACTCCCGAGACAACTGAAAGTTTAGGTCACACTTTTTGGCTAAAAAACTGTGACCTCAGCAGAAAACAGGTCAGAACCTACGACTTTTAATTTTTGTGGGTTTTTTTCTATGATTTTTCTGGTTTTTCTGGGAGACTTTTCATGGTTATCTGACCTTCCTCTTTACCCATCTTGGACTTTTTGCTTAGTTATTTTTACTCGTTGAAGTAGGAACCAAGCCTCTTAGGGCTTTAATATGTTTCCACCTTTTTAGGAGGAGTTTAGCTGAAGTAGGTCATACGAGATTTCGTGTTTTTTCGGTCATTTTTTTCGGATCCAAACTTATACTTTCGATTCATTTCAGATCGGTTATTTATCCATCCAAAAAAAACCCTTTTCGGTTTTGGTTGGTCCTCCTTTAGGGTCCCCCCCCATTTCCCGTTTCGGGTTGTAGCCTTTCGCCACCTATTTCTCAACATTTTTCCCTCTAGTGTTTTTGTTGTTGTCCGTCCCCCTCTTTCCAGTAGGATACGACCTTTAGATCCTCGTCCCTCTTGACCTTAGATCCATTGGCCATTTTTCGTGTTTTGACTAGATTTTTCCCACCCATAGACTAGTTTTTGGCAAGCCCTCCTCCTTGGGTTTAAATTTATGCATATTTAGTTTGTTTATTTTACTTGTCTCTAGTGTCCAGTTTCCCTTCTTTCGTCACTTTAAGTTTTATTTATAGTTATACAACATATTTTTTATTTTTTCTCTACACACGTCTCGGATTAATTAAAATTAACACACTTACCTCACACAGACACACCCTAAGTGAAGAACACCTAGTTTACACTACAAGTCCAAGACTTAAACATTGAAATGAATTGATCTGCACCTCCCTGCCATTTTTTACATCTCTTCCATATTGGGTTCTATGTCTCTTTACCGTCATTTCACTCCCAAGGTGTTTATCCCGGAGACTCCAAGGCCTTCATCCTCAATTTTTGTTAGGAAGACTTACTCCTCCACATAGTGTTCTGAGTTCGTCCTCACAAGTCCCCATTACGACTCTAATTACGGTTCATCGAGTTCCCCTTTTGGTTCTATCCCCCGACTCTCCTCCACATTTTCACCTTCATCATGTCCAGTTCGGGACATAATGTTCGTGGCGGCCCCAGACCCTATTGCTTGGAAATGCTACTAGTGGTGTTGCAACGGGATTTATATGGACGCTGCTCCACTTGCTTCCTTATATGGAATGCCTAAGCCTTCTCAATTTTAGCCGGTTGATTAATTACCCCATACACCATGATCGGTGTTTGAGTCCATTTGTGCCAACCAAGCTTCCTTCAGACATCCCCAAGTTTGAAGGAAATTTTGAAGAGGATCCTACTGACCATGTTTGTTCTTTCCACATGTGGTGTTCGTCTAACTCCATCACCAATGACTCTATCCATCTTTGGTTATTCCAACGTACGATTACTGGAGAAGCTTGTAAGTGGTATGTCGACCAGGCCTCCTCCTCTCATACTATTTTTGCGACCCTTACCAATTATTTTTTGTCTTATTTCCAGCTTCCACTTCACTATGACATCTGTACCGAACTCTTGACCTATTTCCGTCAAACTTCTGCTAAGAACCTATCTAACCATATTCAATAATGGCACAGAAAAGGAAGAGCCTATGTTGAGCCCACATTTTTTCAGAAAGACCTTGATACATGGCAGATGGTTTCTCGGATCCCTTTTTTTCTTGATATTGGTAAGGATGTCCCAAATCACTTCCCTCGGACCAAGGGAAGGCTGCCTCTCAGATTGCATTGAAATATGACATGATCTGCTAACGATCTAGTTATGTTTATATTGTCTTACTTGATCTCCCTAGACCCGGTGTTTCCTTCACAGGAAATTATCCTACCCGCCCCGACTATATCGTTGGATCCTGTCCAAATATGTACACCTATCCTCCCATGGGTTATGGTTTCCCTTAGGGAGGGGCCAACTCCTCTAGCACTTTCCTCCTCACGGCCGGCATGTATCCCGAGGACACATCATGCCTCACGCTTACGCACGCGCGGCCTTGATGCCGGGGTTTGATTTTCCCAAATTGTTTACCCCAATGTTTTCCAACCTCCTTATTATCCATATTCACATCTTGGTGCTCCAGCTCCTCCAGCATAAGCGCCTCAGTCTCCATTTCCTTCTCAAACTCTAAAACAACATCCACCCCCCTTCAGGGTTAGTTGTATGCGTAGCAGAGTGAAAATAATCCTCCCACTTCAAAAAGGAAAAGGAAAGGAAAGCAAAACCAAGCCACTCTAGGTAACCCAGGAAACAATCCCCAAGGGAATATATCTAACACTGCAACCTAGCAACAGGGCGCTCAGCCCAAGGAGGATAGGCCTATTCACACGAGTAAGCCTTGTTCTTGTTCTGGTGTCTATGGTCACTATACTCACAATTGTCCCCTTTTACCTTAGATGTGTCAAATGTGGGAATCTCAAGAAACATCCTGAGGACATCAAGCCTCTTCTTTAGTTCCTCCTAATGTTGTCCCTACTCAACTGGCTATGTTAACCAATTGTTTCCCTCAGTAAGGATATGTGGTTTCCCAACCCCCTGAAGGTTAGCGCCCACTCAACCTCCTCCATTTGGTACCTCTAATTATGAGATCCTCATGATGAACTCTGACCAAACCGATATCACTGATCTCAACCTTCAAAACTCGGTCCCGTCCCGGTCCTGTAAACCCCCTTCGTTACGCATTGAGCCCCATGTTTAGGTCCCATAGGGCACTCTTTTGACACTCGGTGGTACTTTACGGTCCCCTCGGCTTAAGGTAGCGGTTTATGCCAAAGGTCAAATGGACCATTATGTCAAAAATGCTTGCTTCCAATAAAGCCGCCCACTCCTACAGTATAGTAGATGACTTGGCGCAATCCACTACAACCATTTCAACGTTCGAAGTCTTCCAATCGTGCCCTTCACAAAAAAAATCTCTACTAACTAATATGGGCATTGTGGATCCTTTAGATGATCATTTGATTGTCTTCGATGTTGACAAGTCAGAGCATCCTCTCCTTCCTGCATCTTTCGCCTTCCAAATACCTGTAGGAATCTAGAATGCCAACATCTCCTGTTGTATCATTGATGAAGGGGCATCCACTTGAATGATGTTCACTTATTTTTTGAAATGATTAGATCACTTGAGTTAACCCCTTCCACTATCACCCTCCGTGTGTGGGATGGCCACTCTTCGCATCCCCTTGGCATGTTATGCAATTGTCCTATTACTCTTACGAGAGCGAGATTGTTTGTGTTGACAGTGAAGTCATTGATGCCCCTTAGGATAAAACATTTTATTGGGCCGTAGATAAACTTATGAAATGTTTGATGTCTCCATCTGTGGTTCACAACAAAGATGTGCTTTCCTCACAATAGAAATATTTTCACTATAGATCGGTGACATATTAGGAGCTAAGAAGTCTCGAGCTCTCAAAGTCCCATTATTTCTTCGGTGGCCGATAAAAAAACGGTTGAACCTCCGACCAATGTCTCACAGGTCTATAAATATTTCTCTTTCCTTCGTTCATTCCATGGTCTCCTCCCCCCATCTGCGACCCTATTTCGTTGAATTTTTGCATGATACGATCATCTCGTTCGACCTAAAAGCATGCAGCGGTTTGACTAGTCGGCACTACGCCCTCTGTGACCTACTCCTAGTACCTTGACTCATCCTTCATGAACTCTACACTCAAGCCCCCTAATCTCTATCTAGTTTTCCATGATCTATCTATCTAGAATGGTTCCCCACGGCCTTAACCATCTCCGCTTCTCTCCTGGCCATTTCACCTCCAATCGAGATATTGTTTCTTACTCCCCTGTGGCAGGTATTTTCGGTACCTATAATCACTACCTTGTCCCATTCCAACACGGCCCTAAGGATCCCGGTTGGTAGATTGATCCCCCGGCCAATATCCCACCTTGTGTCCAAGCCTTATAATGCTTTGACCACAGTCCCAGCAGTCGCCATCACCCTCCCTTTGCTCCTTAGCCACCTCGTGGGCACCTAATCTATTGCAAAAGCCTTGGAGTGAAGAGAAAAAGCCCTAAAAAGGCACCTAAGGACAAGGTTTCCCAGGCTGACCCCTGGCCCCTCGACAACCTCCAAAGCGTACACCTCACAATGCCGCTTTGTGTGATGTTTTCGGTCATGACACCCATAATTGTCTGAATTTACCTTGTATCGAAGCCCATGGTAAACGTATCATTTTCTTGAGTCTGAGTTTGATAGTTCCACTGTTACTTTACCGACTATAGCCAAAGAAAATCAAGACCATGCACACAAAGCACCCATGTGCTTTGTGTGATCTCCATGGCCACTATACCCACCTCTTTCCCTACCTTGCAAACAACTGCACCATTTTGGACATAGATTGCCAATACGAGGCTAATCAAAATGATTATGCCTCTCCTTTACTTGTGTATTATTCTTCAGTAGAACCATAGGACACATACACTCCTTTTTAAATTCCACCTACCTATTTTGAGATGAAAAATTCTTCGGCCACTATCCTCTACCTATCATCTCCCCCTTGAGATCCTGGAGGTGGAAGTCCCTGCGGGGCTTTCCATTGATGTTTCGCACTAATATCGCTTCGGTGGTCTGCCACAGGCTCAACATCGGTGGATCCTTCATCTACTTGTTCTTTAGTCACCCTTCTCCCATGATGCACATGTGAACCTCTCTTCTCATGATGATGAGTTAGGTAGCTATGATGACGACATCATGGAAGCATTTTTCCAACCACGACTTCGTCCCCCATCCGGCCCACAGAAAAAATTGCATCATCCATGTCATACATGGTGACTTTCGTGACACGAGCGAAAACATTTCCCCCGAGGCGAGTTCCCCACGCATCCACTTTTCAATGTGTGGTGGTGTTAGAAAGTGTCACCCATAGCACTCCCTCCCGGCGGTGCTGCATTTGATTTTATGCCCTACATTTAGGATGCTAACATTGTTCATCATCCTCTCATTTTTTTCTCTTGTGTCACCTTTCGGATGGACCCCCGTCACACAGGTATATCGATTACGCAAATGGTGCAAGTCGCTACCCCCGGGAATCTGGCAGCCTTGGCAGCTGGGCCATTTTCACCCCGTTGGATTCACTTGTCCTACTCTAACGGAGTATGCATTGAGTCACGCACAAATAACGAGGTCTGAAATATGATGTAGTGATAGGTTTATTAGTCGATACCATTTTGATCTATTGCATCCTTCACATTCATGTTTGTTTAGATTCGTTCGTTTGCTTTGTCATGTGATTTAGTGGTGTTTATCATGCGCATAATCCCGTCCTTTTTAGAAGATATTTACGGGTGGAGCTCTTAATGCGTGAATTTGAAATCATTACGATTAGGTCATGTACCTACAACACAAAATCGACTATGTACATAACATTAGAACAATATTCTAGATTGGCATTTGTATCACACGCATTTAAGACAAGACAATAACCATAAACCATAAAAACCGATGCATGTCCATAATAGGTGTCATTCAAGTGTTTTAGAGTCCATTAACTGTAATACATATGACATTCCCATAGCATGTTACAGAAAACCAAAAATGGGGGCACCTCATGCCCCTACATATAATCACTATCTGGAGGATCCAGGGCTAATGACTTGGCTCCTACAGCTCGTAGATCGCACATCCCTTCTCTGGCCATCACCATGTGTCACATGACCCCTCACCACTTTGAGGGTAGACTAATACATTGAAATATGTACTGGTTGTCAATGTCTTTCCAGCCACGCTTCGAAACATCGGTCAGCAAATTCTCACATCTACAATGGATATCCTGCAGGAGGGCCACTGCATCCTCATTTTGTAGTCCCTTTGATCCACTTGGTGCTGCAACACCTAATACTGCAGGCCTCCCATACCCGGAAGGTTTCACCGATGCTATATCTACATACCAAAAGTGAATGAATCAGTACCATATACAATATTATGAAACTTTAAAATGAACCATAAAATATAAGCAACATGCCACTTACCATCTGGCCCCCATGCCCCACCCAGAGGAAGTGGCAAGTCCGGGTCCCCATGATAGTTCATCCCACTATATGGATATTTTTCTATGTACAATGGCATCTGATCGCAATGTGCAAAAAAATCAGCTCGGAACACCCATCCGACTAACCCACCTCCCCCTCTACAAAACAGTCGCCCCCAGTGGCACATCCTGGGCACTCGTAGGCTGCCATATTGTATCTGTCTATGAGGCCAAAGTGTTGGTATCTTCTCAAATAAGAGCGAGAAAATAACTGTGCCATATGCACAGTCATGGTTCACCTACCACTTTCATAAGGAAAACTGTGGTTTCAATGATGACAACATCATCTAAGCCCACCCATAGTAGGTCCCACTCAATACTCCCTCAATAAGCATCATCTAACCCCCAGTGATGTGGTGGAGTTCATGGTTGCCCAGGATCCACAACACCGCTCCAGCCACGGCACGATTCTCTAGCCTCTCTACATATCTAATCAGTATCAGTGTCCCTTTCACATGGACACCCGGTCGACAGTGGTGCTCTACAAACTCCCTAATGTTCTTCCCTCGTGGTAACACTCATTTTGTGTTTCCCACCATCACCAATGGTAGGAGAGCAGTCAGGAAATATATATTCTGGAAAATCAGCTCAATCTGGTGCCCCTGCACTATAAATATCTCATGATCCAAGTCCCAATAGCTAACAATTTGGGCCAACAAGGGCTCTCCTATTCTCATCAATGGGTTCTCCACAAACTTAAAGATCCCAAAATTTTCCAATGTAGCACAGACAGCATGATCCTCTCAGATCTCAGAACATAATGTGTCCGAGGTCTCTCTCTCTCTCCAGGTTTGATCCTCAACTCTGACATACCTGCACAAAACCATCATGTTTTTGAGCCTACAGAAAGGAAAGGTTGTACCATAACCATAAAATCCCAGCTCTCAGCCAAAAAGTAGCACTAAAACCCCTTTCATTGACATGTCACACTTTTTTAGCCATTCTTAGGATAGGACACAGTTTTATGCCCAATACCTACTACCCAGGTCGCAGAAAAGGCCGCAAAAAGTGCGACCCATACATGAAGAGGAGCAAGGGTCTGTTCCTGAGGTCTGGGTGCCTAAACTAAAACTTTAATCCACTGCATTGAAAGAGTATGGTTAGGCCTCTTACCTACAACTACATATCTCGATTCCTATGGTTTTTTTTTCTACTATGATCACTGCAAGATTTAGGGCCTTTTCTCCCCTCTACATTCACCACAACTACACTTGCAAATGAATCAAATTGGAGGGAAAAATTCCTTATTAAAAGAGAAACCCTATATTTTTATTTTTTCATTTATGACCAAATTGTAGCTCGGTTTCACAAACCATCAACATCGTTGGAAGGCTCTCACCGAGCTCTCAAATGGGTATCCTTTTTTTTGGTGACTTGATACTTCGCACTGCGTATTTTTTCCAGAAGGGGTCACTTCACTGCTACTTCTCGAAAATCGAATCTCTCCACTTGCGACAGTGGTTGCTTAGGGCACTACTTTTCCTTCATACTTGTCGATGCTCGTGTCGATTTTTTGTCATGAGTAACCATATTGTACTAATGCTTTTATGGTCCCCATTGAGCATATGCTGTGTGGTAGCATCAGCTGTAGTCGCTCTTGTTTAGAGCATGCTCAAGAGTTGAGTCATTGTGCAACCATGGAGTATCACGGGTCACTTTTCATATCCTACCACGGTATTCGATCTTTAATTGCTTTGTACCTCTCTCATGTCATATGTCTCGCACTTTTTCATTCTACACTCTCTGCCCCTATGCCCCTCGTCGGTCGATGTTCGTAGTCGCTGGTCGATCACGCCCTTTATGCTCTAACAAGAAGTCGCCGACTGCTATTCGAGTACCCCCCATTCCACCATAATTCTATGGTGTCGATCCTATCACTTGCATCTACTATTATCCCTCATGCCTTTAGCTAAGGATTTCTCATTGCCTCACCTATGGCAAAACCTCCTTCTGTCGACATCAACTTATTCATTCCAAAAATACACGTCTAGAAGGGTGGTATGCGATGCGAGGGCATTAGAAAATAGCCGACGATGTAGGAAGTTTTGTCCACGTATTTGGCTAGGAGGGTTCAAGATCATTTTGAATTTGTAACGTGAGGTGTAAATACCTTGGCTACAGTGCACATTGGGTCGAGTTAGAGTCGGTAGAAGTTGAATAGTTCTAGGTTCAATCCATCTATCCTGTTAGGTTATTTGAACAATGTAATTAGATTATAAACGGTCCTCTCCAAGGAACCGAAGAGACACATAATAATACATATAAATTGTATCCCAGAATGTATTGAAGGAGGAGATTCTAGCATTAAAATACGAGTGCTAAACAGCTGCTTCCTGTTGAATAAATTTCAATGCTTGTTGATTATCAATTTGTCTTTGAATTGATTTTGTGAGGGAATTTGTTTAATTGTGAGGTGGTTGAAACACCATTCTGTGTATAACTGTTGAATAGAATTGTTGTGTAATATATGAATGTCTCTTTGTCCATTTTTTATTGTAGATTTCTCTTAAATTTTCAGAATAAGCTCTGTTGAAATAAATCCTCGGAAGAAGCCGTAGTCGAATGTATTCAGTTCTTGTAACAAACTTACATTGTGTCCAAACCGCTTCTGAGAATGAATCTGTAAGGATGTTTGCCCGTAAGCTCTAGTTGTGAAACCCTCGCTTATAGAGAAACAAGTTTGTTTTATTGTGAACTAAGAGTGTGGTCCAAGATGCGAACCTGAGTTAGTGAACCGAAGCAATTAGAAAGGAAGGAGTTAACCCTGGTTCAACCTACAGTTAGTCACTATTCAAAAACCGTAGCAGTTTTGATCGCACTGCTTTTGGTACAGAAGGGAAACCACCCAAAGTCAAGCGATCCTGTAAACAGCCGCCACGTCGATGGGAAAATACCACCTCATCACTCCCTCATCACGTGTTAACTGTCGACTGTGGTGTCAGCACGATATTGATGTACGTCGTCTGATCTGAGGACGGCTCATCGAATGGTGATCGCTCTCAAAAGAGCTCGGAGGATAAGCCAAGGTATGGATGTTGAATTACATTGACTTTCATCGACTGTATAGGTGGGTGCGAGGCCTAAGTTGTTATAAGAGTTTATTTTTAATGCGCTGGGTTATTAAAATATGATTATGAAGGGTGATAACCTTATTTCTAAGGTTCGGCGATAGAATTAAAGTTCAGGGATACATTTAAATTTTCCCAAGTTTTATTAATGTATTTATTTGTCAATTTCTCCAAAATTGATAAATAAAATTATAGAGGGGTTGAGGAAGACTACGTGGAATGAACTGAGTTAATTCGAGGGAAAATGTTGACAGAGCTACAATAGAGACCAGCTCTCCTTAGGGGGGCCCGAATTCAATTTTGTTGCTGTCAATTGTGGTATCAGAGTTGTTTTTGAGTTGTTTTTGCAGAGAATTAACATGGAAATCCGAGTTGGTAGAGGTGCTGGTAGAAGGAGAGGTGGACCCGTTGCCAATGCAGAAGTGTTGGAGACCTTGCAGAGGTTCGAAACCAGAACGGATGCCATGGAGCGAAGACAGCCCCAGAGATCCTAAAGACATCAGTGAACCTGAGATAGAAGAAGCTGGAGAAATTGTTGAGATTCCTCCTGACATGAGGCTCCTCAGAACTATTCTGGAGTCTGCAGTTAAGCCCAAGATTGAAGTGTTAAGTTTTACAGGAGGACTAAATCTAGAGGAGCTGGTGGACTAGATTAATGAAATGAACAAGTTCTTTGACTATGAAGAAATGAGCGAAGATAAGAAGGTCAAATTTTCAGTAACAAAGCTGAAGGGACATGCTACACTTTGGTGGGATGGAGTGCAAGCAGAAAGAAGGAGAGCTGGCAAGTAGCCTATCAAAAGCTGGACCAGAATGATGGCTAAGATAAAAGGTAAATTCTTGCCTAGTGATTATCAGCTAACATTGTTTAGGCAAATTCAGAACCTAAGATAGAGGTTGCTGACAGTAAAGGAATACACAGAAGAATTATATAGAGTAAGCATAAGAGCTGGGCAATTTCAAGACACACCAAAGAAGAATGCTAGATATGTGAATGGTCTCAAGTTGGAGATCCAATATGAAATTGGTCTTTTGTCTCCTAATATAGTTGAAGAGGCCTATCAGATGGCCTTGAAAGTAGAGGAGAAACTCCTGTGGAAGAAGTCCGCCAAAGGGAGAGGTACTTTCCGTGGAAAGGGAAGTCATGGTGGTAGAGGAAAGCCTACTACACCTAGAGATGGAGCTAACAGTATCTCACCTCAAAATGCATCTATAGAGGGTGATGCAAGAGGCAGAAGGGGTTCTTATAGAGGAAGAGGAGGTAGAGGCAGAGGTAGAGAATTGAGGTGCTATAGATGCCATCAAGTGGTACATAAGCACTATGAGTGCCCAGAGAATGTGGGTGCTGGTCCAAGGAATGTTGTTGTTGCCCAGGCTGGAGAAGAGGCAGCAATTGAAGAATAAATTCTACCAGAAATAGGAGAGTCCTTGGTGGTTAATAAGGTCCTGTTGAGGCAAGCCAAAGAGGTCACTGAGCCTGTACAAAGGAAGACTTTGTTTAGAAGCATATGCAAAGTCCAAGGGAAATGCTGCCAGCTAGTCATTGATAGTGGCATCACAGACAATCTAGTTTCCACTGAGGTGATCGAGAAGTTGAAGCTGAAGACAATGGAGCATCCAACTCCCTACAAGGTGTCCTGGCTGCATAAAGGGCACCAGCTGATTGTAAAAGAACAGTGTGAAATAGAGCTGCAAATGGGCAACTATAAAGACAAAGTCCTGTGTGATGTGATGCCCATGGATGTGTGTCACATACTACTGGGTAGACCTTGGCAGTTTCACAGAGCAGCAGTGCATGATGGAAAGAAGAACACTTACAAGTTCTTCAAAGATGGGGTACATCATACATTGATACCCATGGAAGAGGAAGAACCATCAAGTAGAGTGGTTGATCCAAAGACCTTGTTGCTAAGCGGGAAGTAATATCTACAGCAGATTGAAGAAGAAGAGGTAAGCTTTGCTTTAGTTTGCACGCCTAAGGTAGTTCTTACTTCTACAAAGATTTTTGATTTTCCAATAGAAATCCAAGAGATGTTAGACAGTTATTATGACATTATTGTGGATGATTTACTTGATGAGCTGCTGCCTCTAAGAAAGATCAGCCATCAGATAGATTTTATCCTTGGTTCAAATCTGCCAAATAAGGCAGCCTATAGAATGACTCCCACAGAAAATGAGGAAATCAGGAAACAAGTACAGGAATTGGTGGGCAAGGGATTGATTAGAGAAAGTTTGATTCCATGTGCAGTACCAACAGTATTGAGCCCAAAGAAAGATGGAGGCTGGAGGATGTGTACTGATTCTAGAGCAACCAATAAGATAACAATCAGGTACAGATTCCCCTTGCCCAGAGTTGAGGATTTAATGGATTGTTTGAGTGGTGCTAAATATTTTTCAAAGATAGATTTAAAAAGTGGATATCATCGGATTAGATTAAAAGAGGGTGATGAGTGGAAAACTTCCTTTAAAACAAATGAAGGATTGTATGAATGGATGGTCATGCCTTTTGGGTTGTGAAATGCACCTAGCACTTTCATAAGACTTATGAATGAAGTGTTGAAAGAATTCATTGGTAAATTTGTGATAGTGTATCTCGATGATATATTAGTTTTCAGCAAAACCAAAGAAGAACATCTAAGGCATCTTAATTATGTCTTGAAGAAGCTGCACCAAGAGAAACTGCTGATAAACTTAAAGAAATGCTCATTCATGAAGGAAGAGTTGGTGTATTTGGGCTTTTTTGTCTCTATAGAAGGATTGAAGATGGACCTAGAAAAGGTTAAGGTAATTGTGGAGTGGCCTTCACCCATAAATGTTTTTGAGGTAAGAATTTTCCATGGACTTGCCAGTTTTTACAGGAAATTTATAAGAAACTTCAGTAAGATTAATACACCCATCGTTGAGACAATAAAAAAGAGCAAATAGCCATTTAAATGGACTGCTGAAGCAGAAAGAAACTTTAAAATTTTGAAGAAAAAGATAACTGAAAAGCCTATTTTGATTCTGCCTGATTTTTCTAAACCATTCCAAGTGAAGTGTGATGCCAGTGGAGAAGCCATTGGAGCTGTGTTGAGTCAAGATGATAGGCATGTATCTTATTTCAGTGAAAATCTGAATGACACCAGAAGGAATTATTCCTCTTATGAGAAGGAATTCTATGCATTTGTTTAGGCATTGAAAAAATGGAGGCATTACTTAATGTCCAAAGAATTTTTATTATACTCTGACAATCATGCTTTGCAGTACATTGTACAGCAGCCCAAGTTAAATCATAAGCATGCCAAATGGGTTGAGTATCTCCAAATTTTTAACTTTTTTTTGAAACATATAAGTGGCCAAGAAAATAAAGTAGCTGATGCTTTGAGTAGGAGGCACATGCTTGTTCAAGAAACCAATTTTGAAGTTGTAGGATTTGATTTTCTCAAGGAACTATACAAAATAGATTCATATTTTAAGGAAGCATTTGAGGCATGTTGTAACCCTGTTCTAACAGATAGAAGCCAGTGGCTGGATTATTTCTTGCAGGAGGACTTACTATTCAGAAGAAACCAACTGCGTGTAGCAAAATGTTCCATGAGAGAAAATTTGATCAAGGAGAAGCATAGTGGTGGACTTGCTAGACACTTTGGTACTGATAAATCTTATGAGCAGCTAAGTCACTTCTATTATTGGCCCAAGATGAGAGCAGAAGTGGACAAGTTTGTGAAAAATTGCAAAATCTGTCAATATGCCAAAGGAAGGAGAGAGAATGCAGGATTTTACACTCCCTTGCCTATTCCAGACAGGTGTTGGGACATGCTGATTATGGATTTTGTTCTAGGATTGCCCAAGACTCAAAGAGGGAATGATTTAGTCTTTGTCGTAGTGGACAAATTTTCCAAAATGGCACATTTTATTCCATGTTATAAAACTAGTGATGCCACCCATGTTGCTAACTTGTTTTTCAAAGAAGTTGTTAGGTTGCATGGGTTGCCCAACAGTATTGTTTCACACAGAGACACTAGATTTGTGGGCCATTTTTGGAGGAAATTGTGGAAGAAAATTGGTACCAAAATAAGTTTCAGCTCAGCTTATCATCCTCAGACTGATGGAGAGACTGAGGTAGTGAATAGGAGTCTGGGAAATTTGTTGAGAAGTCTTGCAGGAGAGCATCCCAAGCAGTGGGACCATATTTTTCCTAAGGCAGAATATGCATATAATGACTCACCAAATAGAAGCATAGGGCAGAGTCCATTCCATATTGTTTATGGAATGCACCCCAGAGGAATATCAGAGTTAAGAAATCTGGGAAAGGCAGAACTAAGGAGTGCTGATGATGAGGAATTTGCTTCAGAAATCCAAGCCATACATGAACAAGTGAAACAACAGTTACAAGGAAGCAACATCAAATACAAAGGAAGAGTAGATTTGAGCAGAAGAGAAGTCCATTTTGAAGTAGGAGATCTAGTTTTGGCGCACTTGAGAAAGGAGAGATTCCCAAAGAAGCAGTATAACAAACTGAAGTCCAAAAAGATTGGGCGATGCAAGATACTTAGAAAGTTTTCTGCTAATGCTTATGAGATTGAATTGCCTCCCGATGTTGGAATATCTTCCATTTTTAATGTTGCAGATGTGTACAAGTATGAATATGATGGTGTAGAAAAGGGACCAGCAGACAAGGAATAGATTGACTAGGAAAAGTAGCGACCTACAGCACAACCACTGCAGCCAGAGAATATATTGGAAAAAAGAGTGTTAAGGAAGACCAGACGACAAGAGTACTTTCAGTACTTAATCAAATGGAAGGACCAGCCAGAGGAAGATGCCACTTGGATGACTGAAGGAATGTTGCAGAAGATAGGAAGATCATTGGAGAAGCTCATGGATAGGAGCCCATGAAGAAAATTTCCCTTGGGAGTCTGATGCAGGGGAATTAGACACTAGCCAGCAATGTAGGAAGTGTTGTCGACATGTTGTGGCTAGGAGGGTTGAAAATCATTTGAATTTGTAACAACAAGGTGTCAATACCTTAGCTTCCTATTGCATTTAGGTCAGTTAGAGTCAGTAGAAGTCGAATAGTTTTAGGTTCATTCCATCTGTCTTGTTCAGTTATTAAAATAATGTAATTAGAGTATAAACGATCCTCACCAAGGAACTGAAGAGACACATAATAAGACATATAAATTGTATCCCCCGAATGTATTGAGGGGAGGAGATTTCTGCAGTAAAATCTGAGTGTTAAGAAATTGCTTCCTGTTGAATAAATTTTAGTGCTTGTTGATTATCAATTTGTCTTTGAATTGATTTTGTGAGGGAATTTCTTTAATTGCGAGGTGGTTGAAACACCATTCCGTGTATCACTGTTGAATATAATTGTCGTATAATCTCCACATGTCTCTCTGTCCATTGTTAAGCGTAGATTTCTCTTAAATTGTCGGAATAGGCTCTGTTGAAATAAATCCCCAGAAGAAGTTGTATTCAAATGTATTCAGTCCTTGTAACAAACTTACATTGTGTCCAAACTGCCTCTGAGAATGAATTCGTAAGGATGTTTGCCTGTAAGCTCTGGTTGTGAAACCCCTGCTTATAGAGAAATAAGTTTTTTTTATTGTGAACTGAGAGTGTGGTCCAAGATTTGAACCTGATTTAGTGAACCAGAGCGATTAGAACGGAAGGCATTAACCCTGCTTCAACCTACAGTCAATCACTGTTAAAAAACCAGAGCAGTTTTGATCGCACCGCTTTTGGTATGGAAGGGAAACCACCCAGAGTCAAGCGATCTTGTAAATAGCCGCCACGTCGACGGGACAATACCGCCTCATCGCTCCCTCATCGCACGTTAAATGTCAACTTCGGAGTCAACGCGATATTGACGTATGTTGTCTGATCTGAGGCCAGCTCATCAAACGGTGATCGCTCTCAAAAGAGCTCAGAGGATAAGCCAAGGTATGGACGTTGAATTACATTGAATTCCGTCGACTGTATAGGTGGGCCCGAGGCCTAAGTTGTTATAAGAGTTTATTTATAATGCCCGAGGTTATTAAAATAAGATTCTGAAGGGTGATAACCTTATTTCTAAGGTTCGGTGATAGAATTAAAGTTCGGGGATACATTTAAAGTTTCCCAAGTTTGCTTACTGTATTTATTTTTCAATTTCTCCGAAATTGATAAATGAAATTATATAGGGGTTGAGGAAGACTACGTGGAATGAACTGAGTTAATTCGAGGGAAAATGATAACAGAGCTACAATAGAGACCAGCTCTCCTTGGGGGGGCCCGAATTCAATTTTGTTGCTGTCATGTACCTTGGTTCCAGCTTCCACTCTTGTTCTGTGCCTCGGATCAGGAAAAGGGACCCGTTATTTCCCCTTGACTGGATTTTTTCTCAGTTCCATCTCCTCATGGCATGATCGAGATCTATATACTTGATGGTTAAATGATGCAATAGATTGTACCGGTGATTCCCAGGTATGTGTGAGATGTTTCAAAAGTCATGAGGGGGTGGCCCTTCAGGTAACCCTCCACATGCTTGGATGACCTCTACACTACAGCCTTGGATGTAGCTCCATAGATTTGATGGTTTTAGACTCAGCCACTTGCAGCGCCTTTTAGTTTGCATGTATCATTCACATTGTCAGAGCCCTTTCTCATTTTACAGGGCATCTTTGGTTGTACTTATATCTCATGTACTTATATATTATTTTGTAATTCCTGGTTGTTTTCCCAGACACAGTATGTATGTGGGATCCATTATCATGTTTTTTATCTAGCCCATGTTTATGCTAACATGTACTATATAGTTCAGTCCCATGTTTGCTAGGCACACCATTATTCTTTGTACTTTGTTATCTTGACAGGGATAGGTATGCCTCCCCCGCCTCATGCAGAATAGGTACTCACTCATAAAAGAGACTTGTCACACCTGTAAATATTTCCTCCTCATGGGGATTGACCTTGTCAACTCGTATCGGAAAAGTTCCTGTGATATCGTATCGGATCGGAAAAGTCAAAGTGAAGGTATTGGATCGGAATTGACGACCTATCGTAAAGCAAGGGTTCACTTCCGAACCACCGCTGGTCGAGTCTCATTCTTTCTCCTTATTGAAGTTTAGCTTCTTCCTTCTTCCTTACTTCAATAGCTTGAATAGACAGGAAAAACTAGAAGCTTGTCCCTCTCGCACATCATTCTGTCTTATATTTATCTCTCTCTAACTCCCCTTTGGTGTCTAGTGATTATGTTATTACAACATACTTCGATCATACAATTATCCCTTGAAGCTCGCACATTGGGGGGAAATCTATTACACCAATTTTTTGTCATCTAACCTGTTACTATTAGATGGACTAAAGTACACCATGTATGACCAATTTTACCATAGTAAAATTGCTCTCACTATGAAAAATAATTTAATAACCCATAGTTTATTAAGTTATTTCTCGTCTAAACAAGAAACCCCATGAGGAATAATTGAATAAATCCTTATTTGTTTGATTTTCCTCAAGGGATAATTAATTAAACCACTGTTTAATCAATATTCCTGGTCATATTTAACCCAAAATAGGAATATTAATTAGATAAACCATTATTCATCTTATTATTTTCTAAGAATAATTATTTAAAACATTATTTAATAATATTCATTATTAAATTTGACTAAATCATTTATAAATAATTGAATGAATCATTATTTATTTAAGTATTCATTAACCACATTCTTAAAATAATAAATAAACCATTTATTTATTTATTATTTCTAAATGAAGGGATTTGACCAAATGAAAATTCCTTTTCCCTCCAACAAAAGTAATAAAATATTCCATAAAAGTTGGATCTAGATTTGGTTAATAATATTTTAATTGTGCACCAATATCTAGACTAATTCAATATTTTGTTATAAATAGAAGGGTCTTTCCATTCATTCACTACCTTTTGTTGCCTAGAGATCAGTCTTTGATCTATACTTTTGGTCTGACTTTGATATTCCGATCATTGTCATATTTTTGTACTTTTTTCTTCTGAGCTCCCTTTGAGTTCCATTTTTGTCTGGGTTTTCTGTACCATCAACAGAGAGAGATCTTAGATATGAGGCACTAAGGAAATACAAGAATCCATACCATTAAGGGGGACTGGTAACATATTTTCTATGTTCCCTTCCCAGGTGCCATAATACAAAAAATTCTTTTAAAATTATTGTCTTGTCCATTGGATGCATGGAGAAAATCTTGCTTATTTTTTGTTGTTTAATGTCGTTAACTACATAGATCTGGATTTTTGTAGCATTTATTCTGATCGCTAACTGCAGATCTAAGGAAATTGATAGTGACATTTGATGTTAGGGGTATTTTTTATGCACAACTAAAGTGACCTTTTTTTGTACACTTGCGATTAGAATTCACAGTAACAACAGTTGGTTCTCATACTTTGGTATGCATTAAAGCTTACTTTTTAAACCTGAGTGAGAGTATACTTAGTATTTTGTTAGGCACATGGTTACACTGGAAGTACTCTATACTTGAAGGAGATCTCCATCTCTTTAAATTACGGTAGGGTAGTATAGAAACAATAAATAAAAGTTCCGTTTAGAATAAAATTAGTATAACGTCACTCTTAAATTCCCTAACGAACAACTTTTGAAATTTCCATTATTATGCACTCTTGTAGTAAGACTTGTCAGAATAAATTCACTCTTAATGCCTCATATTTTATAAAGTGACTTTGATTATTGGCCAAGATTATTCATTGTGTTAGTTATGTGGATTGTGGTTGTTATGCTTAATAATTTCTATTCAAAATCTTGAAAAACTACATATGGTCTATTCATAAGCTTAAAAGGTTGTCGTCCAAGAAACCTTTTCAAGTTTCTCTTTGAAGATATTGATGAAAATCCTCCTATGGTGGAACAATCCCATAAAACCATAATGAGTTCTCATAAGAACCATAACATGATTGACTTGAGGAATATTTCAGTCAATATCTGAGATGTTTCCAATAAATTGAGTCTTTAGGGTAGAAGGACCAACCAGTAAAAAATAGTAATTAAAAACTTTTCACGCCATCCCATGCTCTTAAGGAGAAATTTTTCCTCCGCACCTATTAAGTAACTTATTTGAGGTTAACCATAATCATATTTTTTTAACATAAACAAATTAATTGATGGATATTAGGTCTCATTACGAGGTGACCTACTATGATCATGGGTCCTAACGAGAATAATAGTAACACTACTGGTCACCAAGCCAGGTTAATGGCTTTCAGTTGAAAAGCTAGACGACAACATGTCTCATGAAAAGCTAGCTTCTTCATTCTTATTATCTCTTGTGAATGGCACTTTCGTTTGCTCATTTACAAGCCAGGACAATGACCTTCAGTTAATTCTCAAATAATTTTTTTTTTTTTAAATCACTCTGAATCTATATCTAATAGGTGGTACACAAGCATTTCATTGGCTTAAAAGGAATCCTTTTCAAGCCTATATATACCTATTGGCAACAGGGTCATGTGTGTGGTATTAAAGCTTATTTTACACTATGATTTACTCGGCCATTTCTACATTTCCCTGAGCTCATTATCATATCTCTCTGAGAATTACTTTAAGATCCTTTCAGAAATGTGCTTTGGATTTCTATCTTTCATAAATATGAATTTTTTCATGGATGTGGGACCCTTAGTGCACATGATTCACTCTTCCTGAAAAAGAAGAAATTCAACTATATTCTTGGATAATGGTAATATGGGAAGGTATCATTCTGTCGTGTTTCTTTTTCCTACTTACATCCATTCTAATTCCTTGGATTTCAAATAATGTCACTTCTATTTATAATAATAATGCCATTGAGAGTAAAGACTTGCCGATTTGGACTTCTCTTGAGATGCTTTGTAAAAAAAATTATAGTTGGATATTTTATATCCCTATAATGACAACATTCTTAGCATTCCTTTACTACTCCTAGCATTAGTTACTTTTCGAAATAATGAAGATTGACCTTGACATCATTGAATCTATGGTCACAGTTAATTCTTATATGATTGATGCAAAGGAAGTTAACATAATATGGAACTTACCTACATTATATTACTTAATTAGCCCTATAGTTTAAGTCAATGCAACATGACTCTAATAGAGAAACCATAGCCCTATAGTCTTAATTAACTTTAGTCTCTGTTAGAGTTTTTTCTTGCTTGAGGACATGCAAGATGATCAGCATGGGGGATTTTAGGCCTCTAAATTGTCGTTTTTAATTCTCATTCTCACACTATGCTTACTCATGGTTTTCATTGCTATTATTGTCATTTATTGGGAAAAATAATGAGATGGGGGGGGGGGGGGAATCAGTATTTAGAGCTCACTGATCACTTTTAATTTTTCTTTACTGAATTCCATATGCAACTTTAATGAACCCAACTATCATATACATGCAGATATACTAACAGAAACTTTCATATACTGATGTACCTATATTGTTAGATAAAATTTTAGAAACAATCTTCTCAGCTTATCAGTTATGTATCAGTTAGTTAAGAAGTAGATATGAGCAGTAACAGCAGAATAATTCATCACACAAGAGCATCACATATGAACACCAAGATTTTAGGTGGAAACCCAATTTGGGAAAAACCCACTGCTTTTGTCTCTGTCTTCAATATTTGTTATATGGAAAATTGATTACAATATTGTACTGATGCAGACTCAAATCAGTACGTAGGCATTTACCTACATAAGGTTACAACCTTTTCTCATTCTCCAGCTGCTACTGTAAGGGATCTATAACCCCCTAATCTAGTTTACCAGCCATTGTTGGAAGGGAGCTTCAACCCCCTTATCAGAACACCAGCTTCTAGTGGTAGGAAGCTTTTGCTTCCACACTTAAGGCTTCAACCATCAGAACCACCGTAGACCATGTTTCATCAATTTTCACATTGGATCTCACAGCTTCAACACAACACAACATAAGGATCATAAATAATATACTTAACCCAAACTTCAAACATAACAGTGAGATTACCTAAACCAAAACACAGTAATAAACCTAGATTTCAGTATCAATATGTAGAAAAAATCTCAACCTTGAACATTCATTACCTTAAAATGCATATGCTACTTTGCTTTACTAAGCCCACGAATATACATGCTTTCCTTCACACCAACCTGCGTATAGATCGGAGAATATTGATCTTCTAGAATATGGTCAGTCTCAGAACCAGATCTGAGGCTTTCAGACAGATATCTTTATAGTTTTACAGAACCCTTAATTAGTCAGTCATCATTAAACATATTTACTCACTCATTGATCAGATTTGTACATGTTCAACTTAGCAGCATATACAGTATTCAAGAAACCCAGATCTACATGAAGACTTCATTAGTAGACAATAGAAATACAATAGCAATAAATAGATAACCTCTGCAGTAAGCTTCAGAAAACCTGGACTTCCATACTTTCTTTTTCTGACACAAAGCCGTGTATATACACGCTTTTACCAAGATGAACTAGCATATAAGTCTATAAACATTAAATTTGCATAATGTTTTAGATCTATAGACTTACCCTGATTTCTTCACTTCACTTCAATAGACATGCACTAGGTCACAAATCTAATCATCTCTTCAATAGATAAAGTACATATTAATTTCAAGTCTAGAGATCTTGATCCATCATTATATCCAAGGGTACATCATAGATTCATATCTACCAAAACAAAAACAGAGTTCATCCCACGCAGGTATACTTCAGAGAGAAATATCCAGTACGAACCCTTACACTTGCACACACTTACACTATGATCTTATTCTCCTTATATATATTTAGCCTTTACCAATAGCATGAGCCAAAACCACGTAAATGTCGATGGTATTCTTGGACGGAATCAAATAGAGGACACAGTGCTCAAAACAGTGGGCTAATACCATGGTAATGCCCCCTGGTATCCTATTTTTAGAGTGAAAAATGCATACGCGACTTGGATCATTCTTATATACGTGTATATGAGACTTGGCCTATACTAACTCGCGTATGGAACCTTCAATATGGAAATGAACTAAATTCTTCTGGACTTTACACATTTCTTCTGATAGATCTTCTGCAAACAACTGAGCTTCTTCAGAACATATACTCCAACATTTTCGAGAGAGTTGCCATCAAGGACAACATATAAAGACAAAATAATCATATTGCCAAAAATCTCCCCCTTTGGACTTGATGGAAACCATGATGAAGTTGCATCATCTCATTAGAATACTCTCCCCCTTTGAAATCAAGGGCAAAGGGTGGATCAATACCGAAACAAAGTTTTTCTTTCCTTGTAGAAAGAAGAGTGTTGCAGATTTGATGTGTACTGAAATTACCATGATCCCCTGAGTTCATGTTGAATCTTCAAATAGTTTTTTAAATTAATTACATGAATATATAACTCAATTGAGTATGACCTTTCCTATCACCAAGGACTCATACTTACATAAATGATCCAACCAACTGGAATTACATATTTGACACAACTACCCAACCAAGTGGGTTTAAATTTGAACAAGTTCTTACATGACTGAATATAACAATTTTACATCATAAGTCTCAACATGACCTTATCATCAAATTTCAGATATGACTTTGTATAACCAGGACCAAAATATCTCAAGAGAGAGATCATAAATCTGAAATGAATCAGAATGCCAATAATGCATCCTTTTCAAAAAGGCAAGTGCTCCCCCTAAGCTTGTGCATCCTAAACACCTTCAACAACCCATTCATCAAAGAATCTTCATCAAGGAGATATATATCAAAGAAAGGTACAATAAGATGAATACTAGAGCAACAACATAGATTATCGAAAAATTCCATAGACTGTTTTGAAAGCTGACCCAGAGAATTTCTGTCAGCAAAATCCATACGCGGTTTTATGCACAGAAATTCGCGTATATACATGATTCACCTTTATGAAATGAGTGTATCGAATTTAATCTTCTGAATTGAAGAATATTTGATAAGGGAGGCAGAGACAACTCCCACCTTCTATCTGAGATATTCGAATTCTTCCGTGGGAAGACGTCTAGTAAATATATGTGCAACTTGTTCTTTGGAGGGAACATACTCCAATTTAACCTTTTTTTCAGGCACTTGTTCATGTAGGAAGTGATACTTGATAGGAATGTGCTTGGTATTGGAATGCATAACAGGATTTTTCGAGATACTAATGGCTCTTGTGTTCTCACATAGAATGAAGATGAGAGGTGAACATTTGATTTAAATATCTTGTAATGTATGCATCATCCAAAGAAGTTATGTGCAACATGATGCAACAACCACATATTCTTCTTCTGTTGTAGATAAGGAAATAGAAGTTTGTTTCTCGTTGAACCAAGATACTAATCGGGGCCACATATAGAATGCACCACCACTAGTGATTTTTCGATCATCAACACTTCCAGCGCAATCCGCATCTATGTAAGCATGAAGAGTAAGATCATCATTCTTTGGATACCATAGACCAAAGTCTTTATTCCCTTGTAGATATTTGAATATTATTTTTATAGCCTAAATGTGAGACTCTTTTGGGTTAGCTTGGAATCATCCAACAATCCAAACTGCATGCAAATATCTTGTCTTTTCCCGGTTAGATAAAGCAGACTTCAAATCATGGATCTATACTCTGGTCGATTCACCATGGGAGAATCATCATGAGAACTGAGGTTACATCTAGTTACCATTGGAGTACTCATGGGTTTGCAATCTTCCATCCCATACTTTTTCAGAATTTTCTTGAGATATTTTTATTGTGATAGAAATATGCCATCTATTGCTTATTTCACTTGTAAGCCAAGAAAATATGTTAGTTCCTCAAGTAATGATATTTAAAATTCTTGTTTCATAATAGAAGAAAATTTATGACTCATGGACTCTTCATTACTTCCAAAAATGATGTCATCAACATACACACCAATAATCAATAATTTATGATTCTCAATTTTTGTGTATAATTAACTGTTAGCAGATCCTTTTGTGAAACCTTGTCGTTGAAGATATTTGTCAATATGATAGTACCATGCTCGAGGAGCTTGTTTGAGACCATATAAGGCATTTTTAAGTTCGCAAACAAGTTTTCATAATTTCCCATAATGAATCCTTATGGTTTTTGTATATAAACTTGTTCTTCTAGATCACCATTGAGGAAAGCATATTTTACATCCATTTGATAAACTTTGAATTGTTGAAAACTTGAAAAAGAAGGAAACATTCTTATGGATTTAAGTTTGTCTACATGAGAAAATGTTTCTTTGAATTCTATACCTTCTTTTTGAGTATACCCTTTACAGACAAGTCTAGCTTTGTTTCTAATAACATCTCCATTTTCATTTAACTTGTTTTTGAATATCCATTTTGTTCCAATAAAATTTTTATCATGAGGTCTTGGAACCAATCCCCAAGTATGATTCTTTTCAATCTGATCAAGTTCTTCATTCATGGCTTGAATCCAACATTCATATTTACTAGCTTGATTTACATTCTGCAGTTCAATAGTGGATAAGAATGCCAGATAGCTATGGGATCCTACAATATTTCTTATTGTTTGGACACTTGATCCCTTTTCTCCTGGAATTTGAGATTTTGGATGATTATTTTGAACATACCTACATGGAGCCTTTTCAAATATATCTTCTTTTGGTGCTTCATTGGGTTCTCCTTCTATGTTGTTTCTATTTGATGAGGGAAAATATATATCATCATCATCTTCATTGTTGTTGTTATTTCCCTTTTAGGAGCTGTGAGAGACTCATCAATTACAACATCAATACATTCATTAATCTTTTGAAGTCTTTTATTGTAACATTTATATGCTTTACTTCTAGAAGAGTAACCAAGAAATATTCCTTCATATGCTCTAGGTTCAAACTTACCAAGTTTTTCATCATTGTTCTTGATAAAACATTTGTTTCTGAAAACTCTAAAATGCTTTACAGTGGGAATATTACCATACCAGAGGTCATAAGGATTTTTATCACTATTCACATGAACATGAGCCTTGTTAAGAATATTTACTGTGGTATGTGTTTCTTTCCCCAAAAGGTATCGAGAGTTCTGGATTCATTAAGCATAGTATGAGCCATCTGTTGAACTATTCTATTCATCCTTTTTGCCACGCCATTTTGTTGTGGGGTTCCAGCTATAGAAAATTGTCTTTTTATGCCATGATGTTCACAGAAATAAAAGAATTCATATGATATATACTCTCCTCCTAGGTTAGATCTAAGACATTTGATTTTTAGATCTAATTCATTTTCAACCAAAGCTTTGAAGATCTTAAATTTTTCAAATGCTTCATCTTTATGTTTCAGTAACCCGATCCAACACATTCTAGAGAAGTCATCAATAAATAAAATATAATATTTTTCTGCACGAGGTGACTTTTTCCTTAAATGACCACATAGATCAATATGTATAAGTTCAAGAGGCTTACTTTTTTATCCTTCTTTGGCATTGAATTGCACCCTGGTTTTCTTACCAAATTGGCATGATTTTCATAAGGTACTTTTAGGTAGAGTGATGCTGGGAAGATCACGAACAACTTTGATTCTGCTAGATTTGATTATTTGAGAGATACTCAAATGTCCCAACCTTTCGTGCCATACCCAATTTTCTGAAGATTTACCTAAGTAGAATTTCTCTTGGCCACCTTTCAATACATACATATTGCTTGGTGTTAGAGTTCCTTTTATTATTGTTTTTCCTATGTCAAGTTCACGTAATACACATTATTTTGAACTAAAGACAACTTCATTTCCTTGATCACACATTCGACTCACACTCAACAGGTTATGCTTTAATCCATCCACATACATAACATTTTTAGCTTTCACCTTTTCTTATAGAAAAATGAAACCTTTTCCTTTAATGACGGTAGGAGAGTCATTTCCGAAGGTAACATTCTTTTCTTTCTGTAGAGAATTGTATGAAAGGAGTTTATTTTTGTCACCTATCATGTGTTTTGGGCATCCACTATCAATGTACCATTTATTTTCTTTCGCTTCTGGAAATAAATCTATGCCACAACTTTCAACCTGTAAGTCCTTCTTTCTCCATACCTTGGAATTTGAAGGTATATACTCTTTCGGCTGAAGTTTTCTCCTACATTCAGATTCTTCATATCCAAAGTTATTGCAATAAGAACGTTCAATTTCATTTTGAAGAGGAGAAAAGTTGTTATAAGTATTCTTCTTTATTCCAGTCTCATTTCTTTTCTTTCTTGCTTCTCTGGTCATGATGGTTTTGCATGTAACACCTTGATCATATTTATGACCAAAATTATGACATGAGAAACATTGTCCATTAAAGAAGAAATTTCTATGATCATGAAACCCTCTATTCATGTTTACCTGCTGATTGATATTTTTGTTAATGTTCTTCCTTAAATTGAAGTGTTCATGCTTTACCTGGGTGGTCTCTTTGTTCTTTTGACGAGTGACAAAATGTTATTGGTTTGCTTTAGCTGCATTTAGAGACCTTGGTGATGAGGACTAGGAGGATTCTTCGATATATCCAAGACCTGTATTTACAAGAGGAGAGCATTATACCTTGATAATTTCATCTAAGGTTTCAGATCCTTTAGCAAATCTAAGATTTAAAGTTTTCATTTTCTCAATTTCCTTTCTTAGACTTACTATTTCACATTCAAGTTTCTCATTGTGCTTCTCCTTTTCTATAAGCTGATTCTTTAGAGTATTAATGAAAGTTTTGTTTTCTTCCAAACATATTTTGAGATGATTTATTTCTTCAGGAAATAATTTTCTTCTAAAGCATCCATAAAAGTATCTTTAGCCTCACTAGAGTCTTTTTCAAAAGCCATGAGCAGTTTACTATCTTGATCAGATTACACTTCTTCACTATTTGATAGACCATCACTATGTTCATGAGTAGAATAGTTTTTTCTATTGATAAAATATTTATTATTTCCTTTTGCCACTTTCTTTCCCTTTTCATAATTATCTTTATGGGGACATTTAGTAGCATAATGACCAAATTTTCCACAAGCAAAACATTTAAAAGGAAGCTTACCTTTGAACCTTCCAATGCTAAGTTGTAGCTTCTTTAGAAAATTTATCTCATCTTCTTCTGAAACATACCCTGATCCTTCTCATTCTTTTACTTCCTTTCCTTTTGCAACAGCTCTAAAGACAACTTATTTGACTTCAGATGGACTTCCTTTCCTCATTTCACATGCAGTCAGAATCCCACGAAGTTGAAAAAAAGTAAGAGTTTGTAGATCCTGCTTCCCTTCAATAGAAGACACTTTTGAATCGAATTTTGGAGTTAGAGATCATAAATCCTTTTCTACTGGAGTAGTGTCAGTTATGGTTTCACCCAAATTTCTCATACGATTTACAATATCATCCAGACGTAAAAAGAAACTAGCAATGCTTTCTTCATTATGCATTCTGATTTTTTCATATTGAATTTTGAGAGTTAGGAGTTTAGCACTTCTTACGTTAGAATCACATTCATAGCTCATAAATATTTTTTCCCATATCTCCTTTGTTTTATTCAACTGCATGACTTTGAAAAATTTTGATTCAGTTAAACTTCCCAATAATGCATTAACCACCATTGCATTGTTTCATAGTTCTTTCTTGCGACTAGATCTGTTGTAACTGAAGCTAGATATTGATAACGTCCTTCAACTATAGCCCATACATCTACTCCAAGTGACTGAATATAAGAACTTTTCCTTGTCTTCCAGAAGACTAAATTGTTTTTGTTGAAGAGAGGGGGCTAGATAGATGTCATCCCATCTTGATTGCTCATCTTAGCCGATATTCCTTTTAGTGATTAAGCTTCTTCAGAAGGACCTGCTCTGATACCAATTGTTGGGAAAAATACTGAGGGGGGGGGGGTGAATCAGTATTTAGAGCTCACTAATAACTTTTAATTTTTCTTTACCCAATTCCATACATGACACTAATGAACCCAACTCGCATATACATGTGGATATGCCAACAGAACCTTGCATAAACTGATGTAACTATATTGTTAGATAAAATTTCAGAAATAATCTTTAACTCAACTTATCAGTTATGTATCATTTATTTAAACAATATATATGTGTGGTAATAGAAGAATACATCATCACACATGAGCATCACTTATGAACACCAATATTTAAGGTGGAAACCTAGTTCGGGAAAAAACCACCACTGTTTTTGTCACTTTCTTCAACATTTATTATATAGAAAATTGATTACAATATAGTACTGATGTAGACTCATATCAATACGCAAGAATCTACCTACAGAAGGCTGCTACCTTCTCTCGTTCTCCAGCTACTACTGGAAGGGAGCTACAACCCCCTAATCTCGTTTACCAGCCACTACTAGAAGGGAGCCTTAACCCCCTGATCAAAACACAAACTTCTACTGGCAAGAAGCTTCTACTTCCACACTCAAGGCTTCAACCCTCAGAACCACTCCAGACCACATTTCATAAATTTTCACAATGGATCACACAGCTTCAACACAAATCAGCATAAGGATCATCAATAATATACTTAACCCAAACTTCAAAAAGAATAGTGAGATTACTGTAACCAGAACACAGTAATAAACCCAGATTTTAGTATCAACATGTAGAAACAATCTCAACCCTGAAAATTCATTATCTTAAAATGCATACGCTACTTTTCTTTACTGATCCCATGTATATATGCTCTTTCCATCACACCAACCTGTGTATAGATCTGAGAATATTGATCTTCCATAATATGGTCAACCTCAGAACCACATCTGAGGCTTTTAGACACATATCTTTACAGTTTTTCAAATACCTTAATCAATTAGTCATCATTAAATATATTTACTCACTCATTGATCAGATTCGTACATATTCAACTTAGCAGCATATACAATATTCAGGCAACTCACATTTTCATGAAGACTTCATTGACATACAAGATAAATACAATAGCAATAAATAGATAACCTCTGAAGTAAGCTTTAGAAAACCCTCACTTCCATACATGCTTTTTCTGAGAAAAAGTCGTGTATATATGTGCTTTTACCAAGACAAACTACCGTATAGATCTGTAAATATTAAATTTGCAAAATGTTTCAGATCTATAGACTTACCCAAATTTCTTCACTTCACTTCAACAAACATGCACCAGGACATAGATCTAATCATCTCTTCAATAGATAAATTACATAGTAATTTCAGGTCTAGATATCTTGATCCATAATTGTATCCAAGGGTACATCATAGATTCAGATCTACCAAAACAAAAACAGAGTTCATCCCATGCAGATATACTTCAGAGAGAAATATTCAGTAACAACCCTTACAGTCACACACACTTGCACTATAATCTTCTTCTCCTTATATATATTTAGCCTTTACCAATACCATGAGCCAAAACCAAATAACTGCCAATGTTATTCTTGGATGGAATAAAATAGATGACACAAGGCTGAAAACTGTGGGCTAATACCATGGTAATGCCCCCTGCTATCCTATTTTGAGAGTGAAAAAGGCATATGTTACTTCTATCATTCTTATCTTTGTGTATACGTGATGTGGTATGTACTAACCCACATATAGAAACTTCAATATGGAAATGAACTAACTTCTGCTAGACTTTACACATTTCTTTCGATAGATCTTTTGCAAAAAACTGAGCTTCTCCAGAAGACATATACTCCATTATTTTCCAGAGATTTTCCATCAAGGAAAACATATAAATATAGAAGAATCATATTTCCAACATCATTTTTCACAATTGTTGGGCTAGTATCTCAAACTTGCAGCATGATCAGGTAATTGTTCATTATTTAACCTATTTCATTTATTTATATAATATTTGCATAAAAATAATTATTGATTATAGTGATTGTTTAGTTTCAAGAAGACATATGAAATCATGATCAAATATATGCATTCATCAACAATTGATTTCACCAAGTTTTGTTCTTTCACCGACACTCCTACACTAGCATTCCTGCACTAATTTGGTGCTTCGACATCTCGCCACGTTTTAAGGGAAAATCAAACATGGTTATTGTCCAAAATTATGCTATAACACCTTCCAATGAGTTGGATTGCACCCAGGTCACACATGTGGGTCTCTAGAAGAAAATCAACAAATCTGCTCAAAATCGGCACAATTTTCAAACAACCAAGTTTGACCTCGATTTGTGTGCATTTGCAGGCGAATCTTGAAAAACTGAGCTAATGATTTTTTTTACCAGTATAACAAATTATCTATAACCCAAACCATTTCCCAAGATTCACATTATTCTAAAAGTTACACACAAGTCTTTGAGGCAGTTTTATAAAAAATATTGTTTTTTCCAGAATTCTAGGAACTTGGCATAGTTTTCAAACTCCCAAGTTTGACCTTGATTTGCGTGTAGCTAGAGGTGAATCTCAAAAATCTGAGAATTTTTTTACCAGTAAAACAAATTATCTTGAACCCGAAGCGTTTCCCAATATTTCATTGGTATAAAAGTTACATATAGGTATTTGAAGTAGTTATATTTAAAAAAAAAAAAACTAGAATTCTTGGATATTGCCCAGATTTGCCAAAAAATAAAAAATTCGTACCAGATCTGCATATTCTTGATGAGACAATGGTTTTATTAGTCCCCTATTCATGGAAAATATTTTGGATTCACTTCCTCATCCTTTTTTGTAATGGATTGGATGGCCTAAAGCCAAATTTGTATCATGAAATGTATAAAAACAAAGATATGGCTCCAAGCCTAGGGTGCAAGCCATTTTATGTACTCTCGTGCTGCTAAGTTAGGTTCTGGGGATCTTCCCCTTCCTTAGATCGATTTGGAGCTGAAATAATGAGCTCAAATGTATAAGGACTGATATTTCCATTGATAACAAGCTTCTAATGTCAGGTTCAGGCATCCATTTTCTCTATTTTCTGTAATGTTAATCTTGTTCTCTGAGTTAAGAATTTTCCTTAAGGGAAACAACCTGGTTGGCTAAGTCCTAGGAAATATAGCTCATTCTCCCCATCATTCATGGTTATGTTGGTATGAACATATTGATTTTTTTATGCTTGATCTTGCAGGTTTGGCGAAAACCTTGTGAATGTATTTCTTTAATGCATGATTTCAAATATGGGGATCCATCGTGTGCATTAAGTGGATTTTCATTTCCAGTTTCAGTATTTTATTATTTACTACGCATAAAACTATGTATTTTCTATTCTAAAAGTGTTCCTTGAATTATTTCTGAAATATTAGATAAGGTTACAGCTTTAATGATTTAAGTTCTCATAGAAAGATTTACCTCCTTTTATAGCAGAACATACCCTGATATAAATACGAGTTCTGGATGAGTGATGACATCTCTATGCATATTTTTATAAGTAATGATATACTCAAATGATTGTAAACTAAATATTGTTGAATATAGGAATCATTGATGGTATTTTTCTGAGTTTAAATACTTTATGAAATTAATATTTGAAGTAGAGTATATTTATCACTTTGGGATAGAAATTTGAAGAGGTTTAAGTTTAATCTTTTAAATAGCATATTTAATACAAAGCAAGAGTTTTTCATTTATGCAATTGTGATAATTTCCTTGATATTTGCAGCTTTTCTTTTTACTGAAAGTTTGCATTTGATTTGGGGTTATTTTCATTTATGTTCAAGTTAATATTTATTTCATGCTTTGTTAGTTTCCTGTTTACTATTTATAGCACATCAATTTATGAATGAAGGGTTGTCGAATGTGAGTTTGTATCAGTGCAGGAAAATGATGTACAAAGTATACAAACAAAGCATTCCAGTATAGGAACAGAGAATTCCATTACAGGAAAACAATGCTCCAGTACAGAAACAAAGCATTCCAGTACAGGAATAGAATGTTCTAGTACAGAAACAGAGTCTTTCAGTAAAGAAACAAAGCATCTGGTACAAGAAAAAGTGTTACAGTGTAGGAAGGAACTTGTTATGGTACAAGAATAAAGTCGCTCTAGTACAGAAAAAAAAATTATTTTTATACAAAAATGAATTTGCTTTGTTTTCCTAGTGTAGGGACAAAATTATTCTAGTACAGGAACATGGTCATTCCAGTATAGGAAAATAATTTTCATAACATAGAAATGAACTTACTCTATTTTCCTAATACAGGGATCATAGTATAGGAATGGATCTTATTTTCAAATATTTTGAGTTTTGAACTTGATTGAGTGGCATGAATTATGAGTTCATTTACATTTTGAATTATTTTTCTAAAAAAATATTTTATTGATATTTTCTGAGTGAGAGTCAAATTTTCAGCGTGGTGTGTGGTGTCATTGTATTAACTAGTGTTGTGAAGAGTTTCTACACATATTAGGGTTTTTGTTTACAGGATGCTAGAGTCCTTATTTGGCATTTCCAGTTTTGAACCTCGAAGTTCGCGAACTCCTATATTTACAATTATATGTTGGTCCATTAATATGCCATATACTACATCCAACAATAATTTATGTTGTATTTAACGTATGTGTCTCATATGTATTTTATATATATGCGATGGATATGATGCTCCATGGTTGATGGTACATATTTGTAGCTATGTGATTAGTTATGTTATTTTTATCTCTTGGTATATGTGTACATGTTATGTAATAAAAACTGTGAGCTTACCTTTGTGATTTCAGATATTTCCTAAAGAGGCATGGATCGCAAACCTGAAAGTTTTTATTGAACCATGATACAATGAGTTTGGAATCAAGGAAGACATGTATGTGACATATAAATATCAAGGAGGTGTCAGCGAAGAGGCTTATGATGGTGTCGTATTCAAATTTATTATTGGTGGTTGACTCGATACATAATCCATTAGTGAGACAGGGTGTCTAATTAAGAGAGTATATGTCCAAGGTTGCATCAGCAAGGTTCTACTACCATCGAGAGGTGCCATCATGAATTTCTTAATGATATATTGGTGGACGATTCGTCTGGGACACATGATGAGAGAGCGGTTTTAGAGTGAATCTATGATGAGGTGATCATCATAGATATAAGTTATGGTGCATACATTTTTATTGTATGGTACTAAGGGAACTTATTTCTGGGTGAAATATTTTGAGGTAGAGTCCACTGACAGAAATTTGGAAGCATGTCCCATTGGGATATGATAAAATGTATTCCCCCTTGAGGAGGCAATGCTTGACAATATATGGACCCTTCCATAATGTCTCAAACTTCCCAGGTCCTAAAGTTTTGTGGGCGACATCATAGCAAAGGAATAACTCTGCTTTCTGGAATGACATAGGGGTAATATTGCGATAAAACGAGGCTTTGGCCCTATTTTTGTGGGCTTCATTATGTTGGAGAGGATTCTCATCAACTTTTGTCGACCATTTCTAACTACACCAACCATTTCTCTAGGGGTTTGGTATTGGTGATGAGTGTGATAGCCGAATGTAGGGTGGGGATTTCGAATTTAATGGGAAGCATAACTTCCACCCCGTAGCCTAATTGGAAGGGTGTAAAACTTGTTGATTATTTGACCAATGCACAATATGCCCATAAGGTTCACAACATGATGTGCTTCCAATTGGTTCTGTGATTGTTCATCATGCACTGCAACATTTTTTCGAGGAATTTGTTGACAAATTATATTGAAACATTAGAGTGGGGGTAGTATGATGCTGCAAACTTATGAGAAAGTCCAAGGTGTTGGGATAATTCCTACAATACTTTTTTTTTTTCGAAATCATTCTTGTTGTCATATAGAAATTCCTTAGGGACAACGAACTGTGTAATTACATTGTTAAAGAAAACCCATGTGGAGGTCTCTACAGTGTTATTATATCTAGGCATGGCTTCTTTCCACTTGGTGAAATAATTGACGACCACCACTATGTATTTTTGGTTTCCAGATAAGGTGGGTTCCACATATTGAAGTTCATACCCCATTTGCAGAAGGGCCAATGACGATGACAGGGTGTAGGGGATATAGAAGGCTCATGCCTTATGAGCATAACTTTGGCATTTCTCACATAATTTGACTCATTAAATGAAGCCGCAAAAGCGGGTGGGCTAGAAGTAACTTAAATGTACGAGTTTTTTATCAATGGCCATCGCAAAGAGGTGGCCACCACAAGCCCAACTAAGACAGTCATTCAAGACCTACTCAGCTTGTTCTTGGGTCAGGAACCTACGAAGGATGGTGTCGAAGCCTCTTCGATAAAGGACGTCCCGTGGAAGGAGGTAACGGTGGGCCTCATGGTATATGTGCCTTCAGTCGTCATGAGTGAGTTGAAGTTTGAATTTTTGAGTTCGTAAAAATAGGAGAATATCAATGTACCAAGAGTGTCCTATTGACACTAAGAAAATATGTTCATCAGGTAGTGCATCATTAATTGGGGGTTCTTGGGTCTCTATTGGGAGATCAGCAAGGAATTCAACGAGGATGATCATCTTTTTTCCTTTAGGAGGGTTAAAATATAGATCAAATTATTTTAGTATAAATAATAATGGAACATATTTGTGATTCATCATACGATGAGTGAGAAAATATCACATAGGGTTGGTAAATGCTATGATGGTTGTGGTTCGAAGGATGATATAATTTTGAAGCTTTTTTACTGAATGTACTAGGGCTCAGGCTATTTTTTCTTTTGGATCATACATCAGTGCAGACCCAGATAAGTTCTTTCTAAATTAATAAATTATGTGTTCCTTGTATTTTGGTCCATCTTTGACTAACACTCTAGCAATGGCTATATCTGACGTAGATATCTATAAGGCATAGTATTTATTGTGTTCGGGTGGGCTAATAAAAGGGGCTGAAGATAATGCATCTTATAAAGCTTCAAATTATTTTTCAGCCTATTTATCCCATTGGAAAGGTATTTCTTGATGAAGGAGACACAAGAATCCCTGTGCGCAAGTAGCGTAGTAAACAACAAAGCGTCATAAGAAATTAGCCTTACCATATAGGATTTGTAACTACTTCAATGTTTTTGGAGGTTTCCACTTCTTTAATTGTCTATATTTCGAGAGGGTAGACTCTAATAGCTTGACGGGAGACTATGAATCCCAACAATATTCCAAAGTTGATGTACAAAACACACTTGAGAGGCTTCAAGGGTAGGTTATATTATTGACACCTTTGAGAAACCAGGAGGAGGTCTTCCAAATGGTCAACACACATCTTAGATCATATAATAAGGTCATATAAATAGGCAGGGATGAGATGAGATGATTTGTGGAAGATGTATCTCATGGCATGCTGGAAGGTGGCACTAGCATTTTTAAGACTGAATGGCTTAACTTGGTATGCAAAGGTACACCAAGAGGTAGTGAATGCATTTTTGTATTGATCTGTATGGCGAATATGGATCTGATTGTACCCAAATAATCCATCCATGAATGATAGGGCCTCATGGCCAACGCAATCATTGATAACTTGGTCGATGAATGGTTTGGGATAATTATCTTTGGGACAAGGTTTGTTCAAATCTTAGAAATTTATACAAAATAGTTCCTTTTTTTTTCATCACGGGTATAGGGTTAGAAACCAAATACATGTAAGCGATTGGATAGATAAATCTATCTCTATGGATTTTATCTATTTCATGTGTGATTGCTTCTGCCTTAGAGGGGGTAATTGATATTGTTTCTACCGGACGAGATTGACATCAGACCATGTGTCAATATGGTGTTCCACAATTGTGGGACTGATACCTGTGATCGTCGAGAAATATCATGAAAAAATATCCCTATATTCCCAAAATATGGAGGTGTATGAGGTTACTTGTTATTGATGGCATGCTTCCCCCAGGGATATTTCTTTGATTTTTCCAGGTTTTTTTTGAAATGTTCACCTTAATGGTAGGTAAACAATTTGACATGTTTCTTTCCTCAAATGCATTAGGTGCTAGGATGGGATTTTTGAACTAATATATTCTCCCTGATGGTAGGAAATATTTAGATTCTATGGTGAAAATATCAAGGGTTGGTGTGTTGGTAGGCACAAATTATTTTTTATGTAGAAAAATTGAATGAGGGTGAATGAAATCCCATGTAAATTTGGGTTTTGTCGTGGCCTCTAGAATATCTTAATCTAAGTGAAAAATATTATTTCAGGCTGAAATGGATTATACGAGGTCGTGAGAATGGATTTTGGGCCTCACATTGTTGTTTGAAGAGTAAGAATATGATTCAGTAGTTGATGCCTTAGAACTAAGAGAAGTTGACAATGTGTAGATGGGATGGGTTTGCACCATTGGTGGTGTTACTATTGGTATGTTAGTTTTAGTGGTCTCGACACCAAAAAATTATGAGCAGAAAAGATGAATCATGGTTCTCATGGATAATGATATCATTCGTATGTGATGTTGTGTGTCGTCAACATTAGCTAGTGGAAGAATTTCCATAATGCTTGCTTTATAACAAATGGGAGAGAGTTCTTGCAACCTTTTTGGTGTACAAGGGGAAACAATTTCCTCTCCAATGGGAGGATGATGGTGAATCCTAATATGTCAAAATGTTTGTAACATAGGGAATGCTTCTTTACTATGAGAGTTATTGGTGTAAATGTCACACATAGGGAAAGTACTAACTGAGTAGATGGTATGTGTTGGGGAAAAACAATTTCCTGTCATCTAATTTTTCAACCTGGGGGTTTCGTAAACTTGTGAAGCATGCGTGCACTTTATGTGCTAGAAATTATCTTTCAGTTTAGATCAATATAACTACAAAATAATAAAAAAAAATTCATTTAATCTATGAAATAAAATAATGAAAATGAAATTCAACTAACCTATGAAATCAAGTAACGAAAAGAAATAAAAATTCAAAATAAAATATAGTGCAGACAATCACACTTGCAGGAATTGAAATTTTAATCTAAGAAAGCATTTCAAAGCATGTAAAGGAAAACAACTAAGGTACAATCAGTCACTCCATAATCCAATATGGAAGTATGATAGAATCACCCTCTTCAGATGATGCATAAGCAACCGATTATACTTTAGTCTTTAAATCTAGGAAAGCAATTAAAGCATGCAAAGGGAAAACACAATAATTGCATAAGTTAGGTATTCAAGTATTTAGTTTAGAAATATGATAAAATCAACTTGTTGAAATGATCTTTAAGAACAACCAATTATACAATTTAATGAGGATCTAAAAGGCAATGTAAAAGCATGTAAAAGTAAAACTCAATGATTGTATAGCTTGAACATTCAATCACCAAACTTGGAACACCTTCTTAGCTTGACCTTTTAGGAATGTTCAATTATACAATGAATTGATAATTTGATCTAAGAAAGTAAATAAGAGAACATGAAAGGAAACTAAATAACTATGAGCTCTATTGCCTCAAACTTAATCCAATTGGAAAATACATAAATCTATCTTATTGAAATGTTTTTAGAAAATAAAATATTACACAGTCATTCTAAAACTAATATTAACAAAGAAAATAAACTTTAATCTATAGAAGGAAGTAAATCTCACACATTTTAGGTAAATGATCTGAAAGTATGAGAGATGGTAAATTGAGATGCTCCATATGTAAGAAAAAACAAGTCAAAATTAAGGAACATTCATGAGTAAGGTGCCATAATCTAATTGTGTATTCAAAGCTTGAGAATAAATCCAATTTTACACATGATTTGATATGAGAAATCTTCCCCTGTTTATACAAAATATGAGAAGCTACCTAATTAACGAGATTCCATGAATCTCTCCCTATATCTCTAGAGTTACAATCCAAATAGGAAGTGATAAGGCAAATGTCTTCTTAGAGTTACAATACAAATAGGAAATGAGACACATATCCTTATGATCCCATGATCTTCTCCATCCAAATTAGAATATGGCCTTAGGAGGCCACATAAGGGTCTTTTTGACGTACACATGGCAACAAACTCATTCCATTTGTTAGGTATAAGTATGTGCATATTATTTTGTAATTTTTAACCACAAATTCACATAAAAATGCTAGCAATTAATAAAGTTTGGAAAAGCATAAATGTAACCCAGTAACAGTAATGGTAAGGTAAATGTACTAAAATGGAGGTGGAGTGAAGGTGATAATATGGAAATATAAGTGAAAATGTAATGGAAGTAAATAACAATTTTATGGCCCAACATACCCCCAACTGAAGCTATCGCATGTCCTCATGAAATATATTACATTAATTCTTTTTTATCCTTTGAGCTTTAGCTTAACTTTGCATGATATCATTTGATAAATTCATACTTCTGCAAAGTCTTTTAGCTAAATTGCAGCACAGTTGGTTCTTGTGTTTCAACCATATTTTGTTTTTTCATTCAATTTTGATCTTTAAACTTTGCATAATGATAATTTGATTATTGTTTCAAAGTATATATTTATTGGATTACATCATGTTTGGTTCTTGTCTGATAACCATGATTGTGTTTGCATCCTATTATCTTTTAAGTACTTTCGAAAAGCCATTGTATGCTCATAATAATAATGTAATAGTTAATATATTTTGAAAGTATGTGGGATTTTGAATGTGATATGAATGTGGAAAAATGTGATTATGAATGTATCCCCCACCCACAACTGATGGTATCAAAAAAAATTTGAAATGTGGAAAAGAAGTGTTTTTTCCAAAAATTATCATTCTAGCTTTTCAAGGAATTCCATGGTAAAAAGTTAGAAAATGACATACCTTAACTTACCCTTTGAAAATGGATGAGCTATATGTGTGGTGGCTGCAAATTCTGATCATAATATTCTTCATGTGGTTTTACAAGTTATGGATAAAAGAGTCAACATGACTTTTTATTGCTTCTACTAAAACTACTGAATTTTTTATGAAATGATGTTGATTCTACAGTTGTCCTCTGATTCTGCAGCTTCCATCTGATTCTGTAGTTTCCATCTGATTCTGTTGTTGCCCTCTGATTTTGCAGCTGTCATCTGATTTTATTGCTGTCATCTAATTCTATAGATGTCATCTGATTATGTTGCTGTCATCTGATTCTGCAGATGCAGAATGGTGCTAATATGTTGTAGCTGCATATCTTCTTCATTTGCTTCAAAATTCTAAAAATGATAGTCTTCGTGTCTTCAAAACTCATTGGCATAATTCCTTCTATGTGAATAGATGTTCTGATGTCGAACATAGCAGGAAATTGTTGACTTAGTGGTGATTAATGAATGCCACTAGTCAACACGAGAACTCTCACCATTGATGACAACGAGAGTCAAGGTGCCCAAACACATCTTTCTAGGTACGAATAATTTTGTTGTTGTTGAGTACCTAGAATATCTGATGAATAGGGGACATTAATGCATTCCCATTGTTTGTCAGCAAGAAAACTTGCCATTAAGGCATGAAAGCCTCAAGTTTTTTCGCAAGGATTTTAGACTCAAAGGACTATGGACTCAATAATTTGCATTGAAGCAAGGTTTATTTGTGAAATGAAAAGGATAGGAAAAAGAAAATGAAAATGGAAGATGGCAATGGAAAGTAATAACGACAATGTGAAAAAAGTATGTAGGTGAGCTTCTTGCTTTTATTTGTGGGTTAGGAGTAGACAAAGAGTAATGGAAAGTGTATGTGAATAAAAATGAGCAACTAACTCTTGCTAGGAAAATAACTATGGCTTGCTTTAAATTGTTTGGTTGGATTTATAATTAAAAAGGGAAGAAAGGTAATGATCTTGATGGATATGGGCATGGACTTGTTCTTATATTTCTCATGAAATCGATCCTTTTAAGACCAATTGTGCACATAATTGGTTTCCTTCAATGTTCATTCAATCATACCAAACCTACAAAAACCTTGGCATAAAGAACATAAGTGTGTTAAAAAATGAATGGCCAATTCCTCCTTTATTCTTACACAAAATTTGAAAGCCAAATAAAATAGATTAAGGAAAATCAAAAGTGTTATATTTAGTCCAATTCATGATATCAATAACATTACATTTTTAAGAAATAACCATGAAAAATAAATCAACTCCCTGTTGTCACATGAATTCATGCAACGTGCTCAGTAATATGATTGCCATCAAAAATATCCATTTTGTTCTGCAAGTTAAATCTTCATAGAAAAATACATAGCAACAAAAATTTTAATGCTAAATATTGAGAAATCATCTAAATAATATTCTAATTGTTCTGCAAGTCATTATTAAATCTGTTAAATTGAATTGTTGTCTGTGCTGCAAAAGCATGTTGTCAAAAATGTTTGAAGCGGTGAAAAAAAGTACTTGCACGAAAAATTATTTCAATCAAATTTTGCAACTATTTTTCGCCTTATAAATTTCATCAATATCGATTGTATATGCAAAAAAAAATTATTTCTTATAACTATATATATATATATATATATATATATATATATATATATTATTAATTTTTTTTAATGATGAGACACATATGTGTCTAAAATCAAATTTATTAAATCAAATTGGACTCTTAGACCACTTACCATGTGGAGTAGAGTTTGTTATTAACTTGGAATATTCTTCTTTCAACTTTCCATGTTTAAATAGTTCACAAAAAATAGTTTTTTCCTCACGCAATATACAAAATGGAGCTCTAAAGAACCCTAAATTTCTCCCAAATGGGTATGAAATACAGCAAATCGCTCAAGCAATACCTAATTGTCCCCATTCCCGAAAAACCCCATGTTTTATTTTTCCCCAATTCGCCTCGGTTTGCTCAGAAAATGCGTTTTAAAATCATTTGTTTTTAATAGTTATGCATTTCTGGCAATTACTTCTACCACAAACTAAAATTGTTGTGGTTTGATTATTTTTATTTGCAGGTTTTGATGTGTAATGGCTTGTCTCTCATAGAGAAGTTTAGATTGATCACCGTCATTCCAATTACCTGCAATGGAATTTGCAATCTTCCCTTCATTAACTGTTTCTTCATATGATACACTTTCATTGTCTCTCTCTGTAATTGAATCTAAAATCTTCTCTTCATCATCGATTTGCAATATTCTCTTCATCAGCAGTTTCTTCATCCAATACACCTTCATTTTTTTTCTCTACAACTTTTAAAATCGATTTCTAATAACTGTTGCTTGAGGAAGACCAAATATGGAAAAGAGAAGGTTCCTTTATTATTGTAGTGCATGGGACTTTGCGTGGATGAGAGGCATTGACATATGTCTAAGGCCAAGCCAAAAGCTGGCCTCATGCAATGCATGGGCCTCCTTTCCATGGGCCATTCGTTGTTTTGAAAAAAAAAATTATTATGTTTTTTTATTTTTTTATTTTTTAATTGTTTTCATATAAAAAATGTTTTAGTTATTTTTTTTAAATTGACATATGTTACATTTTTAAAATTATATATACATATATATTTAAATTTAAACAAAAAAAAAAATTATAGAAAAATTGTGCACAGGCGATTCAATAAATCAGAAAAAGATTGAGAGGGTGCAAAACATTAAAATTTACAAAATCGATAAAAAAAGAATCACGACTCAAACGACGATTTTCAATAGAATTATACATCAATTTCCAGCAAAATTTTTAACAATTTTTTGAATTTTAATTTTTTAAATTGAATGATCTGGTTTTCTGATCTTCCAGGTCACAACGAGGCGTGTGAACAGAGCATACTAGTCAACGTCGTTAAATAAATTCATATTTTAACACACAAATTTTATTTCTGATGGCGATAAAAAACGAAATGATTCTTACTGCGTCACTAGAATTTATTCAAAATGAATTAATCAACGTTGATTATTATTTTTTTGAAAACAAAATAAAAAAATTCTAAAATTCTAGCTAAGTTTGGTTTTATTTTTATTTTTCCTATCTATCAAAAAGAACTATTTTTTTTCAAGTATATTCATGCTTCCAATGAAGATTATAATTTTTGAAATGCTCATATCAAAAATTTAAAAATGTACTTGATTGTTTGTAAGGATATGTGAAATTAACTTGACCTTTCAATTTTCCACAAGGATCTCTTGAACAATTGATGAATGTTGTGGCACAATCACTTTTTTATACTAGTCCTCAATGTAGTATTTGGGTTGCATTCTAGATCCTCTGTCCATAAATGGTTAGTAAAAACTTAAAAAAAAAAAAACACTGTAGACTGAAAGCTAGTTCCTATGCACACTTCCCTCACAACGATGCCAAAATGTTAGGGAAAAATAATTTCCTGTCATTTAATTTGTCAACCTGGGGGTTTAGTTGACGCAGGGCTAGCCTGCAATAACCAGGATCTTCAAATTCCACATGTATCAACATGCATCTCAGCTTTTCCTCCAAATAAAAAACTCAATTATTGGCAAATTTACAAAATCCTATTTATATGCGGAGCTATCATATGGTTCACAACCAGAACCAACCATCTTCATTTAAAAGTTTTCTCATGAATTGAAACTTATCAAAACATAAGATTCAAACCCAATTCAATCCAAAACTAAATCTTGAATGGTACATGAACCTTTTATCATTCCCAATCCAATTAACATTCAACAGTCTCATCACTCAGACCCATTACATATCATACACCATCACATTTACATTCACATGTGCTGGATTCGATTAAAATAATTCGCCCTTACTTTTGCAAATTCGACCAGAGTTCAAAATGCCAGATAACAACAATATGGCCACTCTTCTCTCAACATATGGCAAACCATCCATATTCAGTTAGCTCAAATAATACATGATCTGAAATCAAATTTTTGACTTGGTAGAAATATACCTGTGCCCTTTAAACACATTTGTGCATTTATTTCTAGCCTTGGTAAATTTCAATACTCAGGATTTGTTACAAATTGAATGTCAAGAAATAACTGCCCACACTTTAACTTACCTTCACAATTCAGAACGCGCCTCCTCTTGTTTCCAAACATTGACTTCCAAACACTGTTAACATCTCTGCGCTAAAGATTTTGCTTTCCATTTCATCCATATTTAAAATGGACTCCAGCCAGAAATCTGCTCCAATCTTTGTCAACGCCTTTTTCTAAGGTATTCACTAGTTCTAATTATACGTCTGGTAAAATATCAATTTGTTTCACTGTTCGGTCACAATTTCAGTTCACATTAAACTCAGTTCAAACATAAATGAATCGATCCTTAATTCTCATATTAATTTCTGGGTAGGTTGAAGATTGCCCCTAGCAAACTTATGAATTGTTTTCAACAGATTCAAATCACATTGAATTACCTCTGCTCCCCTTACAACTCGCTTTTGAATCGAGTCACTGTATTACAAACTCAGATTTGCGCCCTTCACACATCGACTCCATAATTGAAGACTTATCGCCCCCGTTTTCCCACATCGACCAGATATTTAAACCTTATTATGGCTTCTGCAAGCAATCTTTTTCTATGACAATCAATTCATGTAAGATTATAATTCAAAACCAAGTGCCCACAGAATATCTATCCAGATACATAGTCGAATAGCCAAAACGATTCACAATTTAATCAACACAGTTTCAACGCTTGCTCTGTGTTCATTGCTGTGCAAACTACTTTGCCAATTTACCACGCTAATCAGACTATTTCACAACCATTTAAAACTGTATTTAATTGGATTTCAAACAGAGTTTGAACCACAACTCTGCGCCTTTTTCAGCGCTTCCAACAAATTGCAGATCGATACAAATTCCATCGAATTACCCAACATACTTAATCGATCTCTGCAGATAGAAATTATAATATGGGTCCACTAATTAACATAGAACAACGCTTTCAACACAATTCTTCACACAGAGAATGCAGGCTTAATTTCATGCTGGACATTTCCACTAACAATTATTTTTAATTCCCTCACTCGCATCACCATTGTAGTCAATAACATTAGTGAGTTTTTCATTAATGCATTCGACCTCCATCACTTTCTGAATTGAATTTGTAATATAAAACTTGAGAGAGAGATATAAAATAAAATCTCTATTCCACAGATACATACAATTCATTACAACCTAATTTCGTTTTATTCATTGAACACATCAATCCAATCTCACGTGAACTCAATACTGGACATACAGTAAAAAAATCAAAGGCTGTATTGACACACAAAAATCCTCTGTCACACAAATCCTTAACTGAGCGTTCCAATTGTTGGCCCTTACAATTGTTAGCATGCAAACGACCCTTCTTGCTCACACTCACTCACACGCTCCTCATGCCTTTGAGGCTTGATGAATTTATACAAATTTTAAAATGAACTAATTAAATGCTCAATCCCCTTAATATCTCAATACCACTAGAATATCTCAACAAACCCTATTATCTAGAATCTTATCCCTAAAACTTAGAAACTAATTCCAACTTAGGCTCCCTCATTAATTCTAAATAATCTAGAAACTAATTTCTCCACATTTATTTCTACAATAATTAATTAATCACTCAAAATAATAATATCTATTTACATAAAATTTAATATTTCTTAAAACATCGAAACCCTAAACTGAGATAAAGCCACAGGTTTTTAGGAGCTAATGCTCCTATCATTAGTTAAACTTGTGAAGCATGTGTGCACTATATGTCCTAAAAATTGTCTTTCAGTTTAGATCAATCTAACTACAAAATAACGAAAACCAATTCTTCTAATCTATGAAATCAAATAATGAAAATGAAATTCAACTAACCTATGAAATAAAGTAACGAAAAGAAAGAAAACAAATTCGAAAGAAAATATAGCGCGCACAATCACACTTGTAGGAATTGAAATTTTAATCTAAGAAAACATTTCAAAGCATGTAAAGAAAAACAACTAAGGTACGTTAAATCACTTCAGCATCCAATATGATATAATCACCCTCTTGAGATGATGTACACGCAACTGATTATACTTTAGTCTTTAAATCTAGGAAATCAATTAAAACATGCAAAGGGAAAACTCAATAATTGCATGAGTTAGGTATTCAAGTATTCAATTTAGAAATATGATAAAATCACCTTCTTGAAATGATCTTTAAGAACACCGAATTATACAATTGAATGAGGATCTAAAAAGCAATGTAAAAGCATGTAAAAGTAAAGCTCAATGATTGTATAGGGTGAACATTTAATCACCCAACTTAGAAGTATCACCTTCTTAGCCTGATCTTTTAGGAACATTCAATTATACAATGAATTGATAGTTTGATCTAAGAAAGTAAATAACAGAACATGAAAGGAAACTAAATAATTGTGAGCTCTATTGCCTCAAACTTACTCCAATTGGAAAATAGATAAATCTATCATTTTGAAATGTTTTTAGAAAAAAACAAAGATTACACAGTCATTCTAAAACTAATACTAAGAAAGCAAATAAACTTTAATCTATAAAAGCAATTAAATCTCGCACATTTTAGGTAGTTGATCTAAAAGTATGAGAGATGGTAAATCGAGATGCTCCATATGTAAGCAAAACCAAGTCAAAATGAAGGAACATTCATAAGTAAGGTTCCACAATCTAATTCTGTATTCAAAGCTTGAACATAACTCCAATTTTACACATGATTTGAGAGAAGAAAGCTTCCCCTATTTATACAAAAAGATGAGAAGTTATCTCATTAATGAGAGTCCATGAATCTCTCCCTATATTTCTAGAGTTACAATCCAAATAAGAAGTGATAAGGCACATGTCTTCTTAAAGATACAATACAAATAGGAAATGAGACACATATCCTTATGATCCCGTGATCTTCTCCATCCAAATTCGAATTTGGCCTCAGGAGGCCACATAAGAGTCTTCTGGAAGTTCCTTTTGACCTACACATGGCGACAAACTCATTCCACTTGTTAGGTATAAGTATGTGCATATTATTTTCTAATTTTTAACCACAAATTCACTTAAAAATACTAGGAATTAATAAAGTTTGGAAAAACATAAATGTAACCCAATAATGGTAATGGTAAGGTAAATGTAATGAAATGGAGGTGGATTGCCCCAATTGCGAGTGCTAGATAGCTCAACAGGGCTACATGGGGCTGCCATGTGGATCACCACACAGCGCGCCCATGTCCCTCGGCCTTGGGATGCCCATCGCCTTAAATTTTTGAATGGGCTGGGCTTTAAACCTTCTGTGCCTTACCCTCTGTCTGGCCCTTACTTGGAGATATCTGTGCTCTCTCGAAACATATTGTTGCACTCGACATTTCTCTGGCTCTCTGATCCGCTTTGGTCACTCTCCCTTTGGTTTTATAGCCCGACCCTCACATTCATCTGCAGGAGGCTTGAGTACTTTCGCTGGAAATGGCTCCCTGTCTTCAGTTTCTCAAGTCGGCCTCGATGCCTCGTCATCATTGTCAACACTCCATGACAGAGTTTGGGGAGGTGCTCATATTTCCTCCTCTATCAATACCTTACCCAGGGACCTCAATCTTCCACATGGGTGCAGGCATAGAAGACTTGCTGCCCCTGAATTGGTGACTTCCCCACCTCCCTTACTCCTGCGACCCTCCACTCCTCCCTCCTCCTCCCGCTGTAAAAAGTGGGCCCATAAGTCCACCATCCCCGCAGAGCCAACCTTCCTCCCTCGAAAGCTTAAAGCTCTCCCCGTGCAGCGTGCCTCTAGCTCAAATTCTGAAGATAATGATATCGAGCCTGCAAAAGATAAGCGTCTTCTGGGACTGCGTCATTCGGGCTCCTCCTTGCGGAATGGAGACTTCAACTTGAACGCCTCCTTGGACATTCCAGCCACTCTGCAGGACGAAGCCATTCAGGACACTCTGGCAGAGCGCCTGAGGCTTTCAGTATCTCCTCGTGCATCGCATGAGGACTCTGAGCCTGGGCTCGATTCCCTGGATTACGGCTACATCTGTTGCATTCTCAATGAGGCATCTCCCTCCAGCAACAAGCATGAAGGTTCTCCATAGCGTTCTCTCTCCATTTTTTTGCAGTATGGTGGTTTTTCATGTTACCTTTGTTAGTTCTTTCTGCTTAATTTTGCACAATTTTAAGGCTAGTTTCCCACTAAGGGAACTTCGTTTTCCTTGGATAATTAGGGCTGGTTTCCCCTCTAGGGGCAGTCTAGTTTTTTACAGTAGTTTTTTTACTATTCCCTCCAAAATGGACCTGTCCATTTTTTAGGATGCGCAATGTAACATATGGTTGATGATATCATAGAATTAGCTTTACTTGGAAAAAAAAAACGAAATGGAGGTGGAGTGAAGGTGATAATATGGAAACATAAGTGAAAATGTAATGGAAGGAAGTGACAATTTGAAGGCCCAACAGTATGCGAGTTAGTACTGATTATAGTGTAAGATGACAATGCTTAGTTAAGGTCATGAAATGGAGAATTTGTGAGTGCTTTCAATATCCGGGTCTTAGTACTAGCATGGTGTGTCTTCCTAGGGTGGGTTTGCCTTAATGTTGCTCTCGATGTTCTTAAACATGGAAGATATTAATAGTTATTTTATACAAATTTAATTTAGTGAAATTGTAAGACACAATCTTAAGGGATCTCTAGTTCTTTGGAGATCATATATGAATTCCCTCAAAGTAGTCAAGTATGCACCAATTCAGCCATTGGTATTTCTTTATTCTACGTTGTGGTTTGGTTGTTGTAAGTTGTCTTTTGTTCATGGAATTCTTTGTTTCTTACTACGCTCCATGGAAACCAAGTCTCGTGCAATTCTATATGGTGTGTGTCTTTATGATATCACTTAGTTTTTATTTTCTTTTTCAAATTCTAAAATCATTTAAAAAAACATTTGAAGAAATTGCATTCAAATGCTTACTTGCAATCCAAAGAATATTTAATTTGTTTATTGTAGGCATGATATAGAACATGGATGAAATATTTTGCTTAATTAACAACCAATAATGTGTTGCAATGTCCAAAATGGTAGAAAGTATTGGCTAGATGTGCATAAAAAAATTTCATGCCATGAATGTGTGAAAGTCACTATGGGAATTTTGATGTCTAAAATAGGCCTCCTGAGGAAAATAAAATAATAATTAAATTAATAATATAAGAGTTATGAATTTTTAAACAAAGAAGGAAAATTATTTTCTCTATTTTATTTTTGTCCTATCTCCTTATAGGTTTAATCAAATGTAAATTGTAGCAACTCATTGGATGCAAGATTAAATTTGACATCCAACAAGTACCCACTCTACATACTTCTAAGTGTAACGACATAAATTGAAAATACATGAAAAAAATGTGTTGAACATGCTTTTTTCATGTATTTCCAATTTTTTTAATGATGGTCTAGTCATAAGTATGCAAAATGGGTACTCGTTGGATTTGGAATTAAATTCTACATCCAATTAGTGTCTAAATTTCACATTTGTTTAAAAATATAAGGATATAAGTCATAAATATATCATCATCTCGAATACTATTGGTTTTTTAAAAGTTGATTTTGTTAGTACAATATTTTTTTTTAGGCCATTTTTAACCTTTCCAAATTTTATTAACAACGTTTGCCCATTTCTAAGAACACATTCACATTCCTTAGAATAGATCCACATTGCTAACCTTAAATACCAATTCCTCACCCATGTTGACTTGGTTCTCAAGCTAGCATCCTAGCAGGTAGTTTGGATACTATTAAGCCTTAACCCCTAGAAACATGTGCATGCTCCTTGGAACATGCATATTTTCCTATTGATGCATGTTCTTGGAGGTCCCATTTACATTTTTGTGGACATAATTAGTGTGTGATTTCACATACATCAATCTTTTCATTTAAAAATTGTTTTGAATTAAAAACCATTAACTATGTAATCTAAGAGGACCTATGATGTAAAATAAGATTCAAGTAGTACATAGTGGAAAGAGAACTCAAAAAATTGCGTTCTACATAATTTTTAATACTAAAATCACCATTAAATGATATTAGTATATATTTTGTATTGGTTTTTCCAAAAGTCCAATGTTGTAGTCATTTTATTTTTTTGACAACTTTTCTAAAATGGAGCAATTTCATCATTGTAAAAGCATAAATAGTGCAACAAGGCTCACTCTTTTTTTTTCTCTCCAAGGAAATTTTCATATCGCAAGGATTTCCTAGAAGTATAAATTCATAGAAGAACAATAAATTTATTCATAATTTCCAAGGGATATTATGGAACAAATTAGATAAAGGATTAGTTATTCATTTTAGCTATAAAGAAATGGTAAAACTAATATTGTAAATAGAAGTGTTAGAAACCTATTATTAGAATTAATTTGGTCAGTTGTAAAGGGTTAGGATCCTCGGATCTAATGTTGGTGCAACTTCAATTTTCTTATAATAATTTTGTATAGATATATGTATGTAAAATTCCATTTCAAATTGCCAATGGAAGGTCACATATAGCAGTGGTTGACTTGGAATCATTTCTAAAAGGAGGTTCAATATGTGCATAAATGTTTCAAAAAACATGAAAGAATTTCATGAGTAGGTGCCAAAAACTTCTAAAAGTATCTAGAAATACAACTATAGCCCTAATACAAATAGAGGGGTCAAAAGTTTTGAAGAGGGAGATATACTATTGAGACACTTGGCACAAATTTTTTTTATGAAGGGAGCTTACAAAAAAATTAATGTGAATAAGACTATTTTGTGCAAATACATACATACATACATACATACATACATACATACATACATACATACATACATACATACATACATACATACATACATACATACATACATACATACATAGATATATATATATATATATATATATATATATATATGATGTTGATAATACATGCGTTGGAGTTGCTAATAGTGATGGTTGTTTCACCCACATTTACAATAGTTGATATATATGAATAAGATGAAGTAATACTTGATGAATATGACAATTATGTTGTTGAGTAAAGTAGATTCTTGAATGTGAGAAAAGGGAAGTATACATAGTCCTTTTATGATTTGAATGATTAGTATTTATGTTATTCCTACAACTATAGCTTATCACATCACATATAAATATTCTCTATTGTTCTTCCCCTTTTGATAGTGATGGAATCATCCTCATTTAAATGTGCATCCCTTTTCTGTGGGTATTTACTAACGTATCAAATTGTTATCGCTGATTGAAGAAGGAAAATAATATGTATTCTATGTTTTAACCCTTTTCATTTAAAATAGAATGATATAATTATTGGCGGCATCACTATTTCTATTTTATCTAAATTATTTTTTGAATGAAAAAGCAAGCATGTGATCTTAAAAAACCCATGATGTACTCAATGTATATAGAATTAACACTTCAATTTTTCATTCCAACAATTTTTTTCTAGATTTTTGGAAAAATTAATAGGAAAATGTACCCCTAAGAAGGAAAGAAAATATAACATTTAAATTACACTATCAAAGAATCAATGGTGACGTTGAGTCTAAGGAACTTCTAACATGTTCTGGTTTCCATGAAGTGCTAAAGAACATTTTCCCACTATGCACCAAAAGGGTTCCATGATTTTTACTTATTTCACAATTGAAAGCTAAGATCATTGTGATATTTATTTTCTAATTTTAAAAACCATTTGAAGATAAATAATTTATGCAAAAATTTGTAATAAGGAAAGTAAAAACACTTTGTTATACATCAATTGAGACATCCCATATCCAACCAAATTTAGCTAATGAATCAAGAATTGATGTACCGATATCTACAAAAGGTTAGACAATGTTATAAAAGAGAAAATGAAATATCTCACGATTAATATATAGGCATTATATGGAGCATTAAAATTTCTCCATATTTAGAGAAGATGGTTTTCCTGGTTCATTAAAATCTTATCTTTTATCATTATTATCAAATAAAAATTCACCTATCAACTTTAAATAAATATAATGAATGACTTTAAAATTTACAAAATCTATAAATATAAAATTTCATAAATAGAGTTATCAACATAAAAATGGGAATTATATAGTTCTTACTATCACCAATTTTGATCAAAGAAGCAAAGGGTTGTCAATGCCAGTAATCCTATACCCACCTAAAGTATTTGAACAATCCCACAAATAATAATATACAATTATATATATATATATATATATATATATATATATCTGGGTATCTTATATTAATTCAACTTGAAAACAAGCCAATGCATTTACATTGAGAGCAAAATCTACATCTTCATTGTTTTAGAATTTCACAAAAAAAGGGACTCGCTTCTACCTAGCCAATTACTATCTTAACTCCTAGCATCATTTATTCAATCATCTCTAGAGGAATCCATTATACACTATATACTTATAGAGCATATAAACCAAAAAAATAACCACTGCTTCCTTTCCCATGTTCATAATTTCCTTATTTTTCGAGATGAACAATATCCTCATGATGGGGAGGGTTCTCATGCATAGGTTGGTTTAACAATTCATCTTGGTGTTTCCCTTCTCGTGTGCCCTTAGTTGGTTTCTCCTCGATTATGAAAACCACTTTAAGGATTCACAATGTTTTTGTTTCAACAATGACTTTGAACAATGTGTTTGACTTTGAGGGCCAGCGTATCCACAATCATAAGCAAGCAGTTTACACTAGCCTTCAATGACTTAAGTTGTTGAGAAACTACTGTGAAATGGGAGTAAGCCTCTATGGAGAGGTTGACACTGTACTTAGATATGAGGAATGCCAAAAATGAAAGACTCAACTACAAGTGAACCTTTGATTCTACCCCACTTTGCAACTAGTTTGAGCACTCCATGCTGCATAAATTTCCATAATTACACTGTTTTAACGATATTTCAAGAAACAAAAATCTTTGTTTATAAATCATCTCTCCTCGACCATATCTACCTCCAAAACTTTGCTCGCATTCAATTCCTTCTTTGTGGTTTTGCAATCGTTTGATAAGATTGGCCATCACCATGTCACCTCGCTTGTGCATGGGCTCAAACCAAATTAAGGAATTCAAGTCTTGTTGCATGAGAGCTAGCTTGGTCTTAGCAAAATATATAGAAAAGAGTAGCCAAATCTTCCAATAGGAAAATAATATGATGCCTTCCTCCTTGATGGCACAACTATAGTGAACTCCATTGTAATACAACAAGATTGCAAGTTTCCATCTCCAAACTTTCAAGGAGTTAGTCTTCATGTAGACAAAATTTAATTCAACGTTATGCAATGTCCAAATGTGTATGGATTAGGATATTATATCCTGTATCGACATATGATTTTTATTCATGGTAGGTTAAATATAGTTCAAGGACCATAACTCATTGTTAAGACACCTTGTTTAAGGGTTGTGCCTTTTGATATGATAAAAATCGACCTTTTCATATTTATGAGCTTGCATCCAGATTTTGAGTCATTGAAGGGAGATCATTTTATGGAACCCCTCTAACTTTGAGGAATATTTAAATTAAAATTATGGACCCCTCAAAGACTTCCAAGTGAGTAATCCTTTTATAAATTTCCACTTCCAATCCCTTCTATAAAAAAAGAACCTCCACTTGATTATTAGTTTCTCTTCCTAATCCCAAGTAGAATTATGTCTTTATTTCTTCCTTGGGGTGATAAATTACTCTTCCCGCTCATTTCTCTCCATAATAAAATACATTTAATAAAAAAATCATAAATAATTCTTAATTCTTAATATTTATTTATTAAATTGATTAAAATATAAGAACTAATTTGATTTATATTTTCATAATTTCTTTATTAACAATATTTTTAGAAAATTTTATTTGGTAAACATGTAAAAATGAAAAATAAAAGTCATTACAAGTTACATATTCAAATTCCTAGAAATTCCATGATTCATTAATTGGAGGCAGGATAAACTCCCAAAGACCTCAACTACCAAAAAATATCCTTTGGAGGTGTCCCTTCTTAAGGCTCACTACTTGAGTTAGTTTCAATACAATTTCTATCATTTAATGGAACATACTTATTAAATGGATCTTGTGCGTATCTTGATGATTAATGTTGGATTAGTTTGTGATCGTGATGGGATATTATCCTTTGAACCTTAGTCCACATAGATGGAAAGCAACACTAGACCTAAGCGAGAGAGTAGTGGTGAAGCCACTAGGTTTCAATCTTGATTTGCTCGATCTTTGGATGCTATTGAAATGGGTACTACTAGTACTATAGTAAAGGTTTTCCCAAAATTTTAGAATTATTTTTTGGGAAGATATTTGTTTGAATCACAAATTTGGGTTACGAATTCTCCATAGTGAGTCCAATTTTGTTGTTTCCATAGTGTTAGGTCTGTATATTACTTGTGTAGTTCCTTATTGTTGTTAGTGTAGCCCACTTATTGTTATTTTTGTACCCCTGTAACCCCCATATTGTTATTATTGTGCCCTTACATTATTATTTTTAGGTCGGCTAGGATTATATTATGACCCCATGGAGTCCTATATATAGAAGGAGGTTTTGTCATTTCTATCATCAAATAATTATTCATTTATTTAATGTAAAGGATGTTACCCCCTCGAAGTGGCGTATTTCTAAGGCGTTGATCTCTTCTTATTTTTTTGGAGCTGGTTTCATAACATTTGGTATCAGAGATTTGGATTCTAGGGTATCGCTGCTCCAAACAGGTCATCATGGAATTTTTTCTATAACGTTATTTCTACAATGGTTTAGAAGCTGGATTTTTTAACACACGAAGCTGAAATATTGAGTAACCGCTTGTAAAAATTACAGATCTTGGCTCGCAATATTTTAAAAGATATGTTTTATGGAAGTTAGGGTTTTTCCAACCTCCTGAATTGCATCTAAAATAGGTGACCTTGGGAAAAATGTCATAAATATCTCTCTGAGCATCGGATTGGAATTCTGTAATAATTTTCCAAAATTGCACAGACTATACTTTTATGTGTATCAATTTCAGATCCGAAAGAGGAAATAGTGACACATAGCATACCATACAAGTTCGATCTACTGAACCAGTCCATAATTAGGTCATTATGGGAGATTGGGCATAACTTTGTCTTCAAGCATCCAAATCAGTCCAGACATGTGGCATTCGAAATAAGCTTCAGAGGGCTACTAAAGGACCAAATTTCAAATATTGAAGATCCGAAATCACAGATATAACTCAGTTTGAATATTGATCTCCTCAAAAGCAAGAAAAATGTATGTATTTTGTTCTTCAATTTGCATAAGTCTTGTTTGAAAAATCAGTTTGAAGTGATTCCAAGGGAATATTGAAGCATAGACATAAGTATTGGGTTTTAAAATGTCCCCTAAAAAGAATTCAACACCCATTAAACCCTCAAAATACTTTACTATGACTCATGAAGATGAAGAAGTGCAACATGATATATCAAAATTACAAGAGCAAGCACACCAAATTTCATTCTCACAAAGAGAAAAAAAAAAATGAAATGGAAGTTTTGAAGAAAAGTGTGGAAGCTAAGATGGATGGTTTGAGGGAGGGCATGGAAGCTAATATGGATGGTTTGAATAAATACGTTATGGATGGTTTGAATAATGGCATGGAAGACATGGAAGCTAAGATTGAAGAAAAATGAAAGAAAACTTGGAGACATGAAGAATTATCTAAAAGCAGACATGGAAGGTTTGAAGGAAGGTTTGACAAAGTTGATACAAGAAATGATTCCTAATGGCGAAAATATAGTAGAGGACTCATGATGAGAACAAAATAAATTTTAATCGTGATTTCATAAACTAGAACATTGGATGGAAGACCCACCATATTCCAAAGATTGATATGAGGAAGTTCGATGGTAAGGATCCCGCAACATGGATACTACAGATGGAGAAATATTTTCATCTCAATAATGTGTGAAACACACAAAAAGTATGCATTGAAACTTTATATTTAGAACAAAATACATTTGTATGGTATCGATAGATTTTCTCCCATAAAACTATTGTCACTTGGTCAATTTTTACGTAGAAAATGATAGCACATTATGAGGATACAAAGAGAAACACCTTCTTTAGAAAATTGATAAATCTCAAACAAAAGGGTTCAGTGGTGGAGCACATTGAGGACTTCCAAAAATTGAATATAAGAGTAATTGGTATTCCAGAGGAACACAAGATTGATGTCTTCATAGGGACTTTAAAGGATAACATCCAACATGAGGTTCTCCTTTGGGAACCTGATTCATTAGAGAATGCATTTAGGTTGGAAAGAAAAATTGAATGTCAAATTATGACAACAAGGAAGCCTACCACTCACATCTAGAAAGATGGAAGTTTTGATACTCCTAGACTTCCACAACCTACAAGGTTGACACCACAACAGTTGGAAGAAAAAATAGCAAAAGGGATTTGCTATAGTTGTGATAGAAAATACACTAAAGGTCATAAGTGTCCTGAGAAGAAATTATTTTACATAAATTGTGAAGAGGAAGAAGAAAATGAACAAGAAACTTCAATAGAATAAGATATACATCATGAACCAACCCTAGAGAAAGAAGAAATGAGCCGAACCATATCGTGTAATTTATTGGCAGGAATTACCACTCCTCAAACTCTCAAGATAGAAGGACATATCAAGGAGAAAAAATAAATAGTGTTGATCTATTCGGGTAGTACCCATAATTTTATTCATTGTAAGGTATCCAAGGAATTGAATTGATTCCTATACCCAACACCAGAATGTCAAGTGATGGTTCTAAATGGATGAACTATAAATTTCTCTGGAAAACACCATAATATGAAGTTAACCATGGGGGAATATGTATTGAATAGTCCAATTCTTTCCATTCCAATGGGAGGTCTTGATATTGTACTAGGAGTACAAGGGTTACAATCTTTGGGGATGGTAGCTTTTAATTTTCAACAAATTTTCTTGAAACTTTTTTCGGAAGGAAAGGAAGTCAAATTAAGGGGTATCGTAGGGAGGCTGAGAAATATAATAAACTCTAATGTCATGATAAATCTTCTGAAGAAAGAAAAATGAGGCGTAATTTCACAATTATGCTCACTAGAAGTTCCAACATCAAATCCTCTCTTTCTCCAGATCTCAAAAAAGTCTTGGGAAATCATTCCAAGGTGTTTGAAACTCCCAAATGATTCCCACCTATTCGTTATCATGATCATGTTATTCATTTGATTCCAAGAAGTGTTCCTCCAAACATCATGCCTTATAGATATCCTTATGTCCAAAAGAGTGAAATTCAACGTATGATTTCAAAAATGTTAGACCTTGGTTTAATTCAACCTAGTCAAAGTTATTTCTCTGCTCCACTAGTATTGGTGCACAAGAAGGATGGATAATGGCACATGTTTCCAGATTATAGGGAGCTCAATAAGCTCACTATTAAAGATAAATTTCCCATTCCTATGATTGATTAATTATTGGATGAATTACATGGATCAATTTATTTTAACAAGTTGGATCTTCGTTCAAGATATCCTCAAATTAGAATGAAGACTGAAGACATTCTGAAAACAACATATTGAACTCATGAGGGTCATTGTGAATCATTGTTCATGCCTTTTGGTCTTACCAATGCACCTTCTACATTTCAATGGTTAATGAATTCCATTTCAGACCCTCCCTTAGAAAATTTGTGTTAGTATTTTTTTGATGATATACTAATCTAAAACAGGTCTTGGAAGGATCATGTTCAACATGTTGACAGGGTGCTCAAACTATGGGAGGAGAAACAATTATATGCAAAAACCTCCAAATGTTTCTTTGGAGTACAAGAGGTGGAATATCTGTGTCATATTGTATCTCACGAGGGCGTTAAGGTACACCCTCACAAAATTAAATCCATTAAGGAATGGAATTTCCCCACAATCATAAAGAAGTTGCGAGGATTTCTCATGTTAACAGGGTATTATTGCAAGTTTGCTAAGAATTATTAGAGAATAGCAGCACCTCTAACAAAATTATTGAAGAAAAATGCATTTTCATGTACTCGTGAAGCAACTAATGCCTTTGAACATCTAGTAAAGAGGCAATGTGCCTAGCAGGGGTCTTAGCTATGCCAGACTTCACAGAAACCTTTATTGTAGAATGTCATGCCTCACGAAATGGAATTGGTGTTGTTTTAATGCAAGAAGGAAGACCCATTTCTTTTTAAAGTCATCCAATCAAAGGAAAGTATTTACATAAAGTTATTTACGAGAAGGAAATGTTGGGAATACTACATGCACTAAAGAAATGGAGACCTTACCTAATGGGAATACACTTCAAGGTAAAAACTAATCATGATATTCTTAAAAACTTTCTCGAAACAAAGAATATCCTTTGAAGAGCAGCAAAAATGGGTCACAAAGATGTTGGGCTCTGACTTTAAAATCGTCTACAAAAAATGGAAGCTAAATGTTGTTGCAGATGCACTCTCAAGAAAGGATGAAGAGGTGGAAGCATTTCTTTCTGCCATTTCTATTCTCCAACCAGATTGGATAATCGAAGCAAGGGATGAGTGGAAGAAGGATGAAGAAGTGTGGACACTCATTCAAACGTTGCAGCAAGATCCTAGTACATCTCATACATTTAGTTGGAAAATTGATTCCTGATGGTACAAATGTCACTTATATCTTTGTAAGAATTCCAAAGTAAAACAAAAGATTCTTTTGCAATTGCACACTTCTCCTTTAGGAGGACACTCGATATTTCTTTTAAATTACCACAAGGTAAAGAAAGAATTTTTTTGTGATGGCCTTAAATCTGATATGCAAAATTTTGTATCGGAACGTTTATTTTTCCAGCAAAATAAAGTTGATACAATTAATACCCTCGGTCTTCTACAACCTTTATCCATTCCAATTCAACGTTGGGAGGAGATTTCAATGGATTTTATCACAGGTTTACCTAAGTGTAAAGGAAAAAGTGTCATCATGGTGGTAGTTGACAGACTTACTAAGTATGCACACTTTTGTGCATTATCTCATCCATTTAAAGCAGGTATATTTGCTACTGCATTTATCGAAACAATTCAAAAGCTACATGGAAACCCAAAGATTATTGTAAGCGACAGAGATCCCATTTTTACTGGAAATTTTTGGACGAAATTATTTTCTTGTTTGGGTACTCAAATAGCTCATAGTTCATCTTATCATCCTCAATCCGATGGTAAAACTGAGATAGCGAACAAATTTTTGGAAGGATATCTTCAATTTTTTGTATATGATAAACAAACATAATGGGTCAAGTGGTTACCTTTGGCTGAATGGTGGTATAAAAATTCCTTCCATACTGTAGCAAAAATGACCCCATTTATGGCACTTTATGGATGTCATCCATCGCCCATCACATCATCTTTAAGAGAAAATTCTAAGGTTCAAGTAGTGGAAGATTACATCAAGAATAAAAAACAAGTTCTCTAAATCTTCAAGGATAACCAAAATTTGGGGGAAAATCGAATGAAACAATGGGCATATCAACATCACATTGAGAGAAGTTTGATGTAGGAGAGTGGGTATTTTTAGAACTACAACCATAGAAAAAAATGTCCCTCAAGCAAGCTGAGAATGATACTAAATTATCGCGAAAGTACTATGCTCCTTACAAGGTGTCACAAAATATTGGTACTATGGCATACAAATTGGAGCTTCCTGCTTCTTTGCGAGTGCATCCAGTTTCCCATGTTTCATGCTTAAATAAGGTTATAGGTGACAAGCTTCGAGTTCAAACAATATTTCCAGAACTTGATGAGGAACGGATGACCTGTTTCCATGGCAAAGCCCGTTGTTCGATCATTTGCACAGATCCCGTTGGTGGTTATCTAGTCACGGCGATGGATTCGTGTGTTTCAAAGGGCTCTTAACGACTTTGTACAGCGAGAAGTATAAGTTATTGGTTTTTAACCCTCTCTTTCCCCATGACTCCAAGGTTTTGACCCTTCCCGCCCCATCTGGTGACAGGAGGAACTTGTATACAGCGGTCGCCTTCGACCGTAAAAATGGCATTTGCAAGCTCATCATTTGGTGTAGCCTCTCACATAATTACATACTTTTCAAATAAGGTGACAGATTCAGGAATTTCGATAGTAATTCCAAATAAGGTGACAGAGTTATGACTTTCATTTATCACTTTAAAGAAGGTACATGGAAAATGATAATAGAATGCAGCAATGGAAGTGGTAAACATTTCTTTATTCAGGGTCATGCTCAGCTTGTGAACGAGCAGTTCTTGTGCTGGCTCTGCACTGACCTCATTTCATCTGTAAACACGTTGTTGGTGTTTGATGTGGAAGAAGAGATGTGGAAGGAGCCATTTCCTCTGGGTAATTATGGGTCTTTTATTTGCACGGATCAACATGAAAAACAACTATGTGTGCTCAGCGAAACATACGAGGAGCAAAATATGAAATTGGGGCTATGGAAATCTGATATGGAACACAAAGTTTCGCGACTGGTAGAGTAAGTCATCCCACCGCCGATTACGGATGGAAGATATTATCATGTGGGGGGGAGGCCCGGAATTCTTGTGGGTTGAAGAACGGAAGAAACAGATAAAAATGTGGGTTTGTGATATCTCACGTCATTGCTGGAAAAATTTGGGCAATTTAGGAATGCAACAGAGTGCTGACTATTTTGAAGCGAGCCTATTTAGGTTGGGGGTAATGGAGAGCCTCACAGATGAAGTCAACAAAGCCAGGGGCGACGAAGAAGGTGAAGAAACAGGATAAAATTATTTAAAAAATGTCAATTAATTAATATATTTGTTGGTATTATTAGGTTTATAGGTAGATTGGGTGTTTAATTTGAAATAGCTTTACAAAATTTTTATTTCAGTACTCATTATGTTCTTTTTACAATATAATTTTAGTAACTATTATATAAAATGAATTTTGAATCTTTATATATATATATATATATATATTTCATTTTTTCATCTTTTCAATGTTTTGTTTTTTATAACTCTGTACATAATAGTTGTTTCTAGATCATTATAACTCAAATTTTCAAAAAATTATACTTAATTTTAATCTAAATTTTCATTATTTTCCAGACTAATTTCTAAATTATTTTAAAACTATTCTAATTCAAATTTATCTGAAGCATTCTCAAATTCTGAATTTTTGCCTGCTTTGGAGATATCTTCAAATCTTTTGACCATCTCCTCGCAAACCTGCAACAACCTCTTCCTCCATCTGTTCGTCCTGCTTCATGACCCACCAAACACATGCCTGCAGCCACCTTTGCTCGATCTGTTTGACCTACAGGGCACACCTATTTGAATAAACTTTCATTCTCCCACCCTTCACAATTGTTTCATTGAATCCTTCATTGATTATCCTATCATTAGATCCAATTGTTTCATTGAATCCTTCATTGGTTGTCCTATGCTTAGATCTAATCAATGGAAGTATTGAGCTCAAGTCTCGGCACGGCAAGTTCTAGCCGTGATTTACATGAGTACAATGAATTCTTTTTCATATATAAATTTATATAATGAATGTTAATAATAATTTAAAGTAAATTTAAAATTTATTTATTTTATGGATATTTTAAATTTAGCCAGATTTTATTAAAATGGATTAATGTTAATTACTCATTTTAAATGAATAGTAGAGATTTAAAATTCATCAAATATCCTAATATATTTTTAGTGATAGATTAATTAAAACATGATAATCTAAGAACAAGACTTATGGTATTTTGGTCATTTGGTATAACTAAATCATATTATTCTTTTATGATATTGTTATAAAGCATATTTAGAATTTGAAAATCTTCATGGTAAAGTAAAGAAGAAATGTGCATACTTTTTTCGATAAGGTAAGTGTTTTGATGTTTTTATGAGCAATTAGTTTCATAAATATAGGCTTTATAAATTTAAAGGACAAATTTTAAATAAATTGCTAGCACTAAAATGAAAATAAGCACATGTATATCTCCAAAGAACATATAAAGATTTATTTTAACATTTAGAAGACCAGAACCCGTCACTCAAGTTTTTTAATTTATTTTTTCTTAGCAGCAGCTAGAGAAAACATTAGAGAGTAAATTTCATTAATGAGTTAGTTTTTGATGAGTTTTTCCTTAAGTATATTTATTCATTTTCACATTTTTCCAAAATATTTTTTTAAACTATTTACAAATTTAAATAATTTTACAAAAGAACAATTTATCATTATAATTTTAAATTAGTAATATTTATCAAGGTTTCTATATTTTTAGGAAAATATGAATCATTTTAAGAGATATTGTGATGACCCAAAATGAATGAGATTAACATTGTATTTAATTAAGATCTATGATTTTTCTTATAAGTTACTATCTAACTTTCTAGCTATAATTAAAATACACAATAGTGAATCTAAATTAGGTCTTTAAAAGTTAAATTTGAAACTTCATTTTATTAAATAAATACGTTGAATGCAATAGAATTGGTTGCAATGATTCCTAAGTTGTAGAACATATGCCAATAAAACTAGTCACTACAACTTTAACATTACACTCAAATTTAAAGTTTTATATGCAATTTATAGACCTATTATAGATTTGGATATGTGTGTATATGTGTGTTATTTTTTATTTTCAACTATAAAATGACACATTTTTATTATAGATAAATTAAAATATTCTATCAAAAATAATTTTACTAAAAAATTGTAGATTTGATTTTCATACTAAGTTAGGAAAAACAAAATTAGAAATACTCATTACTTTAAAAAAAGTTTATATCAATTAAAATTTATGATATAAAATTATTAAGAAACATAACAATAAACTATTATTATTTTTATTTTTTGACCATCTCCTTGCAAACCTGCAGCCATCTCTTCACCCTACCCCTACCCCTTCCCTTTCCCCTTCCCTTGCCCTTTTCCACACCCTCCTCCTTAATTATCATCTATGAAGTTAGAGATGTTAATTTAGAAGTACAATATAATGTCAACATTCTACCAACTCTATATTTTTTGCACTTACCTCATTTCGGCTTCTTCTAGTCAAGAAGGAGCGTACATACCAACTGTTTGGGACATAGAAATATATATCCAATTGACTTAGTTTGAGAAGAAATTCAAGCAGCGCTAGTTGTTTAATAATTCATTGAGCACCATTGTGAAAAATATTTGGTAGACATGGGTCCTCAAACCATGTTGGTCACTTGGGAGTTTTAGCCCTTCGATAGAACTTTCTAATGAGGTATTGTGCACTTCAAAAGGAGATCATATGTCAAAGTTACGTCCTTCGGGAGTTGGCCCTAAATGATGTTTTTTTGGACCAATTTACCCAAATGAGGCCCATAGTTTTGGCACTTCATCTCCTAGGGTTAGGTTTTTGTATATTTATGGTTTTCCATTTCTTCTCAATAATAATAAAAGTCAAATTCCACATTCCTATATTTCAAGGCTAGATAGATGCAGTTTTCATAGATAGATGCAAGTGTCGTAGATGGATGGTTGAATTTGTTGGAAGGTTATTTCTTGATCCATGAATTCTCTAACCAAGAAAATATTACTTCTGCACTCCTTAAGAGTCACCCCCCATGTCAAAGAATGGTCACAAACCTACTTTGAGAAAAAGGATGAGAGGTAACCCTCTCTCTTCTCGGTCACACCCACTTGGAATTCATTCTAGTATAGCATCAAGGAACAATATTACCCCTTGGGGAGATATCAAGACAAGTACATCCAATGGACCATGTTGCGGCAAGAAAGGGATCAAGATGTGCACGAGCTGACAAATTTGTTCCATAGCCTTCGCACAAAGTTAGGTATTAAAGATTCAGAGAATCATTTGGTGCTTAAGTACCTCATCTATTTTCACAGATACATTAAGGAGGAAACAGTCACTAGTGGTCAAATTGAAGGCATCTGAATTAGATGCATATTCTGATTTTGAGTCAAAATCGGACAACAGGAATAAAGAAGAGAAACAAATCATTGATGTGGAACCCAGTGCCACCATTTCCACCACCAAGGTCAAGATGGAGGAGCTTGAGGAACCAAAGGATGGGAAGCGCCTCTTCCATTCCACGATGTGGGTGAAGTGTTCTCCACTGCAATTCCTTGTCGATAGCAAAAGCCAAAAGAACCTCATTTCAGTAGAGGTCATGAAGTGGGTTGGCCTACCATCCACAACACACTAGTAGCCGTATACCATTGCATGGATTCAACAAGGAAAATATATCTGCATCAGCCAGTAGTGTCATCTTTCGTATAACATCAAGCCCTTCACAACTAAGGTACTATGTGATGTTGCTCCTCTTGATGTGTCTGATGTGTTATTAGGCCAACCATACTTGTGGAAGCGACATGCTATGTATGAGCCTAGCCTCAGTCTAATATTATTACTTTGGGAAATAAGTTGTACATGATACTAGAGGTAGTACCACCTTCCACCATATCTTTGAGTGCTGCAAAGAAAAGCAGTGAGACTATTTTCGAAATGAGGAAATTCTTTTCATTACAGTTCGCCTATAGGGCAAGAAGAATATTATGCCTGGAGTCTCAAAACATGGATCCCCTGCACAACAGAAACATATGCACAAAGTCATGGAGGAATACAAGGAAATTTTCTCCTCACCCAAAGGGATTCCTCTACACTGGTAGGTCAAGAACTCCATTGAATTGACCCTAGGAACATCTCTTCCTAATGGGTCAATGTATCAACATTCCATTCTGTAGAAGGATGAAATCAAGAGGCACATCCAAGAGTTATTTCCCAAAGGGCACATTAGGCCAAGCTCCTCACATATACTCTCTGAGGCTGATAAAGAAACCAGATTTATTGAATGCATCTAGCATGTCGGCCAGTTGGTCCAGGACATCTTGGAGAAATCCAATTCCAAGCATAAGAAAATGCATGATCAACATTGGGTTCCATGCAAGTTTCAGGATGGTGAAAATGCATGAGCCACACCGCAAGCTTCGCCAGATGAGATATGGGTCATAGACCATAACCAAGTCAGTAGGAGGCAATGCCTTCGAGCTTAGTATTCGACCCTTCCTTGGTCTGCAACCAGTGTTCAATGTAGACTGTGTTTGGCCCTACTTTCCACCATTGTAAGACACATCCGACATTGCAGAACAACTCATACCAACAAATTTAAACCCAAACTACATGGACTAAGTCACAAATAATCACATCATGGACACACTTATCACGAACAATTGACAAGAAATGATCCAACTATATCGAGTTGTCAAAGCAGGCCAACTCCTTCACCAGGAAAAGTGGCTCACTGGGGACCAATTTCAGAAGAAGTTTCATCATCTCATTGAGGAAATCAATGAAATGGGGATCATTTATTCCTAATGGGGGAGGAATGATATAGGTGGTTATTGGTCGCCACCTACCCCTTCCACTTGGACCCCCACCATTGTTTCTTTTAGTTTTTCATTTTCCTTAATTGTAGCACAATTAACTATTTTTGGAATTTTTTCGGCTTCTGAACTTCCGAAGCCATTTTGAGGCCCTAAATGATGTTATTTTGGAAAATCAATGATGAAAAGTGTTGGTTTTCAAATCAATTTTTTTTTTTTAGCAATTGTATTCATCGGATATTTCTTTCTAAGGATGTATCATGTGCATCAATCAGATATCATATGCCAAACTTACAACGCAGCAAAATTGATGTACCAATTTACTCCAACAGGGCCCATAGTTTGGCCTTTCATCTCCTAGGGTTAAGTTTTGAATTTTTAGGGTTTCTCATTGTTTCCCAATAATAAATAGGCCTTCGAGCCTCATTGTAACACATTTTAGAGGCATGTAGCCACCACATATCTTATCAAAGATAATCTATCATCGCCCTAGCTAGTGTATCTCCATTATATCTGTAAGAATATTTCAGTTACATGATATTAATGAAATGAAGTTATATCTCTGCTGCATCTGTACATTTATGTTTATTTCTGTATTTTATTGTGTTCCTGCATAAATCCAGATGAAATCCACTATTAAACCCTTCCTTGAATGAGTTTGGGTACACTAAATTGGGATCCCAAAGTCCATTATCTCAAATCAAGATAGCATTTTCCTCATTAAATTTTGGTCAAGTATCTAGTCGATAATGGACACCAAACTCACTAATTCCATAACTTTCCACCCCCAAACTAATGGCCAAATAGAGGTCGTCAATAGGATGATCATACACATTATGCATATATACAACTTCAAGCATCCATGCACATGGGATGAAATCCTCCCCTGTGTCAAACAAAACCATAACCGAGCTCTCCACAGTTCAACTGGCCATAACCCCTTTCAAGTGGGATTGGGATTCTAGCCATTATGTCCCATTGATGTGGCCATACCATTTCTAGCTACTCAAGTAGACTCGGCTCATGTCGAGTCCGAATCCAATAAGGAAAATAGCTTCATTTAGCACATTTAGCACATCCACCAACAGGTCCATGAAATATTGGATAGAGCCAATGCTAAGTAAAACTAGCGCCATGATTAGCATCAGGTGCCACACAAGTTCCAGGTAGGTCACAAAAATTGGCTACATTTGCTAAAGGAGCACCTCGCTGGGCCCCCCACCGCAAGCTTCGCCTAATCTGATATGGGCCATAGACCATCAACAAGGCAATATGGGACAATTTCCTTTGAGCTTATCATTCCACCATTCCTTGGTCTGCACCAAATTTTCAATGTGGACCACCTTCAACCCTAGTTTCCACCATTGTTGGACACATCCGACATTGTAGAATAACTCACACTAAAAGAGTTAAACCCTGACTACATGGAACAAGCCTAAAATGATCGGATCATGGACACATAGATAAAGAAAACCTGGAAAAAAAAAAGATTAAGTTGTATTAGGCTGTCAAAGTTGGCCAACTCCTGCACCAAGGGATGTGGCTCACTAGGGACCAAGTTCAGCAGAAGTTTCATCATCTCATGGAGGAAATAAACACAATGGGGACCATTTATTCCTAAGCGGGGAGGACTTATCCAATTGGATATTGGTGGCCACCCACCTATTTCACTTGTAACCCCACCTTTGTTTCTTTCTGCTTTTCATTTTCCTTAATTGTAGCATAATTTACTATTTTTGTTAGTTTTTTAGGTCCTGAAATTCTGAAGTCGATGACGATTTCTGTGAAAAATTGGACCAACATGACACTTTGGTTGATGATGGTCACTCGAAAGTTGTAGTCCTCGAATATATATTTCTAAGGAGTTATTTTTCACTTCAAACGAAGATCCCATGCTAAAATGACATCCTCTAGAAGTTGATGTACCAATTTACCCAAACGAGGCCTATCGTTTTGGCACTTCATCTCCTAGGGTTAGTTTTTTGTATGTTTATGGTTTTCCATTGTTTCTCAATAATAAATAGTCATTAGAGGCTCATTGTAACACATTTTAGAGGCATGTAACCGCCACAACTCTTATTAGAGATAAGATACCATCACCCGAGCTAGTTTATTTTCCATTATGTCTGTAAGAAATTTTCATTATTTTATATTAATGAAATGAAGCTTTATTCATGTTGTATATATTCATTTATTTTTATTTATGTATTTTAATACATTCCTTCATAAGTCTGAATCATTAGCATATGGACCAATGAGGTCTATCCAAGTGGCAACGTCATATAGGGAAGAATGGCATAGTTTGTTTGGTTCATTTTTGATGTGGTGGTCCAATGAGGGGATGCCATGTGATCCAACCAAAGGCCATCACATGGCACCCCGTGGTTGGTCAAAATTTTTGTAAGGGTGGGATAACCTTAGGCAAGATCGAACCCCTGATCTCTCGTCCAATAGTCTAGTGCCTTAGCACTACGCCATGACCAATGTTTGTTAACCATAAGCTTACCGACGATATTTAAAGTGTATCATAGAACATTTTTTTAAAGAGGGGTTTTGAATTTAGCCCCATCCCCAAGTCACCTTATAACCCACTTGAATATGGAGCAAAAAATATAGGGGCTAGGCATATATCCCTTGTCATCGATCCTCAAAAAATCCATAAGACCACAAGTGGATCCAGAGTAAAGCGTTGACAGAAGAGGGGCTTGTGACTTTCCTAGCTACTAGTCATATATACCTACATGGGACCATCGATAGAACTGAAAGGTGCTAGGAAGATGAAGGTGCTATGAATTGGGACCGATCGACCCCAAGCCATATGAACATCCATGTGACCCTGGAAGAAGGAGGAGAGGGCTTCGACAGAGGGGGCAGGTGGTTAGCCTCAACCTCTAACCACATCACTTGATGTGACCTTCTGTCTATGGTTGAGCGGCCTAGGCTACCGAGGGAAAAATGATCACCTCCTGAGCATAAATCAGGGCATATTTGTCACTCGATTAACAATTTATCTAGTTTGTAGGACGAATAATAGAAGAATGGTGAGAGAACCATAACTTGAAGAGTTTTTGGTCTTTTGGAGCTCAAGAAGAGTCCAGATAGGAGTTTTTGGACATTTTTGATCCCATGGAGACCTTTGTTTACTAATTGGAGCACATTTGAAGATAATTTTGGTAGGTTTGAGTCCATGGGTGTCATGATCAATCAGTGCTTTGGAGAATTTATTGAAGTCTTTTGAGCATGGAGAGGAACTGGTAGGGGTTTTCTGGCCTTCAAATGTTTACTACATCAGTTGTGAATTATTTGTGCAACTCATATTTATCTTCTCTCATTATGTCCTACTGAGGAAAGCTTTCTTTTTGTACTTCAATGTGGAATTGTAGTACTTGTATGGTAATTTTTAGATGGAGTGCATGGCCTTTGTAGGTGAACCCTTTTCTTTATGATTGTTTCATGATTGACTGTAGGTTTTAATTCCTTTTGGAGTGAGAGTTTTTTGCAGGAGGACATTTCCTTGAACGGGAAACTAGCAACTCCTTTTTTCAGCAAAATTTATGTACTCTTTAGCACTGAAATATGTGGAGCGGTCTAGCTATGTTAGAAGGCCCATAGATGTATCCCAGGAGGGGTGAAATCCATCAAAAATATTTTTTTGTTTCTCTTCTTAAATTCCTTTATGTGTTAAATGATGAGATGTTACTTGTTTAATGTTTACAAGAAAAATAACTCATATTCCTTGAAGAGAACTTTAAAAATTGTGTTTTCATAAGACCCGTTTTGGTTTGTAAAGCATCAGAGGATGATGAATTTTTAGGAAGAGGAAGTTGACCTCCTCATTCTAGATCAAGAGGAGTCAAAAAAATTTAAGAGGGACATATACTATAGAGACACTTAGAAAAATAATCTTTGATAATACGTGTGTGTGTGTGTGTGTGTGTGTGTTGATAATAGATGTGTTGGAGTTTCTAATAATGATGGATATTTAACCCCCATTTATTGTACTTGATCTATATGAATAAGATAAGTAATAAATGATGAAGATGATGATTATGTTATTGAGTAGACTAGGTTCTTAAATGTGGGAAAGGGGAAGTATATATTTTAGCTAATAGAGAAAACAAAAAACTTGAGAAACAAAAGACACATTAATGGAGATTAAAAAGGCATATAATAACCTATGTAAATTCAAAAATAAGATATCGAGAAAATTATATAGTCCTTTTATGACCCCAATGATTAGTATTTATGTTATTCCTACAATTATAAATTATTACATTACATATAAATACTCTCTATAGCTGTGCCTCTATGGGTATTGATGGCATCATCCTAATTGAAATGTGTGTCCCTTCTCTGAGGGTATTTAATCACATTTCAAATTGCAATCGCTGATTGAAGAAGGTAAATAATATTTAGTCTATTTTTTAAACTTTTTTCATTTAGGATACAATTATATAATTCTTGGTGACATCACTATTTATAGTTTCTTTAAATATATTTTTGAATTCAAAAGAAATCCTATCATCTTAAAAGACCATGAGGTACTCAATGTGTACAGAATTAACACTTAAATTTGTCATTCCAACAATTTTTTTCTAGATTTTTGGAAAAGCTAATAGGAAAATTTATTTCTAAGAAGGTAAAAAATATAACATTTAATCTACACTATCAAATAATCAATGGTGACCTTGAGTCTAAGGAAGCTCTGTTGTGTAACCAGCTCCAAAAATAGAATAAAAGAGATATCAATGCCTTAGAAATAAGCCACTTCGAGGGGGAAACCTCCAATACATTACATAAATGAACAAATCTTGGATGATAGAATGTACAAAACCTCCTTTCTATATATAGGAGTCCATGGGGCCATAATGTAATCCTAGTGGGCCACAATGTAATCCTAGCCAACCTAACAATAATAATTTAAGGGCACAATAATAACAAAATGGGGGTTACAAGGGTAGAATAATAACAATAAGGGGGTTACACTAACAATAATAAGGGACTATACTAGTGATATAGGGACCTAAAATGCCCCTCTCCTTCAAAAAAGTGTTGTCCTCAACGCTTGAGTAGCTCCAGGTGCTTCTGTATAAAATTCTCATCCTCCCATGTAGAATCTTTAGTGGGTAAGTTCTTCCACTTGATGAGATACTCTGAAATTGATCGATTCCGTAGCTATCAAGTTCTTGTTTCCATGACTGCTTCAGGTTCCAATATGATTTTTCCTTCATCATCAAGTTCTGGCAATATTGTTTGAACTGGAAGATTTTCACCTATAACCTTCTTTAAGCATGAAACATGGAAACCTGGATGTACTCGCGAAGAAGCAGGAAGCTCCAATTTGTATGCCATAGAACCAATCTTTTGCAACACCTTGTAAGGACCATAGTACTTTGGTGATAATTTATTATCCTTCTTAGCTTGCTTGAGGGGCATTTGTTTGTATGGTTGTAGCCGTAAAAATACCCAATCTCCTACATCAAAACTTCTCTCGCTACGATGTTGATCTGCTTGTTGTTTCATTCGATTTTGTGCCAAATTCAGGTTATCCTTTAAGAGTTGGAGGACTTCTTGCTGATGCTCGATGTGATCTTCCACTGCTTGAACCTTCGAATTTTCCCTTAAAGATGATGTGATGGATGGTGGATGATATCCATAAAGTGCCATAAATGGGGTCATTTTCGCTGCAGTATGGAAGGAAGTGTTATACCACCATTCAGCAAGAGGTAACCACTTGACCCATTGTGTTTGTTTATCAGATACAAAACAACGAAGATATCCTTCCAAACATTTATTTACTATCTCAGTTTGACCATCATATTGAGGATGATAAGATGAGCTATGAGCTAATTGAGTACCCAAACAAGAAAATGACTCCGTCCAAAAATTTCCAGTAAAAATGGGATCTCTGTCGCTCACAATAACCCTTGGGCTTCCATGTAGCTTTTGAATTCTGTCCATAAATGTAGTAGCAACGGTACTTGCTTTAAATGGATGAGATAATGCACAAAAGTGTGCATACTTGGTAAGTCTATCAACTACCACCATGATGACACTCTTTCCTTCGGACTTAGGTAAACCTGTGATAAAATCCATTGAAATCTCCTCCCAACGTTGACTTGGAATGGATAAGGTTGTAGAAGTCCCGGGGTCTTAATTGTCTCAACTTTATTCTGCTGGAAAACCAAACATTCTGTCACAAACTTTTGAATATCAGATTTAAGGCCATCCCAAAAAAATTCTTTCTTCACCCTGTGGTAAGTTTTTTAAAATCCCGAGTGTCCTCCTAAAGGAGAAGTGTGCAATTCCAGAAGAATCTTTTGTTTTAGTTGGGAATTCTTACAAAGATATAAGCGATCTTTGTACCATAAGGAATCATTTTTCCAACTAAATGTATCGGATGTACTAGGATCTTGCTGCAACTTTTGAATGAGTGTCCATACATCTTTGTCCTTCTTCCATTCATCTCTTGCTTCGGTTATCGAATCTGGTTGGATAATAGAAATGGCACAAAGCAATGCTTCCACCTCTTCATTCTTTCTTGAGAGTGCATCTGCAACAACATTAAGCTTTCCTTTTTTGTAGATTATTTCAAAGTCATAACCCAACATTTTTGTGACCCATTTTTGCTGCTCTTCTGAAGATAGTCTTTGTTCCAAAAAGTGTTTAACACTATCATGATCAGTTTTTACCTTGAAGTGTCTTCCCATTAGGTAAGTTCGCCATTTCTTTAGTGCATGCAGTATTGCTAACATTTCCTTCTCATAAATAGGTTTCTGTAAATACATTCCTTTGATTGGACGACTTTCAAAAGCAATGGGTCTTCCTTCCTGCATTAAAACTGCACCAATTCCATTTCTTGAGGCATCACATTCCACAATAAAGGTTTTTGTGAAGTCTGGCGTAGCTAAGACCGGTGCTAGGTACATTGCCTCCTTAAGATGTTCAAAGGCCTTAGTTGCTTCAGGAGTCCATGAAAATGCATCTTTCTTCAATAATGTTGTTAGATGTGTTGCTATTCTCCCATAATTCTTAACAAACTTGCGATAATACCCTGTTAACCCGAGAAATCCTCGCAACTTCTTTATGGTTGTGGGGACTTCCATTCCTTAATGGCTTTAATTTTGTTAGGGTCTACTTTAACACCCTCGTGAGATACAATATGACCCAAATATTCCATCTCTTCTACTCCAAAGAAACTGTTAGTATGAATCCTTTGTCGAAGTGTACGAAAAAGGACCACTTTAGCTACGCATAACTAATAGCCCTAACAACAAAAGTGGCTGCCAATATCTTCAGATCTGCGATTAGTTAGACAAGAAAATAGGCGCAAAGCACGGATCTATGTATGGAAAGACGTTAAGTAGTAAAATAAAGGGTTTGCTCCATGCATCCAACAGACAAGACAAGAACACAATTTTTTGAAAGAATTTTTATATTACAGGGCACCTGGGAGGAAAACAAGAAGGTGTATCCAGCTCTCCTCAATGGGATGGGTTCTTTGTAGTCCTCAGCTCTTCAGATCTAAGCTTTCTCTCTCATGTAGGTGTAGAAAACCCAATGCAAAAATGAAGCTCAATGGGAGCAAATGATGAAAAATGAGACCAAGTGTATAGATCCGGAGTGATCTAGTAGGCAACAAAAGGTGAAGAATGATGGGGAAAACCCTCCTATTTATAACAAAATATTGGGTCATTCTAGATCTTGGTGCATGATTAAAATAATGTTAACCAAATCTAGATCCACCTTTTATGGAATACTTTATTATATTTGTTGGAGGGAAAGGATCTTTGACTTGGGTCAAATCCCTTGATTAGTCAAAAATAAATAAATAAATGATTTATTTATCTTTTTAAGGAAGTGGTTGGAAGATAATCAAATAAATAATGATTTATTTAATTATTTGTGGGTGATTTGGTCATATTTAACAAGGAATATTATCTAAATAGGATTTAAATAATTATTCCTAGAAATTAATAAGATAAATAAATGTTTATCTAATTAATTTCTTTGATTTTGGGTTAAAAATGACTGGGAATAACCATTAAATTATGATTTAATTAATTATTCCATGAGGAAAATCAAACAAATATGGGTTTGTTCAATATTTCCTTTTGGGGTTTCCTGTTTTAACATAGTGAAAGTGGTTTTACTTAGGGTAAAACTGGTCTTACATGGTGTACTTGGGTCCATCTAATGATAATAAGTTAGATGACCAAAAAATGGTGTAACAAATTGCCCCCCAGCGTGCGAGTGTCAGGAGCAAATCGTATGACCGAAGTACGTTGTAAGAACACAATCACTAGACAACAAAAGGGGTGTCAGAGAGAGAAATGTGAGGTAGATAGTGTGCTGAAGGACTAGACCCTGAGGAGACGAGACTCGCAGGTGCAACAAGTCTCTTTTTATGAGAGGGTACCTATGCTGAAGGCGGCGGGGGAGGCATTCCTATGCCCGCCGAGACAAAGTACAAAAGAATAGTGTGTCCAGTAAACAAGGGACCGAACCATAAAATACAGCTGGCATAATCATGAGCGAGATAAAAATACAATGAGGAATCCCACATACATGATGTGCCTGGGATAACAACCAGGACTTGTACAATAATATCTGAGTACATGAGATACAAATACAACCCAAATGCCCCCTGCAAATGGGGGAGGGCTCACAAAATATGACTGATACATGCAAATCGAAGAGGCGCTGCAAGTGGCTATGGCCAACATCATCAAATAGCTGGAGCGGCATCGAGGGCTGCAAAGAAGAGGTCATCCGGGCATGTGGGCGGCTACCTGCAGGGCCACCCCCTCATGAGGGTTGAAACGTCTCACACACACCCGGGAATCATCAAGAGATGCTGCTGGATCACTGGACCATCAAGTATACGAATCTCGATCATGCTGAAGGAGCTGGAGAAACAATCAAGCTAAAAGGAAAGGAGATATCCCTTTGCCTGATCCGAGGCACCGAACAAGAATGGAAGCTGGGACCAAGGTACACCACCCTCTAGACCTGGCTTCTGGAATAAATGAGCTGATGTCGACAGAAGGAGGTCCGCCATAGTTGAGGAAATGAGAGACCCTCAACTAAAGCACGAGAGAAAAGAGTAGAGCGACGGACAGACTGACACTAATGATGATAGTGAAGTGGAAAGGACTGAGTAGCTAATGGACGACTTCCCTTGCTAGAGCATAAAAGGGCATGAATGACATGGCAGCGACTGACACGACATCATCAGGGATGGGGGACAATGAAACTGAAGGTCATAATGTGCGACACAAGAGAGGGACCAATCAATGATGGATGGAGGGCTATAGTGGGGTACAAAGGGACTCGGTATAGACTCCATGGAGGGAATGATGACTCAACTTGGATGCTCTAAACAAGGGCGACTCGATGGTGCTGCCACACAGTAAGGGCCCCTAATGGGGGGACCGTGGAAGCATGAGTACATGATGGGCACTCATGACGAAAATCGACACGAACAAGGACAAGTAAGGGGGCAAGATGGTGCCCCAAGTACAAGTGTCGTAAGTGAGGAAATTCGATTTTCAGGAGGGGTGAAGTGACCCTTCGTGGACAAAATGTGTCCTGGTGGAGTGTCAGATCTCAAAAAACTAACAGATACCCATTTGAGGGTTCGGTGAGAGCTTTCCAACGGTGCAGACGGTTCATCAAACGGGGCTACGGTGTGGTCACAGCAGTCGAAAGAAGAAACATGGGTTCTCTTTTAATAAGGTAGTGTTCCCTCCAAAATCACTCATTTGCTATTGTTGCTGTGGTGAATGTAGAGAGGAGAGAAGGCCCTAAATATTGCGGTGAACGTAGCGGACAAACCGACCGTTGGAAACTCGATCCGTCAGTTGCAGGTAAGAGGTCGAACTTTTCTCTTGCATTTTGATGGTTTACATTTTCAGTTTAGGGCCCAAAATCCCAGAAACAGCCCCTCCTGCATCTCTACGGCCGGGTCGCACATTTTGGGGCAAAAAGTGCGACCTAGGATGCAGGTATCAGGGCAAAAAGTGCGGCCTGGTCTAGAAAAGAGCAGAAAACTGCGACCTGGGAGATGAGGGGGTTTTGGTGCTGTTTTATGGCTGGAAGTTGGGTTGTGGTGTTTGGTTATGGTTTTCCCGATCTGTATGCTGACAAAAATGATGTGTTTGTGCAGGTATGGCAGAGTTACAGGTCAACTGGAGAGAGAGAGATCTGGGGACACTACAGACAGAGATCCAGGCGGATCAGGGCGTCCGCCGTGTTTTGGCCAGATTTGGGGTTCTCAAGTTTTTGGAGAACCCGTTGATGAGAGTAGGGGAACTGTTACTGGCCTGGATTATCAGTTACTGGGATCCAGATTAGGAGATATTTGTAGTGCAGGGGCACAGGATTGAGCTGACGGTCCAGGACGTGTACTTCCTGACTGGTCTCCCGCCACTTGGGATGGTGGGAAACACGCAGCTAGTGTTGCCGTGGGGGCGGCATATCATGGAGTTCGTGGAACGCCATTGTCGACTAGGTCTCCAAGTCAAGGGGACTCGAGTACCGATCGGGGATCTAGAGAGGCTAGAAACTCGTGCAGTGGCCGCAGCTGTGCTGTGAATCCTGGGCATCCAGGCATTCCATGACATCACTGGGGGGCAGATGATGATAGTGGAAAGTGTGTTGGGTGGGACCTACTATGGGTGGGCCTAGATGTTGTTGGTGTTGCTAAAGAGACAGTTGTCACTATGCAGGCGGCAGGTGAACCATGAATGCTCATATGGGACTTTGTTGTGCGCCTTCTTCTTTGAGAAGATCCCGACCTTGAGGCCTCGTGTACAGCTTCCAGATGGGGGCCCGAGAGAGCCCAGGATGCGCCGTTGGGGACGGCTACTGTGTAGAGGAGGAGGAGGGGCGGTCGGGCGGGTGTTTCGACCGGAGTTTTTTGCCCATTGGGATCAGATGCCGTTGTACATAGACGACTATCCCTATAGTGGGATGAGCTACTGTGGGGATCCGGATCTACCACTTCCGCCTGGTCAAGTCTGGGGGCCCGATGGTAAGTGACAAATCGCTATTCTTGTGTGGGCATGTTAAATTTTGTGAATAGTAATTGATGGTACTGATTCATGTACTTTTGGTATGCAGATATAGCACCGGTAAAACCAGCCGGATATATGGGACGACCGGCAGCGTTTGGAGCTACAGGTCCTAGTGGGTCGAGAGCGGTGTAGAATGAGGATGCAGCCGCCCTGCTGGAGGACCTCCGCTGTAGATGCAAAAGGTTGTTGACCGGAGTATCAGAGCGCGGGTGGCAGGACTTAGACGACCAGTTCATAGAGCCATGTATTGGTCTACCCTCGGAGTGGCGAAGGGTCATGCGGTTCATGGAGATGGCCGGTCAGGCTATGCGCGATCTACATGCTGCAGGGGCAGAGCCATTGGCCCGGGAGCCTCCAGATAGTGATTAGGGGTAGGGGCATGTGGTGCCCCCTATGATGTATGTAGGGGCAGGTGGTGCCCCCAGTTTTGGGTTTTTGTTTGTAACATGCTATGAGCATGTCGTATGTATCAGAGTAGATGGACTCTAAACATATGTTTTGCGACACATATTATGGATATGCATCGTCTTTTGATGGTTGATTAATGTTATTGTCTTGTATGAAATGTGTGTGATAAATGCCAATCTAGAACATGGTTTGCAATACTATCTACATAGTGATTCTGTTCTCGAGGTACATGGTTGAAAGTTATGGTTTCAAACGCACGTATTAAGATTTTCACTCGTAAATAGCGTCTAAACAGCACAGGGTTATGCACACGATAAACACCATTTAGTTGCATTACAAGAAGCAGGGAATCCAAACGAACGTGCAGATGGAGGATGCGATGAAAGAGGGCATTGGCTAACAGACCACGCACTGCATCATATTCGGCCTGATTGTTGGTGGCAAAACCAATGCATACCCCGTTAGAAAGAACAAGGGCATGCAAGGGGGTGAAGATGGCCCAACCTTCCGAGGCTAGATTCCTGGAGTAGCGACTTGCACCATCGGCGTAGCCGATAAAGGGTGTGGACGGGGGGTCCTGCAGAATGGTGTGACAAGACAATAAATGAGGGGATGAAAGGAAATGATGGCAGCGTGAGTGGACAGAAGTCATCGAGCGACAACCGCATGAGGGAGTGGAAAGGGCAGGATGATCATGACTCATACAGGGTGGTATATGAGGGCTATGGGAAGCAGGGTGAGGACTCGGGCTGCGGAGGTCAACAGAGACACAGGTGGGGTGATCTCGTGTATGGGGAGAAAAAGGGTGATCAAGGGACACAACAGGGGATGATGCAGGGGGGCTAGGCTCTGAGTGTCTCGTAAAGGAGGATAGGTAAAGAATGTTTATAGTAGACTCTGTCATCTGAACATCAGGGGGTGGAATGTCGATGGGAGCGGGGGGATCCTCAGGCTGACCTGAAGCATACTGCGCGAGGATAGGAGAGGCGGATTGATTTTGTTCAATCTCATACTCTCGGATTACCTCTAAAGAGGTGTGGTAGTGCATTAGGTGAGGACACAGGTGGGAGTAATGGCCATGGACGCCGCACAAAGCACAGGGTTTGTTGGTGCGGAGAGTCTTGGAGTTCTTGGCTACGGACGAGGAAGGAGTGGAGGCTTCGGGGACCGTAGACTCGGGGAACGCAACTTTAACCATAGGATGAATACGGGGTAACTCAGGACAAGCATGGGTGGCATGACCGATGACATCACATAAGGCACAAGGCTTCGCGGGCGGAGGAGGAGCCGGGGCAGTTGTGGTGGTCTTGTCTTTAGGTGCCCCCTTGCGGGCTTTGCCTTTCTTCCCGGGAGTCGTCACAACAGGAGAAGGGTCCTGTGGAGGTGAGGGGGGCACAGTGGCTATGGAGGAAGCGAGGGGGACCGGTTGAACCGGTGTGAAAGCCATGTAAGGTTTGGGGTGACCAGGGGGGTGGCGGCTGGGGGATCGAGGTACCAGACCGGAATGCCCAAGGTCAAGTTAGGGAGGGAGAGGGTGGCCATGACGGGGACAGAATATACTCCGGGAGGGGGAGCTAGGAAAGGGATCTGCCCAGCAGGGTAATGACTAGGAGGGACGGCTTCGAGATGGTTAAGGCCAGGAGGAACTGATCCGGGAGGGTAAAGGGGTTCAGGGATACCAGCTGTGGGGGTAGGGCCAGAAGGAGGAGGTTCGGCTGGCTGAGATGAATGGCTAGGAGCGGGTTGCGAAGGGTGGGGAGGAGGTTGCTGACTAGCCGAGGCAGGTCGCTTACGGGCAACCTGAGACGATTGCATCATGCAAACATTCGATGAGCTGGGATCGGTGACAGGAGGGGGGGGAAGGTTAGGGAAGGTTCCAAGCAGGGAGGAATATTTGTAAACGCCGGGGGAGACACTAGTCAAGGAATAAACGGTTTGCTTGTTGGCTACAGAAGAGATAGTCTTCTCAGGGGAGGTCTGAGACTTTGGCTCATGATATGTCAACTAGTCAATGGTGACTATCTTTCCATTATGGGGGAAAGACATCTTGTGAAAGACCGTAGATGGGACAGAAGACGTAGCATAGGTGTAGCTCCGCCCCAATAGAATGTTGTAATCTAGCGGGGCGTCGATGACTTCGACGTCAACGCAAACAGTCTTACCGGCGAGGGTGATAGGACAATTACGAAACAGGCCAATGGGATGGGAGGCATGACCGTCCCACGCTCGAAGGGTGATCGTGGAAGGGGCCAGCTCAGGAGATCCGAGTTGCTTCCAAACCGAAGCGGACATCACGCATGTGGATGCCCCCTCATCAATGATACACCGGGACACGTTGGCGTTCCGGATTTTGACTGGGATTTGGAAGGCGACGGAAGGAGGGAGAGGAGGATGGTTCGATTGAGTGGCGTCGAAAACAATCATTTGGTCATCAGCAGGATCTACAGCGCCCACGGCAGATAGTAGAGCCTTCTTTTGGGAAGGGCACGACTGGAGGAGTTCCAGTGTGGAAATGGCGGCAGGAGATTGCGCCAAATCATCTACTATGATATACGAATGGGCAGCTCGACTGGGAGCAGCGTTTCGACGTAGTGGGCCCTTAGGTATCTTGGTATGAACCTCAACTTTTGGTTGAGGGATATGTAAGGGGCCACTGGGTGACGAAAGAGGCTCTGTAGAACCTGAAGAAGGAAGCTCGGGGGCAGACTGAGCAAGAGGCTTGGGGTACTGGCGAGACCGAGTTTGAAGGTGAAGATCGACGGACGGGTTAGGATAGGAGTGAATCATAAGGATCTGGTAATCAGAGGAACCAGAAAGGGAAGGGGGGGTGGCTACCTGGCTATCGGGCGGTTGGGTAGCCACGAATCCTTGCTGAGGGAAAGGATCAGTAAACACAGCTGGCTGGGTAGTGGCCACATTAGGAGGAGCATGAGGAGAGGCGTGTTGTCCGCGCAATGTGGCTTGAGACTCCCACATCTGCCGCATCTGGGGTAAGAGGGGACAATCGTGGGTGTAATGACCATAAACACCGCAACACGAACAAGGCTTACTTGTGCGAAGCGGCCTGTCCGGCTTGGGCTGAGTGCCCTGTTGCTGGTTGGCAGTGTTAGGGTCTACACCAGGATTGGGTCCACGGGTACCAGGGGCAGATTGGTTTGGATTGCCTCTCCGCCTTCTTTGAGAAGAAGGGGGATTGGTCGCGCCCTGCTGTGCAAATACTTGCCCTGGAGGGGGCTGTAGGTGCTGGTGCTGGGGTTGAGGAGGCAAGGGAGGAGGAAGCGCATATGCTGGAGGAGCTGGCGCACCAGGCTGCGGATAAGGGTAATGAGTGGGTTGGGCAACATTGGGGTAAGCAGGAGGTTGGGCAAAAGGAGGAGGCATGCCGTATCCTTGATACATGCTACCGGGAGGGGGAAGAGTGCCAGAGGAGCTGGCCCCTCCCTGAGGGGAACCATAGCCCATAGGAGGTTGAGCGTATGGATGAGAAAGGGCTCCAACGATACCGTCGGCAGAATGAGATGCCCCCGGGGTGTTAGCGCCACCGGGCCTGGGGATGTCAGGAAGAACGGTATAAACATAACCGGATTGAGCGTAGATCAGGTCATATTTCAAGGCTATTTGGAGGGCGGCTTCTTCAGTTTGAGGAAAATGAGAGGCGACATCTTTGCCGATGGGAGTGGGAAGGGTGCGCAGGAACCAGTCCATGTAAACCCGATCTTCGAAGGGAGGGGCCCGACATAAGCTCCGTCTTCGTCGCCATTCCTGAACATGGGCGGAAAGGCGTGTTGAAGAGGCTTGCTTAAAGGAAGTCAAGAGCTCCGTGCCAGTATCGTATCGGAGAGGGAGCTGGAAGTACGACAAAAAGGCTTGGGCAAGAGTCTCAAAGGTGGTATGGGTAGAGGTGGCTTGTTCAACATACCATTTAGAAGCTTCGCCGGTAAGCGTGCGTTGGAAAAAACGAAGACGGATGGAGTCATCGGTAATGGAATTGGAGGAACACCACATGTGGAAAGATCGGACATGATTGGTTGGATCTTCGCCATTAAGGCCCTCAAACTTAGGGATGTCGGAGGGTAGCTTGGTTGGCATAGCAGGCCAATTAGCATTGTGGTGGATGGGGTCATTGATCAACTGATGGAAATCGGGGAGGCTGAGGCCTGCAATGTATGGCAGCACAGGGGTGGCCGGGGTAGTTCCTGTGGCGGTTCCGCTAGTAGTAGGGCCGGCATTAGGGCCGGGAGAACCGCTAGCGTTAGGCCCTGGACCAGACATAGTGAAGGTGACAGGGGGAGAACCGGGAGGAGAAGGAGGACCCGATGAATCAGGAGAGGAGTCGGAGTGCGGACTCAAAGGTGGACTGGCTCGACGACGGCGGGGCAGAGCAGGTCGATCGACCGGAAACTGAGGATGAAGGCCAAGAAGTCTCCGGGAAAGGCGCCTTGGGGGCGCAATGATGACATGAAGAAGGAAACCGACAGGGGCAGAAAGGGACAGAATCAATTACGGTCAAGGGCAGAAAAGGTGTAGTGACAATTGATTTTAGAGAGTCTTTACCTGCCAGTGTGATGTCAAGGCTTCTTCGCTTAGGGTGCTCCGGTGGGCGTGCGTTAATTTTAATTTTTAAACCCTTTCCGTTTTGAGAGCAAGAAAAAAGTGTGCTGCGTAGCTTAAAATAAACCTACAGAGAACAGAATAAAATGCTGAAATAACAGAAAAATAATAGCTACTTGTGCATCTATCTAACCCGAGAAGGTGGGTCTCTCAAAACAATGCTGAAAAGAAAGGGAAAAACTATGTAAAACACACAGAAAAGGGGCCAATAGATCTAAGGTCAAAGGGAACAGGGATCTAGAGGACAAAACTGCTGAAAAGAGGTGCAGATCATAGCCAAGAGATAGAGGCAAGGTGGCTGGAAAAAGGAAGGAAATCAGCAAAAAACCAGAGGGGCAAGGTGGAGTCCTTCAAAGGAGGACCAAACAAAACGACGGGAGGTGATTTGAAAGGAAGAAAGGCTGATTTCAGAGGATCTGAAAGGGAGGGAACAGATCTGGAAAAAGGAGGCTGAAGCTCTGAAAAACAGACGGCTGAAACGGCTTAAAACTCTTCCACAAAAAGTGGAGGGTACTAAAGCCCTAGGGGGCTAGGTTCCCACTTAGATGAGTAAAAACAGATCGGAACTTGGTCAAAACGGTGAGACGGTACAGAGGAGACACGACGATGTTGCGGCCAAGACGGAAAAATTGCGGAGAAAAATTCTTTGAAAAAATGGAAGGTTGTATTTTCGAGGCACGTTTTCAGTGCAGGTCGCAGAAAAGGGGCAGAAAAGTGCGACTTGGAGGTCCAGGTCGCAGTTTATGGGCCAAAAAGTGCGACCCCCCCGTTCCGGTTGTCTCGGCGGCAGATTTTCAGAAAAGTTGCCGTCTCAGTTGCGGCTGGTGTCGCTTACCTGCGCAATAGGGCCAGAAACACACGGAAGTTAGAAATTTTAATGTTTTAGGGTTTTATGTGAGGAAAACAACATAAAAATAGGAAAAATAAACAGCTGAAAAGAAACCCTAGGGTCTGAAGTAGCTGGATATGCAGGAATATGAAAAACGACAGCGGTCATAATTTAAAACCCGTGTGGAGTCGCCATTTGTTAGTATGAATCCTTTGTCGAAGTGTACGAAAAAGGACCACTTTAGCTATGCATAACTAATAGCCCTAACAACAAAAGTGGCTGCCAATATCTTCAGATTTGCGATTAGTTAGACAAGAAAATAGCTGCAAAACACCAGATCTATGTATGGAAAGACATTAAGCAGTAAAATAAAGGGTTTGCTCCATGCATCCAACAGAAAAGACAAGAACACAATTTTTTGAAAGAATTTTTATATTACAGGGCACCAGGGAGGAAAACAAGAAGGTGTATCCAGCTCTCCTCAATGGGATGGGTTCCTTGTAGTCCTCAGCACTTCAGATCTAAGCTTTCTCTCTCTTGTAGATGTAGAAAACCCAATGCAAGAATGAAGCTCAATGGGAGCAAATGATGAAAAATGAGACCAAGTGTATAGATCCAGAGTGATCTAGTAGGCAACAAAAGGTGAAGAGTGATGGGGAAAACCCTCCTATTTATAACAAAATATTGGGTCATTCTAGATCTTGGTGCATGATTAAAATAATGTTAACCAAATCTAGATCCACCTTTTATGGAATACTTTATTATATGTGTTGGAGGGAAAGGGTCTTTGACTTGGGTCAAATCCCTTGATTAGTCAAAAATAAATAAATAAATGATTTATTTATCTTTTTAAGGAAGTGGTTGGAAGATAATCAAATAAATAATGATTTATTTAATTATTTGTGGGTGATTTGGTCATATCTAACAAGGAATATTATCTAAATAGGATTTAAATAATTATTCCTAGAAATTAATAAGATAAATAAAGGTTTATCTAATTAATTTCTTTAATTTTGGGTTAAACATGACTGGGAATAACCATTAAATTATGATTTAATTAATTATTCCGTGAGGAAAATCAAACAAATATGGGTTTGTTCAATATTTCCTTTTGGGGTTTCCTGTTTTAACATAGTGAAAGCGGTTTTACTTAGGGTAAAACTGGTCTTACATGGTGTACTTAGGTCCATCTAATGATAATAAGTTAGATGACCAAAAAATGGTGTAACGAGAAACACTTGGATTTTTGCATATAATTGTTTCTCCTGCAATAGTTTTAGCACCATGTCAACATGTTCAACATGATCCTTCCAAGACCTGTTGTAGATTAGTATATCATCAAAAAATACTAGCACAAATTTTCTAAGGAAGGGTTTGAAAATGGAATTCATCAACCCTTGAAATGTAGAAGGTGCATTGGTAAGGCCAAAAGGCATGACCAAAAATTCATAATGACCCTCATGGGTTCGAAATGTTGTTTTCAAAATATCTTCAGTCTTCATTCTAATTTGATGATATCCTGAACGAAGATCCAACTTGGTAAAATAAATTTCTCCATGTAATTCATCCAATAATTCATCAATCACAGGAATGGGAAATTTGTCTTTAATGGCGAGCTTATTGAGCTCCCTATAATCTGAACACATTCTCCATGAACCATCCTTATTGTGTACCAATACTATAGGAGCAGAGAAAGAACTTTCACTAGGTTGAATTATACCCGCCTCTAACATTTCTGCAATCATACGTTCAATTTCGCTCTTTTGGAAGTAAGGATATCTATAAGGCCTGATGTTTGGAGGAACACTTCCTGGAATCAAATGAATAGCATGATCATGATCACGAATAGGTGGGAGTCCTTTGGGAGTTTCAAAGACCTTGGAATGATTGTCCAAGACTTGTTGGAGATCTGCAGAAATAGATGATTTTGATGTCGGAACTTCTAGTGAGCATAATTGTGCAATTACGCCTCGTTGTTCTTTCTTTAGAAACTTTGTCATGACATTAGAGCTTATTATCCTTCCTGGCTTCCCTTCAATACCCCGTAATTCGACTTCCTTTCCTTCTGAAAAAAATTTCAAGAAAATTTCTTGAAAATTAAAAGCTACCGTCCCCAAAGATTGTAACCATTGTACTCCTGGTACAACATCAGCACCTCCCATAGGAATGGAAAGCATTGGACTAGTCAATACATATTCCCCCATGGTTAGCTTAATATTATGGCATTTTCCAGAGCAATTTATAGTTCCTACATTTGCAACCATCACTTGACATTCTGGTGCTGGGTATAGGAAACAATTTAATTCCTTGGCTACCTTACAATGAATAAAATTATGGGTGCTACCTGAATCAATCAACACTATTACCTTTTTCTTCTTGATTTGTCCTTTTATCTTGAGAGTTTGAGGAGTGGTAATTCCTGCCAGTGCATTACACGATATGGTCGGTTTCATTTCTTCCTCTTCTGGGGCTGGTTCCTGGTGTCTATCCTCTTCTTGTTCATTTTCTTCTTCTTCTTCTTCACAATCTATGTAAAATAATTTCTTCTCAGCACACTTATGACCTTTAGTGTATTTGCTATCACAACTGTAGCAAAGCCCTTTTGCTCTTTTTTCTTCCAATTGTTGTGGTGTCAACCTTGTAGGTTGTGGAAATCTTGGCGTAGCAACACTTCCTTCTTTATAGAAGTGAGTGGTAGGCTTCCTTGTCGCCATAATTTTACATTCAATTTTTCTTGCCAACCTGAATGCCTTCTCCAATGAATCAGGTTCCAAAACGCGAACTTCATGTTGGATGTTATTCTTTAAAGTACCTATGAAGAGATCAATCCTGTGCTCCTTTGGAATACCAGTTACCCTTATATTCAATTTTTGGAAGTCCTCAATGTGCTCCCCCACTAAACCCTTTTGTTTGAGATTTATCAATTGGCTAAAGAAGGTGTTGCTCTTTGTATCCTCATAATGTGCTATCATTTCCTCCGTAAAAATTGACCAAGTGACAAATTTTTTACGGGAGCAAAGCCATCGATACCATACAAATGTATTTTGTTCTAAATGTAAAGTTGCAATGCGTACCTTTTGTGTGTTTTGCACGTTGTGGAGATCAAAATATTGCTCCATCTGTAGTATCCATGTTACAGGATCCTTTCCATCAAACTTCCTCATATCCATCTTTGGAATATGGTGGTTCTTCCCGCCAACATTAGAGTTTATGAAATCACAATTAACATTTATTTTTCTCTCATCATGAGGTTCTTCTACTATCTTTTCACCATTAGGAAACCTTTCTTGTATCAACTTTGTCAAACCTTCCATGTCTGCTTTTAGAAAATTATTCATGTTTTCCATTTTCTCATCGATCTTAGCTTCCATGTCATCCATCTTAGATTCCATGCTAGCCTCCATGCCATCCATCTTAGCTTCCACACCATCCATATTAGCTTGCACGCCATCCATCTTAGCTTACACACCATCCATCTTAGCTTCCATGCCTTTCTTCAAAACTTCCATTTCATTTTTTGTTGCTCTTTGCGAGAGTGAAATTTGTTGCACTTGCTCTTGTAATTTTGATAGATCATGTTGCAATTCTTCGTCTTCATGAGTCATAGTAGAGCTTTCCAAAGGCTAAATGGGTTTTGAATTCTCTTTTGGGGTCATTTTATAATCCAATACTGATATCTATTCTACAATATGCCCTTGCAATCAATTCAACTTGATTCTTCAAACAAGACTTATGCAATTCGGAAAAAAAATACACACCTTTTACTTGCTTCTGAGGAGCTCGATATTGAAATTGTATTATCTTTGTGATTGTGGCTTTTATATACCTGAAATTCAGCACTTAATTAGCCCTCTGAATTCTCTTTTGAATTCCACAGGTCTGACCTGATTTGGATTCTCCAAGACAAAGTTGTGTCCAATCTCTCACAATGACCCAATTATGGACTGGTTCAGTAGAGTGAAATTGTACGACTTTCCACGTGTCACTGTTTTGTCCTTTTTCTCTGAAATTGATAGCCAAGAAACTACAGTCTGTATGCTTGCAACCAATTTTCACGGCACTCCAATCCGATGCCCAGAGAGAGAGTTACTAGATTTTTCCCACGATCACCTCTTTGAGATGAAATTCCAGTGCCTGAACAAGCACTACCTTCCACAGATCATATCTCCAAAAATATTGCGAACCAAGATCTGAAACGTTTTGACTACTTTCCGTAGGATTTCAGCTTCACACCATATGAATTTTAGATTCTGAACCTTCGTAGAAAAAAATTTATAGTGAAAATGCCACAATGACCTGTTTAGGAGCCTGAGAAAAGACCTAACTTCCACAGATCATATCTCCGAAAATTTTGCGAACCAAGCTCTGAAATTTTTAGACAATATTCTTCAGGATTTTGGATTCACACCCTAAAAATTTCAGCTTCTGAAACTTCGTAGAAAAACATTTATAGCGAAAATGCCACGATGACCTGTTTGGAGCAGCGAAACCCTAGAATCCAAAGCTCTGATACCAAGTGTTGTGTAACCAGCTCCAAAAATAGAAGAAAAGAGATATCAACACCTTAGAAATAAGACACTTCAAGGGGGAAACCTCCAATACATTACATAAATGAACAAATCTTGGATGATACAATTTACAAAACCTCCTTTCTATATATAGGAGTCCATGGGGCCATAATGTAATCCTAGTGGGCCACAATGTAATCTTAGCCGACCTAACAATAATAATTTAAGGGCACAATAATAAAAAAATGGGGGTTACAAGGGTACAATAATAACAATAGGGGGGTTACACTAACAATAATAAGGGAATATACTAGTGATATAGGGACCTAACAAGCTCCAACATCTTTGGTTTCCATGAAAATCTATAGAACATGGTCCCACTAAGCCCCAAAAGGCTTCCATGATTTCTATTTCTTTCACAATTGAAATCTAATATCGTCATGATAATTTTTTTATAATTTTAAAAACTATTTGACGATAAATAATGTATGAAAAACTTTGTAATAAGGAAAGAAACAACACTTTGTTATACATCAATTGAGACATCCCATAGCCAACCAAGTTTATTTAATGAAGGGAGAATCAGTGTACCCATATATACAAATGGTTAGACATTGTTGTAAAATGGAAAATGACATATCCGAGGATTGATATATAGGCAATATCTAGAGCATTAACTTATCTCCCTTTTTAGAGAAGATGATTTTCCCGATTGATTAAAATATTATCTTTTCTCATTAAGAAATATTCATCCATTATCTTTAAATAAGTATAACGAGTTGCTTTAAAATTTAGAAAATCTATAAATATAAAATTTCATAAATGAAGTTCTCAACATAAAATTGGGAATTATATAGTTCTTATTATAACCAATTTTGATCAAATAAATAAAAGGTTGTAAATACTACTCATCCTATACCTACCTACATTATTTGAACAATAATATATATATATATATATATCTATGTCTGTGTCTGTGTCTCTGTGTGTATATATATATATATATATATATATATGGGGGGAAAGTTTATATTGATTCAATTGGAAAAAAAGCTAACATCTTTACATTTAGAGCAAAATCTACATCTTCATTGTTTTAGAATTTCAAAAAACAATGGTCCCTCTTCTACCTAGCTAATTACTATCTAAAATCCTAGCATCATTTATTTTATAGTCTCTAGAGGAGTCCATTATAGACTATATAATTCCAGAGCATATAAACTAGAAACATTAACCACTACCAACTTTCCCATGATAATAATTATTTTTTCTAGATGAACAATATCCTCATGCATATGTTTGTCTAATAGTCCATCCCAGTGTTTCCATTCTCATGTGCCTTGAGCTGGTGTATCCTAGATTATGAAAAACACCTTAAGGATCCCCAATGTTGTTTTTTCAACAGTAATTTTGAACAATGTGTTCCACTTTGAAGGCCAACCTATCCACAGACATCTACAATCATTCTACACTATCCTTCAATGACACAATTTTTTGAGAAAATAATGCAAAATGAGAGCGAGCCTTTATGGAAACTTTGTCATCGTGCTTAGATATCAGGGATTCCAAAAACGAGAGACTCGACTCCAGGTGTACCTTTAGATCTACCCCACTTTGCGACTGAGATGCGCACTCCGTCATGCATAAATTTCCATAATTGTGCTTTCTTAATGATATTTCAAGGACCAACTATCTCTTTTTATAAACCATCTCTCCTCGAATACATCTACCTCCAACACTGTACTTGAATTCAGTTCCATGTTTCTCATTCTGAAATTGTTTGAGAAGTTTGGCCATCACTAAGTCACCTCAGTTTTGCATGGGGTCAAATGAAATTAATTTTCTTACATGAGAACTAACTTGGTATTAACACAATATAGAAAAGAGTAGATGAATCCTAGAACAGGTGAAGAGGATGGGGCCTTCCTCCTTGATGGCACAACTAAAGTGAGCCCCATTGTAATACAACAAGATTGTAAGCTTCCATCTCCATACTTTCAAGGAGTTAGTCTTCATGTAGACAATTAATGTCCTAGAAAACTTTAATTCAATGTTATTGAATATCCAAATCTATATAGATTAGCATATTATATCCCTATCAACATATGATTTTTATTCTCGGGATGTATACTATATTTGGAGAACCATTGTTCATTATTAACACACCTTGTCCAAGGGTTGCACCTTTTTTATCTAGAAAATCCATAACTTGGTTATGGTGCCTTTTGAGATGATAAAACTCAACCTTTTCATATTTATGAGCTTGCATCCGTATTTTTATATTCATTGAAGGGAGATAAATTTATGAGCCTTCGAAGACTTCCAAATGAGTAATATTATTTTTAATTTCCCTTTCCAATCCCTGCCATAAAACAAGAAGCTCTGATTGATTATTAGTTTCTCTTCATAATCCATAAGTGAAGTGTGTCTCCATTTCTTCCCCGGGGTGATAAATTATGCCTCTCGCTCCTTCCTCCCCATAATAAAATATATTTACCAAATAAATCATAAATAACTCTTAATTCTTAATATTTATTTATTCACTTGATTAAAATATGTTAATTAATTTTATTTATGTCTTCGTAATTTCTGTATCAATATTCTTTTTAGAATATTTCCATGCGTAAACATGAAAACTTGTAAAATAAATGTAAGTACAAGTTACATATTCAAGTTTTTAGAAATAAATAACCCATGACTACCTAATGGAATGACAGAAACCTATAACTCATAGTGATAAGACTATGAATGTTTCTTATTCCATAATTAAAATAAAAAATTATGCTACAATACATTATTTTTATATTAGAGAAACAAAAAATCCAATAACCATAAGATAAAAACAAAAACTATTAAAAATAAATATCATATATTCCTAGTATAGGAAACATCACTATAAAAAGAACCAATGAACCCCCATACATGATATCATTGATTCATTAATTGGAGGAAGAATAAAGTCCCAAAGACTTCGATTGCCCAAGAAAATCCTTTGGAGGTGTCTCTTCTTAAGGCTCACTAGTTAAGTTAGTTTCAATACAATTTCTATCATTTAATGGAACATACTTATTAAATGGATTGTATGTGAGTCTTGGTGCTTAATGCTCGATAATCAATTCCTTAGAAATATTTATTAGCTTATGATCATAATGGATCTGATCCTTTGAACCTTACTCCACGTCACTATGTCATTTCATTTAGTAAAGGTTTTCCAAGACTTCTGGAATTATTTTTTGGTGAGATATTTGTTGGAATCACAAATTTGCATTATGAATTCTCCATAGTGAGTACATTTTTTTTGTTTCCATAATGAGTGTAATTTGTTCCACTTTGAAGGCCATCATATCCATATTCATCTACATGCGGTCTACATCGTTCTTCAACAAATTTTAAGTTTTTAAAAAACTAATGTGAAATCACAGCGAGCCTTCATGGCAACATTGTCATCATACTCAGATATGAGGGATGCCAAAAATGAAAGACTCGACTCTAGGTGAACCTTTTTGGTCTGGTCCATTTTTCGACTAACTTCAGAACTCCATCGTTCATGAATTTCCATAATTGCACTATTTTAAAGAGATTTCAAGGACTAGGAGTCTCCATTTATAAACCATCTCTCCCCGACCGCTTCTACCTCCAACTCTCTGCTCGCATTCAATTCCTTCTTCTTGGTTCTGCAATTTTTTTAAAATATTGGCCATCACTAATTCACCTTGGTTGTGCATGGGCTTAAATGAACTTAATCCATTCAATTCTTGTTGCATGCAAGCTAACTTGGTCATAGCACAATCTATAGAAAAGAGTAGTTAAATATTCAACCTAGAAAAGGGCATGGGGCCTTCTTCCTTGATGGTAAAACTAAAGTGAAATGTATTTTAATACAACAATATTGCAAGTTTCCATCTCCAGAATTTGAAGGAGTTAGTCTTCATGCTGATAATTAATGTTGCATCAAACTTTAATACAATGCTATTAAATATCAAAATTTTTATGGATTGGTATATTATATCCCATATCAACATAGGATTTGTATTCATGGCATATTTTCTATAATTTGAGAACGATCCTTAATTATTAACACACTATCGCAATGTTTGAGAACCATCGTTCAAGTGTTGCATGTTTTTTATCTAGTGAATCTGCAATTTGGTTATGATGCCTTCTGATATGATAAAACTCGACCTTTTCAAATTTCTAAGCTTACATCTGGATAGTGAGAGTCATTTAAGGGAGATTAATTTATGTAGGCTCGCTAATTGTGGGAGCGGGTCAATGGGCCCAATCAATGCTCATTCATAAGTCTCCCACTAAATATATTGACCAACCCATTTTAAATGAGCCCACATAGCGAACAAATATGATATCATGTTCGACTCCATCCCTCCTGCATATGCAATGTGGACTTGGTGGTTCTATGGAAGGAATAACATAATCGTTTCTCCCATTATAGAATAGTTCAAATGACTGTGTTTTTTGGTCCGAAATTGGGATTTTTTTTTTTTTTAAATTAGAATCCTAGAGTATCTGTTTTTTTAATGATGGAAATATATTCTCACTCAAAATCCTAAAAGTTTCTAAAAATTTCTACCTAATTTTATCATAATACTAATATTCCCATTATTTTCCAAACTAATTTGTAAGTTTGTTTTGAAACTACTATAATTCAAATCAAGCTGAAGCATTCTCCAATTATGGATTTTTGCCTGTTTTGGAGGTATCTTGAAATATTTTGACCATCTCCTCGCAAACCTTTCGCCACCTCTTCCTGAATATGTTTGTCTCGATTCATGGCCCACCTCTTCCTGAATATGTTTGTCTCGATTCATGGCCTGGATTTGTTTGACCTGCATGGCCCACCAAATTACTTGTCACCAACCAACAAGAAAATGTAGAATAAACTTTCATTGTCTTATCCTTTTCCCAATTGTTTCATTGAATCCTTCATTGGTTGTCCTATCCTTAGATCGAATTAATGGAAGTATTGAGCTCAGGTGTCGACACGTCCATATATAAATTTATATAGTCAATGTTAATAATAATTTAAAATAAATTTAAAATTTGGTTATTTTTATGGATATTCTGATTTTAGCGATATGTTATCATGGATTAATTTCAATTACTCATTTTAAGTGGATGATAAAGATTTAAAACTCATGAAATATCTTAAAATATTTTTAATGGTAGATTAATTAAAACATGATGACCTATGAACATGACTTAAGGTATTTTTTATTATGTGGTATCACTAAACCATATTATTGCCTTATGATATTGTTATAAAGCATATCTAGAATTTAAGAATCATCATGATAAAGTAGAGAAGAATGTGCATACTTAAATCTTATTACATGTTTTTTGGAATCTGTATATCTTTAACTCATATTAATTATTTTATTGATTAATAATAATTATTATAAAAATTTAAATAAAGCTATGAGTTAGTCAATATTCATTGTTTTTTCCTTAAAAATTTCCAATACAATATGTCCCATAAAGTAAGTGTTTCAATATTTATCTGTTTTTATGAGAAATTAGTTTCATAAATATAGGCTTTATAAATTTAAAGGACAAACTTTAAATAAATTTCTAGCTCAAGTATATCACCAAAACATATACATATTTTTTACTTGTTGATATAAACTACATCACTTAAGTTTTAATTTATTTTCATAGTAGAGTAAATTTCATCAACTAGTTAATTTTTTGATGGGCTTTCCTTTTAATAAAGAAACTTTGTTCATTTTCTTTTTTTCCATAATAATGTTTTTAAACTATTTAAAAATTTAAATAATTTACGAAGAATGATTTATAATTATAATTTTTTTAAAGTAGTAATATTGATCAAGGTTTCTATATTTTAAAAGAAATGTGCATCATTTTAAGAGATAATTTGATGACCCAAAAATAATGAGATTAACACTGTATTTAATAAAGATCTATGATTTTGCTTATAAGTTAACATCTAACCCTATGTATTTAAAAAAGATCTATAATTTAAAAAATGTCAATTAATTAATATATTTGTTTGTATTATTAGGTTAATAAGTAGATTGGATGTTTAATTTGAAATAGCTTTACAACATTTTTGTTTATTTATATATATATATATATATATATATAAATTGGAATATTTATAGGATATATCAATGTTTCATATTTATTTCACTACTTGTTATGTTCTTTTTACAATATAATTTTAGTAACTGTTATATAAAATGAGTTTTGAATATATATATATATATTTCATTTTTTTTTTTTATAACTCTATATATAATAGTTGTACATATTTTCAGATTACATTATAACTATAATTTAGATTTTCAAAAAATATACCTAATTTTAATCTAAATTTTCATTATTTTCTAGATTGATTTGTAAATTATTTTAAAACTACTCTATTTCAAATCCACCTGAACAAATCTCAAATTCTAGGTTTTTGCCTGCTTTGGAAGTATCTTCAAATATTTTCACCATCTCCTCGCAAATATGCAGCCACCTCTTCCTTCATTTGTTTTTCCTGCTTCATGACCCACCAAACACATGCCTCTGCCTCGATCTGTTTGACCTACATGGCCCACCAAATTACCTGTCACCAACTATTCGAATAAACTTTCATTCTCCCACCCTTCACAATTGTTTCATTGAATCCTTCATTGATTGTCTATCAAGGTTTTTATATTTTCAAGAAAATATGAATCATTTTAAGAGATATTGTGATAAAAATATGTATCATTTTAAGAAATATTGTGATGACCCAAAATTAATGAGATTAACATTGTATTTAATTAAGATCTATGATTTTTCTTATAAGTTAGTATCTAATTTTCTAACTATAATAAAAATCTACAATAGTGAATGCAATAGAATGAATGCAATAGAGGTTTTTTATTGTTGCTAATTACCTTGAATGCAATAGAATTAGTTGCAATGATTTCTAAGTTATAGAACATATGCCGATAAAAATGGCCACTACAACTTTAACACTACACTCACCTTTAAATGTTTGTATGAAATTTATAGACCTATTATAGATTTGGATATGTGTGTGTATGTGTGCTATTTTTTATTTTCAACTATAAAAAATATTTGTAATAAAAATGACACATTTTTTATTATAGATAAATTAAAATATTCTATCAATAATAAGTTTACTAAAAAATTGTAGATTAGATATTCATACTAAGTTAGGAAAAACAAAATTGGAAATATTTATTACTTAAAAAAAATTATATATCAATTAAAATTTATGATATAAAATTATTAAGAAACATAACAATAAACTATTATTATTATTATTTTTATTTTTTGACCATCTTGAAATATTTTGACTATCTTCTCGCAAACCTGTAGCCACCTCTTCACCGTACCCCTTCCCCTTTTCCTTCCCTTGCCCTTGTCCACACCCTCCTCCTCAAGATATTATCATCTATGAAGTTAGAGATGTTAATTTAGAAGTACAATCTAATGTCGACATTCTACCAAATCTATCCTTTTTGCACTTACCTCATTCTGGCTTCTTCTAGTCAAGAAGGAGTGTACATACCAACTGGTTGGGACATATAAATATATATCCAACTGACTTAGTTGGAGAATAAATTCAATCAGCATTGGTTGTTTAATAATTCGTGCAGCACCATTGTGAAAAATATTGGGTAGACTTCTTATATAGTTTGTTTCTTTGTAAACTGCAAATGATTGTTGTTGTCATTACTTGTTTTGTGTACTTTTGTAAAGTGAACAAAAATAATAACTACGTGAAACAAGTATGGTTTTCATTGACATGTTATGTTGCTCTTTTTTTATGATTCCAAATATTTAAAGAATTTTTGGATGACCAATGTTTGTTGTCCAGTTTGTCTATAGTTTATTCATGTACTCACTGATACAAGTGTTCAAGATGAAGCTTGTTGTGAATGAATTCTTTGTTAAATATTGTACAAGAAATGACTTTTTTTGGACAAAGCCAATTGTGTCATTGCATTTTTTCATCAAGAGTAATTTTGTGTGCAAACTCAGTTGGCAGGCAGTAAAGCAAACTTTGAATTAGTGGATGGAATAAATTGAATTTCTTATGAATTCCAAGATGGAAATTCAATATTGTATTCAATAATTGAACTTAAATATGAATTTTTTTGAGCCATGAAGATAAGGGTTTAAAGAAAATGTTCAGATTCCACTCATCACTGTTTTTGTTCCTACATGGTGATAAGAATTGTGGCTAGATTCTTCAAAGGAAAATAAGGTCTTCACACAAAAGATACGTGTAGTACCTTCATTAGAGATTGAAGACAATAATTGAAAACAAAGCATTAAGGATTGAGTTTTGGGAAAGTTTTGATTTCCAGCCTCATTTTATTTACTACAAGAAGCTAAGTTTTTGAGTCCAACAATTCTTGTTTCACCTCAATTAGTGTCATACGAAAAAGTTATGATGTTTTTATCATTTATCCCAAGAACTAAAAAAATTGTAGGTTTGCTGACTCAGATGATGACTGGGAAGTCATACAATTGATGTCAGTAAGTCTACTTCATCGAGGTGGATATTGGTGGCCACCTACCTATTCCACTTGGATCCCCACCATTATTTATTTCATATTTATGTTTCCTTAATTGTAGCACAATTTACTATTTTTGGCAGTTTTTTGGGTCCTAAACTTTTAGAGATGTTTTGAGGTTCTAAACGACATATTTTTGGAAAACTACAACGAACATGGGTCCTAAAACCATGTTGGTCACTTGGAAATTGTAGTCCTCAGATAGATCTTTCTAATGAGGTATTGCGTGCTTCAAAAGGAGATCATGTGCCAAAGTTACGTCCTCAGGGAGTGAATGTACCAATTTACCCAAACGAGGTCCATAGTTTTGGTTCTTCATCTCCTAGGTTTAGGTTTTTGGATGTTTAGGGTTTTCCATTTCTTCTCAATAATAAATACAAGTCAACTTCAACATTCTTGTATTTCAAGGCCAGATAGTTGCAACTGTCATAGATAGATGGTTGAATTTGTTGGAAGGGTATTTCTCTGTCCATGAATTCTCTAACCAAGAAAATATTACTTCTGCACTCCTCAAAGTCGCCCCCCATGTCAAAGAATGGTCAGAAACCTACTTTGAGAAAAAGGAAGAGAGGTAACCCTCTCTCTTCTCGGTCACACCCACTTGGAATTCATTCCAGTATAGCATCAAAGAACAATATTACCCCTTGGGGAGATATTAGAACAAGTACATCCAATGAACGATGTTGTGGTAGTAAAGGGATGAAGATGTGCACGAGCTGACAAATTTTTTCCATACCCTTCGCACAAAGTTGGGTATTAAATATTCAGAGAAATGTTTGGTGCTCAAGTACCTCATCTATTTGCACAGATACATTAAGGAGGAAATAGTAGTTGGTGGCCAAACTGAAGGCATCTGAATCAGATGCATGTTCTGATTTTGAGTCAGAACCGGACAAGAGGAATAAAAAATGGAAACAAATCATTGATGCGGAACCCAGTGCCACCATTTCCACCACCAAGGTCAAGATGGAGGAGCCTGAGGAGCCAAAGGATGGGGAGCGCCTCTTCCATTCCTAGATGTGGGCGAAGGATTCTCCACTGAAATTCCTTGTCAATAGAAAAAGCCAAAAGAACCTCATTTTAGCAGATTTAATGAAGTGGGTTGGCCTACCGTCCACAACACACTGGTAGTATGTGAAGTTTCTCCTCTTGATGTGTCTGATGTATTATTAGGCCAACCATACTTGTGGAAGCAACATGCTGTGTATGAGTCTAGCCTCATTCTACCATTATTATTTTGGGAAATAATTTGTACATGATACTAGAGGTACTACCACCTTCCACCATCTCTTTGAGTACTAAAAAGAAATGTAGTAAGATTATTTTTGAAAGAAGGAAATTTGTTTTCATTATGATTTGACCACAGGGCAAGAATAATATTATTCCTGGAGTCTCCCAACAAGGCTCCCCTGCACAACAGAAATAGATGGACAAAGTCATGGAGGAATACAAGGACATTTTCTCCTCACCCACAGGGGTTCCTCTACATTGGTAGGTCAAGAAATCCATTGAACTGACCCTAGGAACATCACTTCCTAATGGGTCAATCTATCAACGTTTTGTTCTAGAGAAGGATGAAATCAAGAGGCAGATACAAGAGTTCTTTCCTAAAGGGCACATCAGGCCAAGCTCCTCAAATGTATTGTCTAAGGCTGATAAAGAAACCAAATTTATTGACTGCCTCTAGCACGTTCGCCAGCAGGTCCATGACATCTTGGAGAAATCCAATTCGAAGCACAAGAAGTTGCATGATCAACATCGGGTTCCACACAAGTTTTAGGAGGGCGACAAAGTTTGGGTACATTTACAGAAGGAGCGCCTCGCTGAGCCACACCGCAAGCTTTCCCACTTGAGATATGGGTCGTAGACCATCACCAAGTCATGAGGGGACAATTCCTTTGAGCTAAGTATTCCACCTTCCTTGGTCTACAACCAGTGTTCAATGTGGACTGCGTTCAACCCTACTTTACACCATTGTAGGACACATCCGACATTAAACAACAACTCATACCAACAAAGTTAAATCCAAACTACATGGACCAAGTCACAACTAATGAAATCATGGACACACTTATCAAGAAAAACTAACAAGAAATGATCCAAATATATCGAGTTGTCAACGCAGGCCAACTCCTTCACTAGGAAAAGTGGCTCATTAGGGACCAATTTCAAAAGAAGTTTCATCATCACATTGAGGAACTCAACGCAATGGGGATCATTTATTCCTAATGGGGGAGGAATGATATAGGTGTTTATTGGTGGCCACCTGCCTCTTCCACGTGGACCCCCACAATTGTTTCTTTTAATTTTTCATTTTCCTTAATTGTAGCACAATTAATTATTTTTGGCATTTTTTCAGCTCCTAAACTTCCAGAGCCATTTTAAGGCCCTAAATGATGTTTTTTTGGACAATAAACAATGAAAAATTTGGGTTTTCAAGTCATTTTTTTTTTCAACAATTGTAGTCCTCATATATATCTTTCTAATGAGGTATCGTGTGTGTCAATCAGATATCGTATGCCAAAGTTACGGCACCGCAAAATTGATGTACCAATTTACTCCAACAGGGCCCATAGTTTGGCGTTTCGTCTCCTATGGTTAGGTTTTAGATGTTTAGGGTTTTCCATTGTTTTCCAATAATAAATAGGCATTCAAGCCTCATTGTAACATAGTTCAGAGGCATGTAGCCATCACATCTCTTATCAAAGATAAGCTACAATCACCTTAGCTAGTGTATGGCCATTATATTTGTAAGAATATTTCAGTTAATTGATATTAATGAAATGAAGTTTTATTTCTGCTGCATCTCTATGTTTATGTTTATTTATGTATTTTATTGTGTTCTTGCATAAATTCGGATCAAATCCACTGTTAAACTCTTTAAACGAGTGTGGGTACACTAAATTGGGATCCCAAAGTCCATTATCTCAAACCAGGATAGCATTTTCCTTAATACATTTTGGTCAAGTATCTAGTTGATGTTGGACACCAAGCTCACTAAGTCCACAACTTTCCACCCCAAAATGATGGCCAAATAGATGTCGTCAACACGATGATCTTACACATTCTGTGTATGTACAACTTGAAGCATCCATGTGCATGGGATGAAAGCCTCCCCTATGTCCAAAAAAAATATAACCGAGCTCTCCACAGTTAAACTCACCACAAACCCTTTCAGGTGGGATTGGGATTCCAGTCACTATGTCCCATTGATGTGGCCATACCATTTCCATCTACTCAGGTAGACTCAGCTCATGTCGAGTCTAAATCCAATAAGGTGAATAGCTTCATTTAGAAAATTTAGAACATCTGCCAACAGGTACATGACATATTGGATAGAGCCAATGCTAAGTACAACTAGCAACATGATTAGCATTAGATGCCACACAAGTTCCAAGTAGGTGACAAAAATTGGCTACATTTTCTAAAGAACCACCTCGTTGGGCCCCACCACAAGCTTCGCCTGATCTGATATGGGCCATACACCATCAAGAAGGCAATATAGGACAATGCCTTCTAGCTCAATATTACACCATTCCTTGGTCTGCACCCAATGTTCAATGTGGACCACCTTCGTCCCTACTTTCCACCATTGTTGGACACATCCCACATTGCAGAACAACTCACACAAAAAGAGTTAAACCTTGACTACATGGAAGCCTAAAATGATCGAATCATGGACACATAGATAAAGAACACCTAGAAAAATAAATATTCAGTTATATTAGGTTTTCAAAGTTGGCCAACTCATATACTAAGGGATGTGGCTCACTAGGGACCAAGTTCAGCAGAATTTTCCTCATCTCATGGAGGAAATAAACACAATGGTGACCATTTCTTCCTAAGGGGGTGGGAATTATCCAAATAGATATTGGTGGGCACCCACCTATTTCACTTGGACCCCCACCATTGTTTCTTTCCGATTTTCATTTTCCTTAATTGTAGCACAATTTAATATTTTTGGTAGTTTTTTAGGTCCTGAAATTTCGAAGCCGACGACGATTTTTGTAAAAGAAACAGGACCAACGTGACACTTTAGTTGATGTTGGTCACTCAAAATTTGTAGTCCTCAAATATATATTTCTAAGGAGTTATTTTGTGCATCAAACGAAGATCGTATGCTAAAATTACATCCTCTAGAAGTTGACATTAGGGGAATTTTGAGGTCTAAAATGGGCCTCCTAAGAAAAATGTACAAAAAAAATAAACTTTATAAAAACCAATAGGATTCAAGATGATGATGTCAACCATGGGGGATGATTTACCATTTTTTAAATAAAAGGGTAAAAATATTTAAAAACAATAAAATAATAAAACTACCTTTTCAACTCGTATTTTCAACTTATCTCCCAAAATTTTTACTCAAATTTCGAGTGGGAGTACTCGTTGGATGCAAAATTTAATTCCTCATCCAAGGAGTACCAATGTTGAATACTTTTGATGAACCCTGCTACATGAAAATTGAGAAATACATAAAAAACGTGATTACAATCACGTTTTTAATGTATTTCTCATTTTTCGTGTAGTAGGACCCATAGAAAGTATGCAAAATGGGTACTCCTTGGATGAGGAATTAAATTTCACATCCAACGAGTAATGCCACTTGAAATTTGAGTAAAAACTTTGGGAGATAAGTTGAAAATATGAGTTGAAAAAGTAGTTTTTTCATTTTTCCCTCTAAAATTTGATGATGTCATCAATTCTTATTTGATTTTTTCCACTATTATTTTATAATTTCCTTAGGAGTCCCATTTTAGACCTCAAAATTCCCCTAATGTGTACCAATTTACCCAAACGAGCGTATCTTTTTGGCGCTTCACCTCCTAGGGTTACATTTTTGGATGTTTAGGGTTTTCCATTGTTTTTCAATAATAAATAGGCATTAGAGGCTCATTGTAACACATTTTAGAGGCATGTAGCTGCCACAACTCTTATTAGAGATAAGATTCCATTATGCATGTAATCATTTTTTCAGTATTTTATAGTAATGAAATGAAATGTTATTCATGTTGTATCTCTTCATTTATGTTTATTTATGTATTTTACTATGTTCCTTCATTAGTCTGAATCATTAGCATATGGACTAATGAGGGCTATCTAAGTGGCAATGTCATATAGGGAAGAATGGCGTAGTTTGCTTGGTTCATTTTTAATGTGGTGTTCCAATGAGGGGATGCCATGTGGTCCAACAAAAGGCCGTCACATGGCACCCTGTGGTTGGTCAAAATTTTTATAATGGTGGGATAACCTCTGGTGGGATCTAACCCTTGACCTCTTGTCCAACACTCCAACACCTTATCACTACGCCATGACCAATTTTTGTTAACCACAAGCTTACTGATGATATTTAAAGTGTATCATGGAACATTTTTTGAAGAGGGGTTTGGAAGTTAGTCCCATCCCCAGGCCACCTTCTAACCCACTCCAATATAGAGAAAAAAAGATAGGGGCTAGGCATATATCCCTCGTTGTTAGTCCTTAGAAACTCCATAAGACCACAAGTGGATCCAGAGTAAAGCATTGATAGAAGAGGGACTTGCGACTAGCCTAGCTACTAGTCATATATACCTGCATGGGACCATCGACAAAACTGAAAGGTGCTAGGAAGATAAAGGCATTGTGAATTAGGAATGACCCCAGGCCATATGAACATCCATGTGACACTCGAAGAAGGAGGAGAGGGCTCCGAAAATGGGGGCAGGTGGTTAGCCTCGACCTCTAACCGCATCACCTAACGTGACCTTAACTCTGCGGTTAAGCAGCCTAGGCTACCGAGGGCAGGCATTTATGCCTGACCGTTGGCTTTATGGACCCCTGTGGCCTTATTTTAGCACTCATAATAGTTATTTGGAGTTTTAATAGTATGAAAATTTTCACCTTCGGCTAGTGAAATCATCGCCTCCCGAGCATAAATTAGGGCATATTTGTCACTCGATTAACAATTTATCTAGTTTGTAGGATGAATAATAGAAGAATGGTTAGAGAACCATAAAATGAAGAATTTTTGGTCTTTTTGAGCTCAAGAAGAGTCCTGATAGGAGTTTTTGGACATTTTGGATCCCATGGAGACCTTTTTTTACTAATTGGAGCACATCTGAAGATAATTTTTGCAGGTTTGAGTCCATGGGTGTCATGATCAATTAGTGTTTTGGAGAATTTATTGAAGGCTTTTAAACACGGAGAGGACTTGTTAGGGGTTTTCTAGCCTTCAGATGTTTGCTACATCAGTTGTGAATTATTTGTGAAACTCATATTTATCTTTTCTCACTATGTCCTAGTGAGGAAAGCTTTTTTTTTGCTTCAATGTCGAATTGTAGTACTTGTGTGGTCATTTTCAGATGGAGTACATGATATTTGTATTTGAACCCTTTTCTTGATGATTGTTTCATGATTGACTGTAGGTTGTAATTATTTTTATAGTGAGAGTTTTTTGCAAGAGAACATTTCCTTGAAGGGGAAACTAGCCACTCATTTTTTTCAAAAAAAGTTATGTACTCTTCATCACTGAAATATATGGAGCAGACTAGTTGTGTTAGAAGGCCCATAGATGTATCCTAGGAGGGGTGAAATCCATCAAAAATATTGTGTTGTTTCTCTTCTTGAATTCCTTTATGCGTTAAATGATGAGATGTTACTTGTTTTTATGTTTACATGAAAAATAACTCATATTCCTTGAAGATAACTTTAAAAATTGTGTTTTCATAACACCCTTTTTGGTTTGTAAAGCATCAGAGGATGATGACTTGTTAGGAAGAGGAAGTTGACCTCCTCATTCTAGATAAAGAGGAGTCAAATTTTTTAAGAGGGACAGATACTATTGGGAGACTTGGAAAAATAATCTTTGATAATATATGTGTGTGTGTGTGTGTGTGTGTGTGTCTGTGTGTTGATAATAGATGTGTTGAAGTTGCTAATAATGATGGATATTTCACCCACATTTACTATACTTGATCTATATGAATAAGATAAGTAATAAACGATGAAGATGATGATTATGTTATTGAGTAGACTAGATTCTTAAATGTGAGAAAGGGGAAGTATATATTTTACCTAATAGAGAAAGAAAAAAACTTGAAAAAAAAAAACATTAATGGAGACTAAAAAGGCATATAAGAACCTATGTAGATTCGAAAATAAGATATGGAGAAAATTACATAGTCCTTATGACCCAAATGATTAGTACTTATGTTATTCCTACAACTATAAATTATTACATTACATATAAATACTCTTTATAGTTGTGCCCCTATGGATATTGATTACATCATCCTAATTGAAACGTGTGTCCCTTTTCCGAGGGTATTTAATCACATTTCAAATTGCTATTGCTGATTGAAGAAGGAAAATAATATTTAGTCTATGTTTTAAAATTTTTCATTTAGAATCCAATGAGATAATTCTTGGTGACATCACTATTTACAGATTCTTTAAATGTATTTTTGAATTCAAAAGAAAGCCTGTGATCTTAGAAAAACCATGAGGTACTCAATGTGTATGGAATTAACACTTAGATTTGTCATTCCAACAATTTTTTTCTAGATTTTTGGAAAATATAATAGGAAAATGTATCTCTACGAAGGTAAAAAATATAACATTTAAAATACACTATCAAATAATAAATGGTGACCTTTAGTCTAAGGAAGCTCCAACATGTTTTTGTTTCCATGAAAATCTAGAGAACATGGTCCCACTAAGTACCAAAAGGCTTCCATGATTTCTATTTCTTTCACAATTGAAATCCAATATCGTCATGCTAATTCTTTTTATAATTTTAAAAACTATTTGATGATAAATAATGTATGAAAAACTTTGTAATAAGGAAAGAAACAACACTTTGTTATATATCAATTGAGACATCCCATAGCCAACCAAGTTTAGTTAATGAAGGAAGAATCAATGTACCCATATCTACAAATGGTTAGACAATGTTGTAAAAGAGAAAATTACATATCCGAGGATTGATATATAGGCACTATATAGAGCATTAACTTATCTCCCTTTTTAGAGAAGATGGTTTTCCCGGTTGATTTAAATATTATCTTTTCTCATTATTCTTAAAGAAATATTCACCCATTAACTTTAAATAAGTCTAATGACTTTCTTTCAAATTTAAAAAATCTATGGATATAAATTTCCATTAATGAAGTTCTCAACATAAAAGTGGGAATTATATAGTTCTTATTATAACCATTTTTTATCAAATAAATAAAAGGTTGTAAATACCACTCATCCTATACCTACCTACATTATTTGAACAATATATATATATATATATGGGGGAGAAGTTTATATTAATTCAATTGGAAAAAAAACTAACGTCTTTACATTCAGAGCAAAATCTACATCTTCATTGTTTTAGAATTTTGAAAAAAAATGGTCCTCTTCTACCTAGCCAATTACTATCTAAGCTCCTAGCATCATTTATTTTATATTCTCTAGAGGATTCCATTATAGACTATATACTTGGAGAGCATATAAACCAAAAACATTAAACACTACCAACTTTCCCATGTTAATAATTAATTTTTCTGGATGAACAATATCCTCATGATAGGGAGGGTCCTCATGCATAGCTTGGTATAAAAATTCATCATGGTGTTTCCGTTCTCGTGTGCCTTGATCTGGTGTATCTTATATTATGAAAACCACCTTAATGATCCCCGATGTTGTTTTTTCGATAGTGAGTTTGAACAATGTGTTCCACTTTGAAGGCTAATCTATCCACAGTCATCTACATCTGATCTACACTATCATTCAATGACTCAATTTTGAGAAACGAATGCAAAATGTGGGTGAGCCTTTATGGAAACTTTGTTGACGTGCTTAGATATTAGGGATGCCAAAAATGCAAGACTCGACTCCAAGTGAACCTTTAGGTCTACCCCACTTTGCGACTGAGATGCACACTCCATCATGCATAAAATTCCATAATTGTGCTTTCTTAACGATATTTAAAGGACCAACAATATCTGTTTATAAACCATCTCTCCTCGAAGACATATCCCTCCAACACTCTACTTGAATTCAGTTCCTTATTTCTCATTCTGAAATTGTTTGAGAATATTGGCCATCACCAAATCACCTCGGTTTTGCATGGGGTCAAATGAAATTAAGTTTCTTACATGAGGACTGAATTGGTCATAACACAATATAGAAAAGAGTAGCTAAATCCTCAACCAGGTGAGGAGGATGGGGCTTTCCTCCTTGATGGCACAATGAAAGTGAGCTCCATTTTAATACAAAAATATTGCAAGCTTCCATCTCCATACTTTGAAGGAGCTAGTCTTCATGCAGACAATTAATGTCCTAGTAAAATTTAATTCAATGTTATTCAATATCCAAATCTATATAGATTAGGATATTATATCCCATATCAACATATGATTTTTATCTCGGGATTTATACTATAGCTGGAGAACCATTGCTGATTATTAACATGCCTTTTCCAAGGGTTGCACCTTTTTTATCTAGCAAATTAGTAACTTGGTTCTGGTGCCTTTTGAGATGATAAAACTCAACCTTTTCATATTTATGAGCTTGCATCCATATTTTTATATTCATTGAAGGGAGATAAATTTATGGAGCCTCTCTAACTTAGAGGAATATTTGAATTAAAATTTATGAGCCTTCAAAGACTTCCAACTGAGTAATATTATTTTTAATTGCCCTTTGTTGAATCCTTAGTTAAACTGAGAGGGGGGGGGGGGTGAATCAGTTTAGCACATACATGAGCTTTTCATATGTTTCATCAAGCTTATTTACAACTTAATTTTATAACCAACATTAATATGTGAGCAGTCTTAATATGTTGCAGCAAATGTTAATTTAATGTGATATCAAACTTACTATGAGAGCAGCAAATATTAAGCAGATTGGATAGAACATATCAACACATAGGCAACACACACAGAGAAAGTAGATATAAGTGGAAGCTCATAAAGCGAGAAAACCACATCTTATTATTGTTGTGATGCAAAGGCAAGCTCCAACTCCCTCTCACCATTGTTTCTCTGCAGGCACCAACCTACAGGAGGGTCCAACCTCAGTCAACTACAACTGACAGCTATCAAGCTTCAACTTGATACGGAAGCTCCAACTTCCTCATTCAATCAAAAGAAAATATTTGTTGATTTACCTCAAATATCAGCTCTGTTCATAGCATCTCTTTCTGCTCCTCCCTTTTCTTATCTTCTCTGCCTTAATTCTTCATACTCTGCATTCTCTAACCTTACTCTCTAACACCTTATGCATATCACTATGATATCATATATAGACTTTATCACATGCCTGTTTATATTCCTCAGGGAATTTGAAGTGAATAACCCTGACTTTTTGCCTTCTGCATCCTTATTTCTTTTACTAGCTCATTAAAAAATATAACAGTATGAGTTAATTTCAATATTATAGTGGGATTTTGTTTTCCTTCGGAGACTTGCCAATGCATCACAAACAATATAAAATCAATTACAACATTTACATTCACAATTTCAGTTACACACATTGATTTCACTCAGTTCCTTTTCAGATTTTGGCTTTGTTGGTTTTGTCTTTTCTGCTGCTATTATCTTATTTTTCTGCATACTTCTGTTCACCATGCCTGTAACATGACCTGTGACTTTTTCAGATTTTTCATACTCTGTTTACCTCTGTCATGCCCACATTTTCATCCCTGTGTCTATTCACCTGTTAACTGTACTTGTGTGCACCTACTGCATATATAACTGCTTTTCAAGTTTTATCGTCAAATAAATATGAATCTGGACAATTCCTTTTCATTACCAATATCTATTCTCGGGCTACCTTCTTACATACTCTCTGTCCATATATGAGCTTAAACTTAATGGTTGAAACTCATATTACAACTCCAATTCAACTTCTTCCCTGTACAATTCTTCTGCCACTATCTCTCTCTCTTTCGTTTATGCAAGCTCTCTTCTTCAGTGCATTTGTGTAACCGCTATATATACAACTATTTTTAATGTACCACAACCACTTCTCGGCATTGTATACATTTTTTTTTGACAAAGGGTAACACCCTTTTGGGCCCACTTCCTCATATCAAAGTCTATTGTGTAAGGTTTTGGCATATGTTAAACCAACAATAAGTCTCTGCCCAGCTCATATATGAATATAGATATATATATATATATATATATATATATATATATATATATATATATATATATCAACATTTTACTATGTATTCAAATCACAGCAGTGTAGTATTTTCTCGGGCCCACATATATTATTCTCCATCACGTTTGGTTTAAACGCAAAATCCATTAAACTTTTGGAACAAAATTTTTGGATCAAATAGTCATTAACGCCTTAATCCTTTTTGCATGGCCAAAAAGTGCTTTGATTCTTATAGATATGCATATGGGAAATTTACATTACAAGCCCCGACATAAAAAAATCCCGAACAAAGACCTTGGCCAACTCATATAACCCATATATTAAGGCCCTATATAATCCTTCGATTTTCTTTTAAAACCAAAAGCTTGATAAATTATATATCTAACCATAATAAAAAATGTCAACACACATATATTTATTTCGATTATCTTTTGTAGATTTTATAATATGCCCCACATACAGTTCATTATATATCATTCGGTCTTTATATATATCAATACATTTTATACCAACATATATATATAATCCCAAAAAAAATGATATAGTTTCGGGCCCACAGGATCTACCTTGTCATCCGACGGTTAGAAATACATCGCGTTCCAAAACCCAATCAGGTGCACATCCGATGGCAATCGAATAACCAACATGCATGCATGTTAATTCACTCTAATTGTGTGATGAGCTGGGCCCCGGTAGTTAAACTACCCCTTACATCTGACGGTCATGAGCTCATCGCTCCTCAAACTTCAATCCAATGGTCCTTAACAATTTTCACATTTTTTTATTGGTACGAGGGTTAATACTTCAAACTTACGCGATTTTTTTTTTCTTTAAAAACTGCCTAAGGACACATGTCCTGCTCCGACGTATATCGCGTTTTTATTTCACATTGCATTTACCATTTTAGAAAAGTCCGAACTCGCTGGTTTTGTGGCCCTTCAGTTTTACTGTTCGTGTTTAGGGTTCCGCTTATAGTCATGGTTCCACTCCATCAAAAAATTCGTGCCTTCGTTATATACATATACATATAAACTATGTTGAAAGGTTTCATTTCTTATTTCTTCAACACTTTAATATATGAACCCTATTTCATTGTTATTTTAATACAACACTACCATAAGGCTTAACAACCGACTGTATTAGGTTTTTATTGCTAAACACTTGGTTCCATTACCCTCAGGGTTCAGTCTTGACCTTTCAACGTTTCTGTTGCACTCTTGGTGCTTCCGCATGCTAAATAAACAGTTCTATCAGTAATCACAATGTGCATTCCAGGTTTGTATTTCAGATTCTCCAAAGCCCTTATTATGTCTATGTATGAAAGCTGCCATAGGATGAGCATTAATGGCTTTCCAAGTTTGCGTTGTAGCCCTAAATATTCCCCTAACAATTTGCGCTTCTTTCTCTTCTGCATGTGAGCTCTTATTCATTGGAACCCCCTCTAGATATTTTCAATCTCTGTCTATTCTTTGTTGCCCTTGTCACTGTATTTCCTGTATGTATAGTCTGCTGCCTTGTATTCTCTCATTCTGTCTCTACAAGCCTTATATCTGCTGCTATAGTGTAAATAACTTCTCACTTTGCTTTCCTCATGCTCCATGTCAACATATACTGTAATTGTATTCTCTGTAGCCTCTGCTGCTATCCTTTTCCAACAATGACAACACTTCTAATAGTCTCACCCTTTGGCATTGATGGCAATAACATTTCCCTGTCTGTTTTAACATATTCTCTGTCTATAGTTTTTCCTCCCCCTTTGAAATCAATGGAAAAGGGCTGATATTCTAATCTTGAGGACCTGTTCCATGCTCTTTTTGGCATTCCTTGTTAACTGATCTCCCCTTGGAATGATGTTTTCTCTTCAATTCTCCCCCTGAAATGATGCTTTATCTTTATATCAGAGAGTAGCATCTACAGACACTACCCCTAGTCTATCACTCAGATATTCAAATGGTTCTCTAGCAAGAGGTTTTGTAAATATATCTGTTGTCTGGTTCTCTAGCAAGAGGTTAATCCACATGACTTGTGTGCAACATGCTGCTGCTGCTATTTATTTTGCTTCTAATGTAGATAGAGAAATGGATGTTTGTTTCTCACTTAGCCATGCCACTATACTTTCTCCTAAATAGAATTCACCTCCACTTGTGCTTTTCCTGTCATCCACATAGCTGGCCCAATCTGCATCTGTGTATGTTGTCAAAGTGAAGCTCTTTCCTTTTGGATACCATAGTCCATACTGTGCATTTCCTTGTAGATATCTATATATTCTTTTGACTGCTAGAAGGTTATTTTGTTTAGGTGTTGTTTGATATCTAGCCACAAGTCCTACTACCAACATAATGTCTAGTCTAGACGCGGTTAGGTATAGCAGACTTCCTATCATGGATATGTAAAGTCTTTTATCTATATCAGCAGATCCATCATCAACACATAGCTTGCATCGAGTGATCATGGGAGTTGACACAGGTTTTTAGTCTTCCATTTTGAACTTTTTCAACATCTCTTTTAAGTATTTTTCTTGTGAGATGAATGTACCTGTGTTATTTTGCTGAATTTGAAGTCCTAGGTAGAAGGTGAGCTCTCCAATCATAGACATCTCAAACTCTTATTTCATCTCTTCAGAAAATCCTTTTGCTAGCTCATCTTTATTGCTTCCAAACATAATGTCATCAACATATACTACAACAATCAGGAGTTCATTTTCATGGGCTTTTATGTATAGATTGTTGTCTGCTCCTCCTCTCTTAGAGCCTTGTTTTTGCAAGTACTTATCCAGTCTTGAATACGAAGCACAAGGAGCTTTTTTCAATCCATATAGAGCCTTCTTTAGTCTGCACACAGAGTCTTCTTTATCTGTTAAAGAGAATCCTTTTGGTTGTTCCATGTAGACTTCTTCTTCTAGATCTCCATTTAGGAAGGCGGATTTCACATCCATTTGATATACTTTGAAGTCATGGTAGCACATAAAGGTCAGAAACATTTTGATAGCTTCCATTCTGGCTACAGGGTAAAAAAATTCTTCGTAATCAAGACCTACAATTTGTGAATATCCCTTGCATACTAGTCTCGCCTTATTCCTGATTACCTATCCTTGTTCATTCATTTTATTCTTGAATAACCATTTTGAGCCTATGACATTTTTCTCAATGGGTCTTGGAACTAATTCCTAGGTATTGTTCTTCTCAAGTTGGTCCAATTCTTCATTCATAGCATTCACCCAATACTTGTCCTTCCTAGCTTCTTCAAAATTCTTTGGCTCTATTTGTGATAACATAGCTATGTATACCTCTTCTGTCTGTTCAGTTAGCTTCCTTCTTGTCTGGACTCCTACACTATTGTCTCCAATGATTTGATCTTCTAGATGATTCTTTTGAGTGTATCTAGAGGGGACTTTCGAGCTCAGTTCAGCATATTTTGTTGTCTTTCTTGTTTCATCATCATCTTGGTCATCTTCTTCATGATCCTCCGAAGGAATGCTGCGGTCTGTAATTCTTGTCTTGTTTGGAAGTTCTTCATCAAATATTACGTCAATTCTTTCTAAATTTTTTTGAAGAGTCTTGTTGTAGCACCTATCCCCTTTACTCTTGGATGCATATCCTAAGAATATTCCTTCATCTGCTCTTGCATCAAACTTCCCCAGATTTTCATCATTATTCTTTATGTAGCACTTGCTTCCAAAGACTCTAATGTTCTTGATTGATGTTGGTTTACCATGCCATAGTTCATAAGGAGTCTTCTCATTATTAGGTCTTAAATGAGCTTTGTTTAGAATATGCACATATATGTGTACTACTTTTGCCCAAAAGGTTTGAGTAATGATACTCTCTTGCATCATGGCTCTGGACATTTGTTGTATAGACCTGTTTTGTCTCTCTGCTACTCCATTTTTTTGAGGTGTCCCTGCAATAGTAAATTGTTGCTTTATCCCATGTTCATTGCATAGGTCTGCAAAGTCATAATCTATGAATTCACCTACTTTGGCTGATCTGATCCATTTTAGCTTGCATCATGTTTGATTTTCTGCTAATGCTTTGAATATCTTGAATTTCTCCAGTGCTTCTGATTTATTCTTGAGAAATGCAACATATGTCATTCTGGAGAAATCATCTATTATCAGCATGAAGTAGGATTCTCCACTTGGTTTTTTAGTTCATGCAGGTCCAGACAGGTCCATGTGCACAAGTTGGAGTGGTCTTCTTATCGATAGCTCATCTTTGGCCTTAAAGGATGTGCGGGTCTGTTTGCCCAACTGGCAAGATTTGCATATGTGTTACACAGTAATTTGTCACCGTCCCTACCATTCCCCGTCCCGCACAATGGAGGACCCATTTTGCAACCTGTGAACATTGTCATGCCTTGAAAACATCATCAATGCATTCCTCTAAGCATGAGCTTCATTTGCCCTGAAGACATCTCCTTGTAAAAATCATGAAAAACATCCCTTTTTGCATTGGCGCGGGCAGATAGTTCAGTACTCGCGCCAATGGGGAAAATCCTGCAAAGAGGTTGCGCCAACTAGCGCTCTGTCCCAGAGCAGTAGTCGCGCCACCTAATTTAAGGACTGTTTTTTAAATAAATATGGCAGAAGTTGAGTTCCAACAAACTCAGAAACCATTGCCTATCTTGAGTTGGGAGGTTTTGCTCCGGAAGTTCTATGGAAGGGAAGTGGTTTTGCCACCTCCCATGGAACCTTCCTTGTTGATAGGGCCAATCCCACGATAATAGGGATCCAAACTCCCTCCTTCCCCATCTATAAAAGCCTGCTCAATTCCATGGAAAGCTAGTCTTGAAGTGCCTAAGCTTTGAATCTCCATATTCCCAAGAGCCTTTGTGCTGTAAGAAGCCCTCTTTTTCCCTTAAGGCCGACTCAAGTAAGGAGACCATCGTCGAGAGACTCTAGAGAGGTTTTCCCTTTCCCTGGCGAGCTTTGCGAGACGTGAACGACTGGAGACCCATCCGAAGGAGACCACGACGTCAGAACTTGGTTGTAATCTCTCTTCGTTTGTTATTTAATAGATGATTACGATTATGGTTCCACTCTGTTTTCCATCCTGTTAATGCGAGTAACATCCTTTCTGACTGATGTTTAGTTACGTATGCCGCATTTTATGCTTGTATCTCTTTGTTTCTTCCATGTGCAAGTGTTCATCCGCAGAGATCGTGGAGGGATTGTGATCTGCCGAAGTTGAGGAACGAGGACGCTTCTTCTTCAGATCATAGCATTGGATTCCAGGTAGGCTTCTATCTTAGTCTTTTCATTCGTAACTAGGAACTTGCGTCGTAACATTGCTTGATTGTTGCTAGACCCCTGCTGGGCTAGTAGGGATCGCCTCTGTCCGCAGAGGGGATTTACCTCCTCAACAATATGGTATTTGAAGGCCTTTTTATTTCTGGCATATCTCTGACAGCTTTCTTCTTGCTCAGTCTGATGATATGGTCGAAGTTAAGATGTCCCAATATCCTATTCCATAACCATGACTCCTCAATTTTTCTAAGTTGGCATGCTTCATTCTCTTCTTTCACTATGTAGACATTACTCTATGTTCAAACACCTTTGATCAGAGTTTTTCTCGTCGTTCTTGATCTAACTTCACAATATTTTCCTCTAAAAAGAACTTCATAGCCTTTATCACAGATTTGACTGACACTTAGCATATTTGCTTTTAGCCCATCCACAAATAGTACATCTTGGGCCTTTCCTCTACCATTATCTAGACTAACTGAGCCTTTTCCTTTGATTTTCCTAGCTTTGTCATTGCCAAAGGTTATAAATTTGCTTCTATCTCCAGTCATATGCTTTGAGCAGCCTCTGTCCAAATACCATTGAATATTCAAGTCTTGAGCAATTAGAGCCAAGTCACATTTATTCACCTTCTTTTTTCCACTGGAAGCATCCTTTTGTTTGGTACCTTTTGTGAGATGATGAACCACATTATTTGAGAGGACATTTGGAAGGCATATGTCCAATTTTATTGCATACACAGCATTTGATCACAATTTTTGCAACATTGTGATCACGAGTTAAATCTCCATTATTCGTAAACCTCCTTAAGGTGTTGAACATTAATCTTTGTCCACATTTTCTGCACTTAATGATTTTATGTCCAAATTCCTTAAAATAAAAATAGTAACCATAGAAACAATTTGCATACCTGATGTGAGGTTGTCTTCTCCATTTGTTTGCTTGAGATAGTCTCTTCACTGTTTGCATCCTTTGCTGGTTTAAATTATTCCTCCTTGTATGACAGTATGCATCAATATGTCCCATCTTGTGGCAGGCATAACAGGTGGCATTTTTCATAGGAGGGAAGAAGCTCCTTTGATGGCTTCCATATTTGACATACTCAGGAGTATGTGAGCCTTTTTCTATTGGCTGAGTATTTATTTAATTCTTTTTTATTAGAGGTTTATTATGGTTTCTATCTCCTTCATTGCATCTTTTTTCCTTTGCAGCAATCATTTGAGCTGCTTCATCAACCTTCTTTTCTTTTACAAAAATAATATTTTTGTCTTCTTTTTCTTTGCCTTTACTTGATTCTCCTTCATAGCCTATCCCAATTTTTATCAGAGGAGATCTTTAAGCATCCAGAATTTCGTTCAACTTACCAGAGCTTGTTATTTGAGAAGAATTTATAGATACATTCCTTTGAGCATTTTCTAATTTCTTCCTCAGAAATACTACTTCTTCTTCCAACTTCTCTTGTTCCTGAGTTTTATCCTTGATTTGCTTAAGTAACATGTCTTCTATCTTCTTGGCTTCTTCAAGCTCTACTTTCAGCTGCATGAGGACTTATGAGTTTTGTTCTCCTCTTACATATTTGAGGAGAATGTCTTTTTGTTTTTTGCACTTTAGTTTGGGGTGAAAATGTGAAGTTGGGAAACGCTTTTTGCCCTTTTTTGACGTTGAAAATTGTAATTTTCTATGTTTTTCAACTTCAACTCCACTAAACTCATATTTTTATCGCAAATTATGCTTTGACATAAAAACAAGAATTGTAGAGAATTGTCTTACCTCCATACCGATATTTAAAAAAAAAAAATATTGACATGTAGAGGGGTAAATTTGTTGTTTACTAACTGCATATACTTTAAATTTTCAGGCAAACATAAATAGTAACTTTATTATCCTTAACTTTTTTTAGGGAAGGTTATTCATTTTTTGGAAAAGAACCATAGCATCATAATCTACATATATTGCACTAGTGCATAGACTATTTTTTGGTAATTTTCGGATCAAATCACTATTTTTTATTATTTTTTGAAATGGACGAAGAAAAAAAAACAGTGATGTTTCAGTGCATTTTATTATCCTTTGATTTTCTTTTCAATGTCATCGTCAATAAGAAAAATGAGAGTACCCTTTTGAAGTAGACAGGGAGAGGAAGTGCACTATGATTTTTTTGAATTTTTTGGTGTCCTCATTTGAAAGTTATTTAATTTTCATTCAGTGCAATTTTTCGAACAATGAAATTCCACAATGACATAGTTTAGTAAAAAATTAATAAAAAATTAATTTTTTTAATGAAACTCCACAAATCTCACATCATCAAACACTAGATTTAGAGACGAATCTAATGGTACTTGGTCCGACATATAAGATTTTTTTTTGTAGGTGTTCTGTCCCTCCAAAGTTGCAGGTTTCTCAAAACTGTAGAGTTTTCTGAGTTTTTCGTTGACCAGAAACTCTCGGCCGAGAAATTTTTAAAACTCTCGACCGAGAAATTTAAACCAATTTAACGCGGGAAAAATCTCGGCCGAAAGTTTTAAAAACTCTCGGCCGAGAGTTTGCGGCCGAGAGTTTGCGCAATAAAACTCTCGGCCGAGAGTTAGAAAAAATCTCGGCCGAGAGTTTTTGAATGTTAAAAACTCTCGGCCGAGAGTTTTTCTAACTCTCAGCCGAGAGTTTGCGGCCGAGAATTTTGTGACCACAACTCTCGGTCGAGAGTTTTCAAAACTCTCGTCCGAGAAAATACCGAAATATTTAAATATCTCAGACGAGAGTTTTGAAAACTCTCGGTCGAGAAATTTAGTTGACTTTTTTTCTCGGCAGAGAAGTTAAAAATTTCTCCCGAATTCTATCTCATGCCAAAAAGTGTTTCCCAACTTCGCGTTTTCGCCCTTTGATTCTGTCAATCTCCTCCAAGGCACTTCTTAGCTCCCCCTCAAGATCAACTCCACCTTCTTCTTCTTCATATTCTAGAAGGAGTCCTTCAACTTCTTCTATGGTCATCAATAAAAATTCAGAGGTTCCTTCTTCACTTGAGGGTTCATCTGAGTCTTCAGATGCACTGTTATCTTGTTGAGCATAGAAAGATTTTATATTGAATTTATTTCCTTTCTGCCAGTTCTTTGATGTAATTTTCTCTGATTCTTGAGCCTGATTCCTTGCTTTCCTATGAGGACACTTAGTAGCATAGTGTCCAACTCTTCCACATTTAAAGCATTTGAATGGAAGTTTACCTTTTTATTGACGTGATCCTTTATCCATTTTCTTGACAAATTTGGCCTCTTCTTCATCAGAGAAAGAACATATATCTTACTTTTCTTCTTTCTTCTTTTCTGTTTTAAAAGCTACCTCCCTCGCACTTGGCTTCTTCTGTGGGAGTCTCATCTCATAGGCTATTAGATTTCCAAGTAACTGGTTCATGGTCAATGTTTCCCAATCAGTTGTTTCTTCTATGGCAGACACCTTGGGGTTAAAGCTGGGTGGAAGAGATCTTAGAATATTTTGTGCAATTACACATTCTGGTATGGTTTCTCCAAGAGCTTTCATATTATTAAAACATTTTGCAACTCTTAAAAAGAAGCTGCCAACATCTTCATCATCATTCATTTTTAAATTTTCAAACTGAGCTCTATGTACTTGAAGTTTGGCGGTCTTCACCTTTTTGTTTCCCTCATGGATACTTTCAAGAATATCCCACATGTCTTTGGCAGTCTTGTTGTTCATTACCTTGATAAATTCAGCTTCACATAGTCCATTTAAGATTACATTCATGGCTTTTGCATTAGCTACAAAGAATTCTTGTTTAGCTTCTTTCTCTGGGTCATCTTCTTTTGGGGCATATGAAACAATTGTGAAGGGTGGGAGAATGAAAGTTTATTTGAATAGTTGGTGACAGGTAATTTGGTGGGCCATGTAGGTCAAACAGATCGAGGCAGAGGCATGTGTTTGGTGGGTCATGAAGCAGGAAAAACAGATGAAGGAAGAGGTGGCTGCATATTTGCGAGGAGATGGTGAAAATATTTGAAGATACTTCCAAAGCAGGCAAAAATCCAGAATTTGAGATTTCTTCAGGTGGATTTGAAATAGAGTAGTTTTAAAATAATTTACAAATCAATCTAGAAAATAATGAAAATTTAGATTAAAATTAGGTATATTTTTTGAAAATCTGAATTATAGTTATAATGTAATCTGAAAATATGTACAACTATTATATATAGAGTTATAAAAAACAAAAAAATGAAATATATAAAAATGAATATATATATATATATATATATATATATATATAAAAATGAATATATATATATATATATAATATTCAAAACTCATTTTATATAACAGTTACTAAAATTATATTGTAAAAAGAACATAACAAGTAGTGAAATAAATATGAAACATTGATATATCCTATAAATATTCCAATTTTTATATATATATATATATATATATATATATAAATAAACAAAAATGTTGTAAAGCTATTTCAAATTAAACATCCAATCTACTTATCAACCTAATAATACCAACAAATATATTAATTAATTGACATTTTTTAAATTATAGATCTTTTTTAAATACATAAGGTTAGATGTTAACTTATAAGCAAAATCATAGATCTTTATTAAATACAGTGTTAATCTCATTATTTTTGGGTCATCAAATTATCTCTTAAAATGATGCACATTTCTTTTAAAATATACAAACCTTGATCAATATTACTACTTTAAAATTATAATTATAAATGATTCTTTGGTAAAATTATTTAAATTTTTAAATAGTTTAAAAACATTATTATGGAAAAAAAATGAAAATGAACAAAGCTACTTTTATTAAAAGGAAAACCTCATCAAAAATTAACTAGTTGATGAAATTTACTCTCTACTATGAAAAAATAAATTAAAAAACTTAAGTGATGGGTTTTGGTATTCTAAATGTTAAAAAAAATATGTATATGTTTTGTGGTGATATACATGTGCTAGAAATTTATTTAAAGTTTGTCCTTTAAATTTATAAAGCCTATATTTATGAAACTAATTTCTCATAAAAACAGATAAATATTGAAACACTTACTTTATGGGACATATTGTATTGGAAATGTTTAAGGAAAAAACAATGAATATTGACTAACTCATAGCTTTATTTAAATTTTTATAATAATTATTATTAATCAATAAAATAATTAATATGAGTTAAAGATATAGAGATTCCAAAAAACATGTAATAAGATTTAAGTATGCACATTCTTCTCTACTTTATCATGATGGTTCTTAAATTCTAGATATGCTTTATAACAATATCATAAGGCACTAATATGGTTTAGTGATACCACATAATAAAAAATGCCATAAGTCATGTTCATAGGTCATCATGTTTTAATTAATCTACCATTAAAAATATTTTAAGATATTTCATGACTTTTAAATCTTTATCATCCACTTAAAATGAGTAATTGAAATTAATCCATGATAAAATATTGCTAAAATTAGAATATCCATAAAAATAACCAAATTTTAAATTTATTTTAAATTATTATTAACATTGACTATATAAATTTATATATGGACGTGTGAACACATGAGCTCAATACTTCCATCGATTCGATCTAAGGATAGGACAACCAATGAAGGATTCAATGAAACAATTGGGAAAAGGATAAGATAATGAAAGTTTATTCTACATTTTCTTGTTGGTTGGTGACAGGTAATTTGGTGGGCCATGCAGGTCAAACAGATCCAGGTGGAGCTAGCCACACGTTTGCGAGGGTGACATGTGTTTGGTGGGCCATGAAGCAAGACACACATATTCAGGAAGAGGTGGCGACAGGTTTGCGAGGAGATGGTCAAAATATTTCAAGATACCTCCAAAACAGGCAAAAATCCATAATTGGAGAATGCTTCAGCTTGATTTTAATTATAGTAGTTTCAAAACAAACTTACAAATTAGTTTGGAAAATAATGGGAATTTAAGATAATTTGGAAAATAATGGGAATATAAGTAGTATTATGATAAAATTAGGTAGAAATTTTTAGAAATTTTTAGGATTTTGAGTGAGAATATATTTCCATCATTAAAAAAACAGATACTCTAGGATTCTGATTTAAAAAAAAAAATTCCCAATTTTGGACCAAAAAACACAGTCATCTGAACTATTCTACAATGGGAGAAACGATTATGTTATTCCTTCCATAGAACCACCAAGTCCACATTGCATATGCAGGAGGGATGGAGTCGAATATGAGATCATATTTGTTCGCTATGTGGGCTCACTTAAAATGGGCTGGTCAATATATTTAGTGGGAGACTTATGAATGACCATTGATTGGGCCCATTGACCCGCTCCCACAATTAGCAAGCCTACATAAATTAATATCCCTTAAATGACTCTCAGTATCCAGATGTAAGCTTAGAAATTTGAAAAGGTCGAGTTTTATCATATCAGAAGGCATCATAACCAAATTGCAGATTCACTAGATAAAAAACATGCAACACTTGAACGATGGTTCTCAAACATTGCGATAGTGTGTTAATAATTAAGGATCATTCTCAAATTATAGTAAATATGCCATGAATACAAATCCTATGTTGATATGGGATATAATATACCAATCCATACAAATTTTGATATTTAATAACATTGTATTAAATTTTGATGCAACATTAATTATCAGCATGAAGACTAACTCCTTGAAATTCTGGAGATGGAAACTTGCAATATTGTTGTATTAAAATACATTTCACTTTAGTTTTACCATCAAGGAAGAAGGCCCCATGCCCTTTTCTAGGTTGAATATTTAACTACTCTTTTCTATAGATTGTGCTATGACCAAGTTAGCTTGCATGCAAAAATAATTGAATGGATTAATTTCATTTAAGCCCATGCACAACCAAGGTGAATTAGTGCTGGAAAATATTTTAAAAAAATTGCAGAACCAAGAAGAAGGAATTGAATGCGAGCAGAGATTTGGAGGTAGAAGCGGTCGGGGAGAGATGGTTTATAAATGGAGACTCCTAGTCCTTGAAATCTCGTTAAAATAGTGCAATTATGGAAATTCATGCACGATGGAGTTCTCAAGTTAGTCGCAAAGTGGACCAGACCAAAAAGGTTCACCTAGAGTCGAGTCTTTCATTTTTGGCATCCCTCATATCTGAGTATGATGACAATGTTGCCATGAAGGCTCGCTGTGATTTCACATTAGTTTTTTAAAAACTTAAAACTTGTTGAAGAACAATGTAGACCGCATGTAGATGAATATGAATATGATGGCCTTCAAAGTGGAACAAATTACACCCATTATGGAAACAAAAAAAACGTACTCACTATGGAAAATTCATAACGCAAATTTGTGATTCCAACAAATATCTCACCAAAAAATAATTCCAGAAGTCTTGGAAAACCTTTACTAAATGAAATGACATAGTGATGTGGAGTAAGGTTCAAAGGATCAGATCCATTATGATCATAAGCTAATAAATATTTATAAGGAATTTATTATCGAGCATTAAGCACCAAGACTCACATACGATCCATTTAATAAGTATGTTCCATTAAATGATAGAAACTGTATTGAAACTACCTTAACTAGTGAGCCTTAAGAAGAGACACCTCCAAAGGATTTTCTTGGGCAATCGAAGTCTTTGGGACTTTATTCTTCCTCCAATTAATGAATCAATGATATCATGTATGGGGGTTCATTGGTTCTTCTTTTTATAGTGATGTTCCCTATACTAGGAATATATGATATTTATTTTTAATAGTTTTTGTTTTTATCTTATGGTTATTGGATTTTTTGTTTCTCTAATATAAAAATAATGTATTGTAGCATAATTTTTTATTTTAATTATGGAATAAGAAACATTCATAGTCTTATCACTATGATTTATAGGTTTCTGTCATTCCATTTTGTAAGCATGGGTTATTTATTTTTAGAAACTTGAATATGTAACTTGTACTTACATTTATTTTACAAGTTTTCATGTTTACCCATGGAAATATTCTAAAAAGAATATTGATAAAGAAATTACGAAAACATAAATCAAATTAATTAACATATTTTAATCAAGTGAATAAATAAATATTAAGAATTAAGAATTATTTATGATTTATTTGGTAAATATATTTTATTATGGGGAGGAAGGAGCGAGAGGCATAATTTATCACCCTGGGGAAGAAATGGAGACACACTTCACTTATGGATTATGAAGAGAAACTAATAATCAAGCAGAGCTTCTTGTTTTATGGCAGGGATTGGAAAGGGAAATTAAAAGTAATATTACTCATTTGGAAGTCTTTGAAGGCTCATAAATTTATCTCCCTTCAATGAATATAAAAATACGGATGCAAGCTCATAAATATGAAAAGGTAGAGTTTTATCATCTCAAAAGGCACCATAACCAAGTTATGGATTTTCTAGATAAAAAAGGTGCAACCCTTGGACAAGGTGTGTTAATAATGAACAATGGTTCTCCAACTATAGTATACATCCCGAGAATAAAAATCATATGTTGATAGGGATATAATATGCTAATCTATATAGATTTGGATATTCAATAACATTGAATTAAAGTTTTCTAGGACATTAATTGTCTACATGAAGACTAACTCCTTCAAAGTATGGAGATGGAAGCTTACAATCTTGTTGTATTACAATGGGGCTCACTTTAGTTGTGCCATCAAGGAGGAAGGCCCCATCCTCTTCACCTGGTCTAGGATTCAGCTACTCTTTTCTATATTGTGTTAAGACTGAGTTAGTTCTCATGTAAGAAACTTAATTTCGTTTGACCCCATGCAAAACTGAGGTGACTTAGTGATGGCCAAACTTCTCAAACAATTTCAGAATGAGAAACATGGAACTGAATTCAAGTACAGTGTTGGAGGTAGATGTCTTCGAGGAGAGATGGTTTATAAAAAGAGATAGTTGGTCCTTGAAATATCATTAAGAAAGCACAATTATGGAAATTTATTCATGACGGAGTGCGCATCTCAGTCGTAAAGTGGGGTAGATCTAAAGGTTCACCTGGAGTCGAGTCTCTCATTTTTGGAATCCCTGATATCTAAGCACGATGACAAAGTTTCCATAAAGGCTCGCTCTCATTTTGCATTATTTTCTCAAAAAATTGAGTCATTGAAGGATAGTGTAGAATGATTGTAGATGTCTGTGGATAGGTTGGCCTTCAAAGTGGAACACTGTTCAAAATTACTGTTGAAAAAACAACATTGGGGATCCTTAAGGTGTTTTTCATAATCTAGGATACACCGGCTCAAGGCACATGAGAATGGAAACACTGGGATGGACTATTAGACAAACATATGCATGAGGATATTGTTCATCTAGAAAAATTAATTATTATCATGGGAAAGTTGGTAGTGGTTAATGTTTCTAGTTTATATGCTCTGGAATTATATAGTCTATAATGGACTCCTCTAGAGACTATAAAATAAATGATGCTAGGAGTTTAGATAGTAATTAGCTAGGTAGAAGAGGGACCATTGTTTTTTGAAATTCTAAAACAATGAAGATGTAGATTTTGCTCTAAATGTAAAGATGTTAGCTTTTTTTCCAATTGAATCAATATAAACTTTCCCCCTATATATATATATATATATATATATACACACACAGAGACACAGACACAGACACAGATATATATATATATATATTAATTATTGTTCAAATAATGTAGGTAGGTATAGGATGAGTAGTATTTACAACCTTTTATTTATTTGATCAAAATTGGTTATAATAAGAACTATATAATTCCCAATTTTATGTTGAGAACTTCATTTATGAAATTTTATATTTATAGATTTTCTAAATTTTAAAGCAACTCGTTATACTTATTTAAAGATAATGGATGAATATTTCTTTAACGATAATGAGAAAAGATAATATTTTAATCAATCGGGAAAATCATCTTCTCTAAAAAGGGAGATAAGTTAATGCTCTAGATATTGCCTATATATCAATCCTCGGATATGTCATTTTCCATTTTACAACAATGTCTAACCATTTGTATATATGGGTACACTGATTCTTCCTTCATTAAATAAACTTGGTTGGCTATGGGATGTCTCAATTGATGTATAACAAAGTGTTGTTTCTTTCCTTATTACAAAGTTTTTCATACATTATTTATCATCAAATAGTTTTTAAAATTATAAAAAAATTATCATGACGATATTGGATTTCAATTGTGAAAGAAATAGAAATCATGGAAGCCTTTTGGGGCTTAGTGGGACCATGTTCTATATATTTTCATGGAAACCAAAACATGTTGGAGCTTCCTTAGAATCAAGGTCACCATTGATTATTTGATAGGGTAGTTTAAATGTTATATTTTTTACCTTCTTAGAGATAAATTTTCCTATTAGCATTTCCAAAAATCTAGAAAAAAATTGTTGGAATGACAAATTTAAGTGTTAGTTCTATACAAATTGAGTACCTCATGGTCTTTTAAGATGATAGGCTTTCTTTTGAATTCAAAAATATATTTAAAGAAACTATAAATAGTGATGTCACCAAGAATTATATAATTGTATTCTAAATGAAAAAAGCTTAAAACATAGACTAAATATTATTTACCTTCTTCAATCAGCGATTGCAATTTGAAATGTGATTAAATACCCTCAGAAAAGGGACACACATTTCAATTAGGATGATGCCATCAATACCCATAGAGGCACACCTATAGAGAGTATTTATATGTAATGTAATAATTTATAATTTTAGGAATTACATAAATACTAATCATTGGGGTCATAAAAGGACTATATAATTTTCTCCATATCTTATTTTTGAATCTACATAGGTTATTATATGCCTTTTTAATCTCCATTAATGTGTTTTTTTTTTTCTCAAGTTTTTTGTTTTCTCTATTAGCTAAAATATATACTTCCCCTTTCCCACATTTAAGAACCTAGTCTACTCAATAACATAATCATCATCTTCATCATTTATTACTTATCTTATTCATATAGATCAAGTACAATAAATGGGGGTTAAATATCCATCATTATTAGCAACTCCAACACATCTATTATCAACACACACACATAGACATATTATCAGAGATTATTTTTCTGAGTGTCTCAATAGTATATGTCCCTCTTAAATTTTTTTGACTCCTCTTGATCTAGAATGAGGAGGTCAACCTCCTCTTCCTAAAAAGTAGTCATCCTCTGATGCTTTACAAACCAAAAGGGGTCTTATGAAAACACAATTTTTAAATTTCTCTTCAAGGAATATGAATTATTTTTCTCGTAAACATAAAACAAGTAACATCTCATCATTTAACACATAAAGGAATTTAAGAAGAGAAACAAAAAAAAAAATTTGATGGATTTCACCCCTCCTGGGATACATCTATGGGCCCTCTAACATAGCTAGACCGCTCCACATATTTCAGTGCTAAAGAGTACATAAATTTTGCTGAAAAAAGGAGTGGCTAGTTTCCCCTTCAAGGAAATGTTCTCCTGCAAAAAAATCTCACTCTAAAAGGAATTAAAACCTACAGTCAATCATGAAACAATCATCAAGAAAAGGGTTCACCTACAAAGACCATGTACTCCATCTAAAAATTACCATACAAGTACTACAATTCCACATTGAAGTACAAAAAGAAATCTTTCCTCAGTAGGACATAGTGAGAAAAGATAAATATGAGTTGTACAAATAATTCACAACTGATGTAGTAAACATCTGAAGGCCAGAAAACCCCTACCAGTTCCTCTCCATGCTCAAAAGAGTTCAATAAATTCTCCAAAGCACTGATTGATCATGACACCCATGGACTCAAACCTACCAAAATTATCTTCAAATGTGCTCCAATTAGTAAACAAAGGTCTCCATGGGATCAAAAATGTCCAAAAACTCCTATATGGACTCTTCTTGAGCTCCAAAAGACCAAAAAATCTTCAAGTTATGGTTCTCTCACCATTCTTCTATTATTCGTCCTACAAACTAGATAAATTGTTAATCGAGTGACAAATATGCCCTGATTTATGCGCAGGAGGTGATCATTTTTCCCTCGGTAACCTAGGATGCTCAACCATAGAGTTAAGGTCACCTCAGGTGATGTGGTTAGAGGTTGAGGCTAACCACCTACCCCCTCTGTTGGAGCCCTCTCCTCATTCTTCCAGGGTCACATGGATGTTCATATGGCTTGGGGTTGATCGGTCCCAATTCATAGCGCGTTCATCTTCCTAGTACCTTTCAGTTCTATCGATGGTCCCATGTATATATGACTAGTAGTTAGGCAAGTCACAAGCCCCTCTTCTGTCAACGCTTTACTCTGGATCCACTTGTGGTGTTATGGATTTTTTTAGGATTGATGACGAGGGATATATGCCTAGCCCCTATATTTTTTTCTCCATATTCGAGTGGGTTAGAAGGTGACTTGGGGATGGGGCTAAATTCAAAACCCCTCTTTAAAAAAATGTTCTATGATACACTTTAAATATCGTCGGTAAGCTTATGGTTAACAAACATTGGTCATGGCGCAGTGCTAAGGCGCTAGAGTATTGGACGGGAAATCAAGGGTTCGATATCGCCTGAGGTTATCCCACCCTTACAAAAATTTTGACCAACCACGGGGTGCCATGTGATGGCCTTTGGTTGGATCACATGGCATCCCCTCATTGGACCACCACATCAAAAATGAACCAAACAAACTATGCCATTCTTCCCTATATGACGTTGCCACTTGGATAGACCTCATTGGTCCATACGATAATGATTCAGACTTATGAAGGAATGTATTAAAATACATAAATAAAAATAAATGAATATATACAACATGAATAACGCTTCATTTCATTAATATAAAATACTGAAAATTTCTTACAGACATAATGGAAAATAAACTAGCTCAGGCGATGGTATCTTATCTCTAATAAGAGTTGTGGTGGCTAAATGCCTCTAAAATGTGTTACAATGAGCCTCTAATGACTATTTATTATTTAGAAACAATGGAAAACCCTAAACATACAAAAAACTAACCCTAGGAGATGAAGCACCAAAACGATAGGCCTCATTTGGGTAAATTGGTACATCAACTTCTAGAGGATGTCATTTTAGCCTGGGATCTTCGTTTGACATGAAAAATAACTCCTTAGAAATATATATTCGAGGACTACAACTTTCGAGTGACCATCATCAACCAAAGTGTCATTTTGGTCCAATTTTTCACAGAAATCGTCATCGGCTTCAGAATTTCAGGACCTAAAAAACTACCAAAAATAGTAAATTATGCTACAATTAAGGAAAATGAGAAGTAGAAAGAAACAAGGGTGGGGTTCCAAGTGAAATAGGTTGGTGGCCACCAATATCCAATTGGATAATTCCTCCCCCCTAAGGAAGAAATGGTCCCCATTGTGTTTATTTCCTCCATGAGATGATGAAACTTCTGCTGAACTTGGTCCCGAGTGAGCCACATCCCTTGGTGCAGGAGTTGGCCAACTTTGACAACCTAATACAACTTAATATTTTTTTTTTCAGGTTTTCTTTTGTCTATGTGTCCATGATCCGATCATTTTAGGCTTGTTCCATGTAGTCAGGGTTTAACTCTTTTTGTGTGAGTTATTCTACAATGTCGAATGTGTCCAACAATGGTGGAAAGTAGGGTTGAAGGTGGTCCACATTGAAAATTTCGTGTAGACCAAGGAATGGTGGAATAATAAGCTCAAAGGAAATTGTCCCATATTGCCTTGTTGATCGTCTATGGCCCATATCAGATTAGGCGAAGCTTGCGGTGGGGGGCCCAGCGAGGTGCTCCTTTAGCAAATGTAGCCAATTTTTGTGACCTACCTGGAACTTGTGTGGCACCTGATGCTAATCATGGCACTAGTTGTACTTAGCATTGGCTCTATCCAATATTTCATGGACCTGTTGGTGGATGTGCTAAATGTGCTAAATGAAGCTATTTTCCTTATTGGATTCAGACTCGACATGAGCCGAGTCTACTTGAGTAGCTAGAAATGGTATGGCCACATCAATGGGACATAATGGCTAGAATCCCAATCCCACTTGAAAGGGGTTATGGCCAGTTGAACTGTGGAGAGCTTAGTTATGGTTTTGTTGCACATAGGGGAGGCTTTCATCCCATGTGCATGGATGCTTCAAGTTGTACATACACATAACGTGTATTATCATCCTATTGATGACCTCTACTTGGCTATCAGTTTGGGGGTGGAAATTTGTAGACTTAGTGAGTTTGGTGTCCAACATCGACTAGATACTTGACCAAAATGTAATGAGGAAAATGCTATCCCGATTTGAGATAATGGACTTTGGGATCCCAATTTAGTGTACCCACACTCGTTCAAAGAAGAGTTTAATAGTGGATTTTATCTGGATTTATGGAAGAACACAATAAAATACAAAAATAAACATAAACATAGAGATGCAGCAGAAATATAACTTCATTTCATTAATATCATGTAACTGAAATATTCTTATAGATATAATGGACATACAATAGCTAGGGCGATGGTAGCTTATCTTTGATAAAATATGTAGTGGCTACATGCCTCTGAACTGTGTTACAATGAGGCTCGAAGGCTTATTTATTATTGTTAAGCAATGAAAAACCCTAGACATCCAAAAAATAACCCTAGGAGATGAAAAGCCAAACTATGGGCCCCATTGGAGTAAATTGGTACATTAATTATGCAGTGTCATAAGTTTGGCATACGATATCTGATTGACGCACATGATACATCGTAACAAAGATATATCCGATGAATACAATTGCTAACAAAAATAATTGATTTGGAAACCGACATTTTTCATTGTTGATTGTCCAAAAAAACATCATTTAGGGCCTCAAAATGGCTCCAGAATTTCACGAGCTGAAAAATGCCAAAAATAGTTAATTGTGCTATAATTAAGGAAAATGAAAAACTAAAAGAAATAATGGTGGGGTTCCAAGCGGAAGAGGTAAGTGGCCACCCATAACCACCTATATCATTCCTCCCCCATTAGGAATAAACGATCCCCATTGCGTTGATTTCCTCAATGAGATGATGAAACTTCTTCTGGAATTGGTACCCAGTGAGCCACTTTTCCTGGTGAAGGAGTTGGCCTTCTTTGACAACTCGATATAGTTGGATCATTTTTTGTCAATTGTTCTTGATAAGTGTGTCCATGATGTGATTATTTGTGACTTGGTCAATGTATTTTGGGTTTAACTTTGTTGGTGTGAGTTTTTCTGCAATTTCAGATGTGTCCTACAATGGTGGAAAGTAGGGCCAAACACAGTCTACATTGAACACTGGTTGCAGACCAAGGAAGGGTGGAATATTGAGCTCGAAGGCATTGTACCCTACTGACTTGGTGATGGTCTATGACCCATATCTCAATTGGAAAAGCTTGCGGTGTGGCTCAGTGAGGCGCTTCTTCTGTAAATGTACCCAAACTTTGTCGCCCTCTTGAAACTTGCATGGAACCCGATGTTGATCATGCATTTGCCAGAGCTTGGAATTGGATTTCTCCAAGAAGTCATGGACCTACTGGTCGACGTGCTGGATGCATACAATAAATCTTGTTTCTTTATCATCCTAAGAGAGTATATGTGAGGAGCTTGGCCTAATGTTCCCTTTCGGAAAGAACTCTTGGATCTGCTTCTTGATTTCGTCCTTCTGCAAAAAATAATGTCGATAGATTGACCCATTAGGAAGTGATGTTCCTAGGGTCAGTTCAATGGAATATTTGACTTTCCAGTGTAGAGGAACCCATTTGGGTGAGGAGAAAATGTCCTTGTATTCCTCCATGACTTTGACCATCTGTTTCTGCTATGCAGGGGATCCCTGTTTAGAGACACCAGGCATAATATTCTTCTTTCCCTATGGGCGAATTGTAATGAAAAAAAATTCCTCGTTCTGAAAATAGTCTTACTGCATTTCTTTGCAGTACTCAAAGAGATGGTGGAAGCTAGTACTACCTCTAGTATCATGTACAACATATTTCCCAAAGTAGTAATAATAGAATGAGGCTAGACTCATACACACCATGTTTCTTCCACAAGTATGGTTGGCCTAATAATACATCAGACACGTCAAGAGGAGCAACATCACATAGTACCTTAGTCATGAAGGGCTTCATGTTATACGAAAGATGACACTACTGGATGACACAAAGATATTTTTCTTGTTGAATCCACACGATGGTATACGACTACCAGTGTGTTGTGGTCGGTAGGCCAGGCCACTTCATGACCTCTGTTGAAATGAGGTTCTTTTGGCTTCTGCTATTAACAAGGAATTGTAGTGGAGATCCTTTCACCCACATTTGGGAATGGAAGAGGAACTCCCCATCATTTGGTCCCTCAAGCTCCTCCATCTTTACCTTGGTGGTGGAAATGGTGGCACTGGGTTCTGCATCAATGATTTGTTTCCCTTTTTTATTCCTCTTGTCTAGTTCTGACTCAAAATGAGAACATGCATATGATGCGGATGCCTTCATTTCAACCACTAGCAATTGTTTCTTCCTTATTGTATCTGTGCAAATAGATGAGGTACTTGAGCACCAAATATTTCCTTGAATATTTAATAACCAACTTTGTGCGAAGGGTATGGAACAAATTCATCAGCTCGTACACATCTTGATCCCCTTTCTGCTGCAACATGGTCCATTGGATGTACTTGTCTTGATATCTCCCCAAGGGGTAATATTGTTCCTTGATGCTATACTAGAATGAATTCCAAGTGGGTGTGACCAAGAAGAGAGAGGGTCACCTCTCATCATTTTGCTCAAAGTAGGTTTGTAACCATTCTTTGACATGGGGAGTGACTGTTAAGGAGTGTAGAAGTAATATTTTCTTGGTTAGAGAATTCATGGACCGATAAATACCCTTCCAACAAATTCAACTATCTAACTACGACAACTGCATCTATCTAGCCTTGAAATATAGGAATGTTGAATTTGAGTTGTATTTATTATTGAGAAGAAATGGAAAACTCTAAACATCCAAAAACCTAACCCTAGGAGATGAAGCGCCAAAACTATGGGCCTTGTTTGGTTAAATTGGTCCAAAAAAACATCATTTAGGGCCAACTCCCTCAGGACGTAACTTTGGCATACGATCTCTTTTTGAAGCACACAATACCTCATTAGAAAGATCTATCCAAGGGCTACAACTCCCAAGTGACCAACATGGTTTGAGGACCTATGTCTACCAAATATTTTTCACAATGGTGCTCTACGAATTATTAAACAACGAGCGCTACTTGAATTTCTTCTCAAACTAAGTCAATTGGATATATATCTCTATGTCCCAACCAGTTGGTATGTACACTCCTTCTTGAGAAGAAGGAGCCAAAATGAGGTAAGTGCAAAAAAGATAGTGTTGCTAGAATGTTGACATTAGATTGTACTTCTAAATTAACATCTCTAACTTCATAGATGACAATATCTTAAGGAGGTGGGTGTGGACAAGGGCAAGGGAAGGGGAAGGGGAAGGGGTAGGGTGAAGAGGTGGCTACAAGTTTGCGAGGAGAAGGTCAAAATATTTCAAGATGGTCAAAAAAATAAAAATAATAATAGTGTATTGTTATGTTTCTTAATAATTTTATATCATAAATTTTAATTGATATATAATTTTTTTAAAGTAATGAGTATTTCCAATTTTGTTTTTCCTAACTTAGTATCAATATCAAACCTATATTTTTTTAGTAAAATTATTATTGATTGAATATATTTTATAGTTGAAAAATAAAAAATAACACACATACACACACATATCCAAATCTATAATAGGTCTATAAATTGCATATAAACATTTAAATTTGAGTGTAGTGTTAAAGTTTTATTGGCATATGTTCTACAACTTAGGAATCATTGCAAGCAATTCTATTGCATTCAACGTAATTAGCAACAATAAAAAACAGCTATATTTATTTAATAAAATGAAGTTTCAAATTTAACTTTTAAAGACCTAATTTAGATTCACTATTGTGGATTTTAATTATAGTTAGAAAGTTAGATAGTAACTTATAAGCAAAATCATAGATCTTAATTAAATACAATGTTAATCTCATTCATTTGGGTCATCACAATATCTCTTAAAATGATTCATATTTTCTTGAAAATATAGAAATGTTGATAAATATTACTAATTTAAAAATATAGTTATAAATGGTTCTTTTGTAAAGTTATTTAAATTTGTAAATAGTTTAAAAAAAATATTTTGGAAAAATGTGAAAATGAATAAATCTACTTTTATTAAGAGGGAAAATTCATCACAAATTAACACGTTCATGAAATTTATTCTCTAATGTTTTCTCTAGCTGCTGTTAAGAAAAAATAAATTAAAAAACTTGAGTGAGGGGTTTTGGTCTTCTAAATGTTAAAATAAATCTTTATATGTTCTGTGGAGATATACATGTGCTTATTTTCATTTTAGCTCTAGCAATTTATTTAAAATTTGTCCTTGAAATTTATAAAGTCTATGTTTATGAAACTAATTGCTCATAAAAACATCAAAACACTTACCTTATCGAAAAAAGTATGCACATTTCTTCACTACTTTATAACGAAGATTCTCAAATTGTAAATATGCTTTATAACAATATCAGAAAACAATAATATGATTTAGTTATACCAAATGACCAAAATACCGCAAGTCATGATCCTAGATAATCATGTTTTAATTAATCTATTACTAAAATTATATTAAGATATTTGATGAATTTTAAATCTCTACTATTCATTTAAAATGAGTAATTAACATTAATCCATTTTAATAAAGTATGGCTGAATTTAAAATATCCATAAAATAAATAAATTTTAAATTTACTTTAAATTATTATTAACATTCATTATATAAATTTATATGTGAAAAAGAATTCATTGTACTCATGTAAATCACGGATACCGAGACTTGAGCTCAATACTTCCAATGATTAGATGGAAGCATAGGACAACCAATGCAGGATTCAATGAAAAAATTGGATCCAAGGATAGGATAATAAATGAAGGATTTAATGAAACAATTGTGAAGGGTGGGAGAGAGAAAGTTTATTCAAATAGCTGGTGACAGGTAATTTGGTGGGCCATGTAGGTCAAACAGATCGATCAGAGGTGGTTTGGTGGGTGGGTCATGTGTTTGGTGGGTCATGAAGCAGGCATGTGTTTGGTGGGTCATGAAGCAGGACGAACAGATGGAGGAAGAGGTCGTTGCAGGTTTGCGAGGAGATGGTCAAAAGATTTGAAGATATCTCCAAAGCAGGCAAAAATCCAGAATTTGAGAATGCTTCTTTTAATTAGAGAATTTACAAATTAGTCTAGAAAATAATGAAAATTTAGATTAAAATTAAGTATAATTTTCTGAAAATTTAAATTATAACTATAATGTAATTTGAAAATATGTGCAACTATTATGTACAGAGTTATAAAAACCCAGCCATTGAAAAAACGAAAAAACGATATATATATATAGACACTGAAAAAGATTCAAAAGTCATTTTATATAACAGTTACTAAAATTATAGTGTAAAAAGAACATAACGAGTACTGAAATAAAAATGCTGTAAAGCTATTTCAAATTAAACACCCAATCTACCTATCAACCTAATAATACCAACAAATATATTAATTAATTGACATTTTTTAAATAATTTTATCCTGTTTCTTCACCTTCTTGGTCGCCCCTGGCTTCGTTGACTTCATCCGTGAGGCTCTCCATTACCCCCAACCTAAACAGGGTCGCTTCAAAACACTCAGCTCCCTGCCGCATTCCTAAATTGCCCAAATTTTGCCAGCAATGACGTGAGATATCACAAACCCACATTTTTTTCTGTTTCTTCCGTTCTTCAACCCACAAGAATCCGGGGCCTCCCCCCACACGAGAATCTCTTGCATCCGTAATCGCCGGTGGGATGAAGTACTCTACCAGTCGCAAAAGTTTGTGTTCCATATCAAACTTCCATAACCCCAATTTCATATTTTGCTCCTCGTATGTTTTGCTTACCACACATAGCTGTTTTTCATGTTGAGCCGTGCAAATAAAAGACCCAGAATTACCCAGAGGAAATGGCTCCTTCCACATCTCTTCTTCCACATCAAACACCAACAACGTGTTTACAGATGAAATGAGGTCAGTGCAGAGCCAGCACAAGAACCGCTCGTTCACGAGCTGAGCACCACCCCGAATAAAGAAATGTTTACCAGTTCCATTGCTGCATTCTGTTATCGTTTTCCATGTACCTTCTTTAAAGTGATAAACGAAAGTCATAACTCTGTCACCTTCTTTGGAATTACTATCTAAATTCCTGAATCTGTCACCTTCTTTGGAATTACTATCTAAATTCCTGAATATGTAATTATGTGAGAGGCTGCACCAAATGATGAGCTTGCAAACGCCGTTTTTTCGGTCGAAGGCGACCGCTGTATACAAGTTCCTCCCGTCACCAGATGGGACGGGAAGGGTCAAAATCTTGGAGTCATGGGGAAAGAGAGGGTTAAAAACCAATAACTTATACTTCTCGCTGCACAAAGTCGTTAAGAGCCCTTTGAAACACACGAACCCATCGCCGTGACTAGATAACCACCAGCGGGATCTGTGCAAATGATCGAACAACGGGCTTTGCCATGGAAACAGGTCATCCGTTCCTTGCTGCCAAATAACGGAGTTTAAAACCGTCATGTTCTGCATCTGCTGCTCAAGGTAAAGTGAAGGAACAAGGAAAGTAGGATCTGTGAGGCGGTGACGGTCATAGTCAGTAGCAAAAGATGGATCCGATAATAATAAGTGGAAGTACTTGCACGTGAATGAAAGTCTACGTAAATCCAATGGGGAAAGCCATAGCAGCACTATATATATATATAACCATTATCACCATGATTTATAGGTTAAATTTATTTCCCTAAAGGATTACAGGTCAGATATTTCAAAAAAATTGAGCATGTAACTTGTACTTATATTTAACTTATATTTCCCCATATTTATCAACTAAAATTTCCAAAAAAAAATTATTTAGATTAAAACTATGAAAATATAAATCAAATCAAATTAAATATATTAAACCTTCCCAACACTATCACAAATATAGCTCCTGTGCAACAAGACTTGAATGACTTAATTTCATTCAAGTCCATGCACAACTGAAGTGACTAAGTGATGTCCAATGTTTCCAAACAATTTCACAACCGGTAAGAAGGAATAGAATGCAAGTAGGGTTTTGGAGGTTGATGCGGTTAGGGAGAGATGGTTTATAAAGAAAGGCTCATGGCCCTTGAAATCTCATTAAAATAGTGCAATTATGGAAATTCATGCAAGAGGGAATGCTGAGCTTAGTTGCAAAGTGGAGTACACCAAAAGGTTCACCTAGAGTCGAGTCTTTCATTTTTCGCATCCCTCATATCTAGGTAAGAGGACAAGGTTGCCACGAAGGCTCGCTCTCATTTGGCATTAGCTTCTCAAAAACTTAAGTTGTTGAAGGACGATGTAGACTGCTTGAAGATGACTATGGATAGGTTGGCCTTGAAAGTGGAACATATTGAACTCAATATGTGTTATGAAACGAGCACCAAAAATAGAAGAAAAGAGAGATCAACGCCTTAGAAATAATCCACTCCGAGGGGGAAACCTCCTTTACATTACATAAATGAACAATTCTTGGATGATACAAATGACAAAGCCTGCTTCTATATGTAGGACTCCATGGGGTCACAATATAATCCTAGCCGACCTAACAATAATAATGTAAGGGCACAATAATAACAATATGGGGGTTACGCAGGTACAACAATAACAATAAGAGGCCTACACTAACAACAATAAGGGACTACACTAACAACAATAAGGGACTACACTAGTAATATAGGGACCTAACATGCCCCTCTCCTTAAATATCTGTGATTTCGGATCTTCAATATCTGAAATTTGGTCCTTTAGTAGCCCTCTGAAACTTATTTCGAATGCCATGTGTCTAACCTGATTTGGATACTTGAAGAAAAAGTTATGCCCAATCTCCCATAATGACCTAATTATGGACTGGTTCAGTAGATCAAACTTGTATGGTATGTTACGTGTCACTATTTCCTCTTTTGGATCTGAAATTGATACACATAGAACTATAGTCTGTGTAATTTTGGAAAATTTCTACAGAATTCCAATCCGATGCTTAGAGAGATATTTCTGACATTTTTCCCAAGGTCACCTATTTTAGATGAAATTCAGGAGGTTGGAAAAACCCTAACTTCCACAGATCATATCTTTGAAAATATTGTGAACCAAGATCTGTAATTTTTACAAGAGGTTACTCAATATTTTAGCTTCACGTGTTAAAAATTTCAGCTTCTGAACCTTTGTAGAAAGAATGTTCTAGAGAAAATTCCACGATGACCTATTTGGAGTAGTGAAACCCTAGAATCCAAAGCACTGATACCAAATGTTATGAAACCAACTCGAAAAATAAAAAAAGAGAGATCAGCGCCTTAGAAATAAACCACTTCGAGGGGGCAGCATCCTTTACATTAAATAAATGAACGGTTATTGGATGATACAAATGACAGAACCTGCTTCTATATATAGGAGTCCATGGGGTCAAAATATATTCCTAACCGACCTAACAATAATAATTTAAGGGCACAATAATAACAATATGGGGGTTACAGGGGTACAAAAATAACAATAAGTGGGCTATACTAACAACAACAAGGGACTACACTAGTAATATAGGGACCTAACACTATGGAAACAACAAAATTGGACTCACTATGGAGAATTCATAACCCAAATTTGTGATTCAAACAAACATCTCACCAAAAAATAAGTCCAAAATTCTGGGAAAACCTTTACTATAGTACTAGTAGTACCCATTTCAATAGCATCTGCAAGTCAAGAAAATCAAGATTGAAACCTAGTGGCTTCACCACTGCTAGCTTACCTAGGTCTGGTGTTGCTTTATATCTATGTGGACTAAGGCTCAAAGGATAATATTCCATCACAATCACAAACAAATCCAATATTAATCATCGAGACACACACATGATCCATTTAATAAGTATGTTCCATTAAATGATAGAGATTGTATTGAAACTAACTCAAGTAGCGAGCCTTAAGAATGGACACCTCCAAAGGTTATTTTTTGGTAGTTGAGGTCTTGGGGGGCTTCTCCTTCCTCTAATTAATGAATCATGGATATCAGGTAAGATCTTTTTTCAATAGGCTTTTTTTTTATTCTATGCTTATTGAAGATTTTTTTTTTTTTGTAATATAAAAATAATGTAGTGTATCAATTTTTTTTTTGGGAATAAACACCATTCATAGTCTTATCACTAAGATTTATAGGTTTTTTCCATTCCATTAGGTAGTCACTGGTTAGATATTAGTAGGAATTTGAATATGTAACTTGTACTGACATTTATTTTGCATTTTTACATGTTTACCAAATGAACTTTTCTAAAAGTATTGTTGATAAAGAAATTATGAAAATATAAATCAAATTAATTCTTATATTTTAATCAATTTAATAAATAAATATTAAGAATTAAGAATTATTTATGGTTTGTTTATGAAATATATTTTATCATGGAGAGGAATGAGTAGGAGGAGTAATTTATCACCCCAAGGAAGAAACAAAGATATAATTCTGCTTGGGATTAGGAAGAGAAAATAATAATCAAGTGGAGGTTCTTTTTTTATAGAAGGGATTGGAAGTGGAAACTTAAAAAAAGATTACTCACTTGGAAGTTTTCGAGGGGTCCATAATTTTAATTTAAATATTCCTAGAAGTTAGAGAGGCTCCATGAATTGATCTCCCTTCAATGACTCAAAATTCAGATGCAAGCTCATAAATATGAAAAGGTCGATTTTTATCATATCAAAAGGCACAACCCTTAAACAAGGTGTCTTAACAATGACTGATGGTCCTTGAACTATAGTAAACCTACCATGAATAAAAATCATATGTCGATATGGGATATAATATCCCATAAATTAAATCATACACATTTGGACATTTCATAACGTTGAATTAAATTTTGTCAAGACATTAATTGTCTACATGAAGACTAACTCCTTGAAAGTTTGGAGATGGAAGCTTGCAATCTTGTTGTATTACAATGGAGTTCACTATAGTTGTGCCATCAAGGAGGAAGGCACCATATTATTTTCCTAGTGGAGGATTTGGCTACCCTTTTCTATATATTGTGTTAAGACCAAGCTAGCTCTCATGCAACAAGACTTGAATGCCTTAATTTGGTTTGAGCCCATGCACAAGCGAGGTGACATAGTGATGGCCAATCTTATCAAAAAATTAGAAAACCATGAAGAAGGAATTGAATACAAGAAAAGTGTTGGAGTTAGATATGGTCGAGGAGAGATGATTTATAAAAAAAGATTGGTGTTCCTTGAAATGTCGTTAAGATAGTGTAATTATGGAAATTTATGCAGGATGGAGTGCTCAACCTAGTCGCAAAGTGGGGTAGAATCAAAGGTTCACTTGGAGTTGAGTATTTCATTTTTGGCATTCTTCATATCTATGTATGCTGGCAATGTTTCCATAGAGGCTCACTCTCATTTCACATTAGTTTCTCAACAAATTAAGTCATTGAAGGCTAGTGTAAATTGCTTGCATATGATTGTGGATAGGTTAGACTTCAAAGTGGAACACATTGTTCAAAGTCATTGTTGAAACAAAAACGTTGTGCATCCTTAAGGTCGTTTTCATAATCGCGGAGAAACCAACTAAGGGCACACGAGAAGGGAAACACCAAGATGAACTACTAACCAACCTATGAATGACAACCCTCCCCATCATGGGGATATTGTTCATCTAGAAAAATAAGGAAATTATGAACATGGGCAAGGTGGTAGTGGTTAATTCTTTTGGTTTATATGCTCTACAAGTATATAGTGTATAATGGATTCCTGTAGAGATTATAAAATAAATGATCCTAGGAGTTAATATAGTAATTGGCTTGGTAGAAGTGAGTCCCATTTTTTGTGAAATTCTAAAACAGTGAAGATTTTTTTCTCAATGTAAATGCATTGGCTTGTTTTCAAGTTGAATTAATATAAAATACCCATTATATATATATATATATATATATATATATATGATTATTTGTAGGATTGTTCAAATACTGTAGGTGGGTATAGGATTACTGGCATTGACAACCCTTTGTTTCTTTGATCAAAATTGGTTATAGTAAGAACTATATAATTCCCATTTTTACATTGATAACTCTACTTATGAAATTTTATATTTCTAGATTTTGTAAATTTTAAAGTCATTCATTATATTTATTTAAAGTTAATAGGCGAATTTTTATTTAATAATAATGAGAAAAGATAAGATTTTAATGAACTGGGAAAACCATCTTCTCTAAAAATGGAGAAATTTTAATGCTCTATATAATGCCTATATATTTATCGTGAGATATTTCATTTTCTCTTTTATAGCATTGTCTAATCTTTTGTAGATATGGGTAAATCAATTCTTCTTTCATTATCTAAACTTGGTTGGATATGGGATGTCTCAATTGATGTATAACAAAGTGTTGTTTATTTCTTTATTACAAAGTTTTGCATACATTATTTATCTTCAAATGGTTTTTAAAATTAGAAAATAAATATCACGATGATCTTAGCATTCAATTGTGGCATAAATAAAAATCATGGAACCCTTTTGGTGCGTAGTGGGACAATATTCTCTAGCACTTCATGGAAACCAAAACATGTTAGAAGTTCCTTAGACTCAAAGTCACCATTGATTCTTTGATAGTGTATTTTAAATGTTATATTTTCTTTCCTTCTTAGGGGTACATTTTCCTATTAAGTTTTTCAAAAATCTAGAAAAGAATTGTTGGAATGAAAAATTTATGTGTTAACTCTATACACATTGAGTACATCATGGGATTTTTAAGATCACAAGCTTGCTTTTTCATTCAAAAAATAATTTATATAAAATCGAAATAGTGACGCCGCCAATAATTATGTCTTTTTATTTCAAATGAAAAGGGTTAAAACATATAATACATATTATTTTCCTTCTTCAATCAGCAATAGCAATTTGATACATTAGTAAATACCCTCAGAAAAGGGATGCACATTTCAATTGGGATGATTCCATCACTATCAAAAGGGGAAGAACAGAGAAATCAAGAAACTTGAAAAACAAAAGCACAGTACTGAAAATTAAAAAGGCATAAAAAAACCTATGTATGTATGTATGTATGTATGTATGTAGTTGCACAAATTAGTCTTATTCACATTAATTTTTTTGTAAGTTCCCTTCATAAAAAAAAAATTTGTCCAAGTGTCTCAATAGTATATCTCCCTCTTCAAAAATTTTGACCCCTCTATTTGTGTTAGGGCTATAGTTGTATTTCTAGATACTTTTAGAATTTTTTGGCACCTACTCATGAAATTCTTTCATGTTTTTTGAAACATTTTATGCACATATTCAACCTACTTTTAGAAATGATTCCAGGTCAACCACTACCATATGTGACCTTCCATTGGAAATTTGGAATGGAATTTTAAATATAGATATCTCTACAAAATTACTATAAGAAAATTGAAGTTGCACCAACATTAGATCCGAGGATCCTAACCCTTTACAACTAATCAAATTATACTTTTAATAGATTTATAACACTTCTATTTACAATATTAGTTTAACCATTGGTTTATAGCTAAAATGAATAACTAATCCTTTATCTAATTTGTTCCATAATGTCCCTTGGAAATTATGAAAAAATTTATTGTTCTTCTATGAATTTATACTTCTAGGAAATCCTTGCGATATGAAAATTTCCTTGAAGAGAAAAAAAGAGTGAGCCTTGTTGCACTATTTATGTTTTTACAAGGATGAAATTGCTCCATTTTAGAAAATTTTTCAACAAAGAAAATCACTAAAACATTGAACTTTTGGAAAAACCAACACAAAATATATACTAATATCCTTTAATGGTGCTTTTAGTATTAATAATAATATAGAACTCAATGTTTTGAGTTCTCTTTCCATTATGTACTACTTGAATCTTATTTTACATCATAGATCCTCTTAGATTACATAGTTAATGGTTTTTAATTCAAAACAAAGTTTAAATGAAAAGATTGATGTATGTGAAATCACACATTAATGATGTCCACAAAAGTGGAAATGGGGCCTCCAAGAACATGCATCAATAGGAAAATATGTGTGTTCCAAGGAGCATGCACATGTTTCTAAGGGTTAAGGCTTAACAGTATCCAAACTACCAACTAGAATGCTAGCTTGAGAACCAAGTCAACATGGGTGAGGAATTGGTATTAGAGCTTAGGAGTGTGGATATATTATAAGGAATGTGAATGCATTCTTAGAAATGGGAAAGCATTGCTAATAAAATATGGAAATTTTAAGGTTAAAAATGGGCCTCAAAAAAAATATTGTAGTAATAAAATCAACTATTAAAAAACCAATAGTATTCAAGATGATGATATATTTATGACTTATATCCTTATATTTTTAAACAAATGTGAAATTTAGACACTAATGTGATGTAGAATCTAATTCCAAATCCAACGAGTACCCATTCTACATACTTCTAAGCAAACCATCATTAAAAAAAATGGAAATACATGAAAAAGCTTGTTCAACACACTTTTTGAATGTATTTTCAATTTATGTCGTTACACTTAGAAGTATGTAGAGTGGGTACTTGTTGGATGTCAAATTTAATCTTGCATCCAATGAGTTGCTACAATTTATATTTGAGTAAACCTATAGGGAGATAGGCCAAAAATAAAATAGAGAAAATAATTTTCCTTATTTTGTTTAAAAATTTATAACTCTTATATTATTAATTTAATTATTATTTCATTTTCCTTAGGAGACCCATTTTAGACATCAAAATTTCCATAGTGACTTGCACACATTCATGGCATGGAATTTTCTTATGCACATCTAACCAATACTTTCTACCATTTTTGACGCTGCAACACCTTATTGGTTGTTAATTAAGAAAAATATTTCATCCATTTTCTAGATCAAGCCTAAAATAAACAAATTAAATAGTCTTTGGATTGCAAGTAAGCATTTGAATCCAACTTCTTCAAAAGAAAAATTTAAATGATTTTATAATTGAAAAAGAAAATAAAAACTAAGTGAAATCATAAAGATACACACCGTATAGAATTGCAGGAGAATTGGTTTCCATGGAGCGTAGTAAGAAACAAAGAATTCCATGAACAAAAGACAACTTACAACAACCAAATGACAATGTAGAATAAAGAAATACCAATGGCTGAATTGATGCGTACTTGAATACTTTGAGGGAACTCATATATGATCTCTAAAGAACTAGAGATCCCTTAAGATTGTGTCTTACCATTTCACTAAATTAAATCTGTATAAAATAACTATCAATATCTTCCATGTTTGAGAGCATCCAGAGCAACATTAAGCCAAACTCACCGTAGGAAGACACACCATGAGAGTACTAAGACCCGGATATGGAAAGCACTCACAAATGCTCCATTTCATGACCTTAACTAAGCATCATCGTCTTACACTATGATAAGTGCTGACTCGCATACTGTTGGGCCTTGAAATTGTCATTTACTTCCATTACATTTTCACTTATATTTCCATATTATCAGCTTCACTCCACCTCCATTTCATTACATTTACCTTACCATTACCATTATTGGGTTACATTTATGTTTTTCCAAACTTTATTAATTCCTAATATTTTTAAGTGAATTTGTGGTTAAAAATTAGAAAACAATATGCACATACTTATACCTAAAAAATGGAATGAGTTTGTTGCCATATGTAGGCCAAAAATAGGCTTCCAGAAGACCCTTATGTGGCCTCCTAAGGCCAAATTCGAATTTTGATGGAGAAGATCATGGGATCATAAGGATATATGTCTTATTTCCTATTTGTATTGTAACTCTAAGAAGGCGTGTGACTTATCACTTCCTACATGGATTGTAACTCTAGATATATAGGGAGAGATTCATGGAATCTCATTAATGAGATAACTTCTCATCTTTTGTATAAATAGGGAAACCTTTCTCCTATCAAATCATATGTAAAATTGGATTTATGCTCAAGCTTTGAATACAAAATTCGATTGTGGCACCTTACTCATGAATGTTCCTTTATTTTGGTTTTTTTTACATATGGAACATCTAGATTTACCATCTCTCATACTTTTAGATCAGCCCTAAAATGTCTGAGACTTACTTCATTTTATAGATTAAAGCTTATTTTCTTTCTTGGTATTAGTTTTAGAATGACTCTGTAATCTTTTCTTTTCTAAAAACATTTCAATAGGAAAGATTTATCTATTTTCCGATTGGATTAAATTTGAGGCAATAGAGCTCACAATTATTTAGTTTCCTTTCATGTTCTGTTATTTATTTTCTTAGATCAAATTATCAATTCATTTTATAATTGAATATTCCTAAAAGATCAGGCTAAGAAGGTGTTCCAAGTTTTGTTATTGAATGTTCAACCTGTGCAATCATTGAGTTTTACTTTTACATGGTTTTACATTGCTTTTTAGATCCTCATTCAATTTTATAATTGGGTGTTCTTAAAGATCATTTCAAGAAGGTAATTTTATCATATTTCTAAATTCAATACTTGAATACCTAACGTATGCAATTATTTAGTTTTCCCTTTACATGCTTTAATTGATTTACTAGATTTAAAGACTAAAGTATAGTCGGTCGCTTATACATCATCTGAAGAGAGTGATTCTATCATACTTCGATATTGGATGTCGGAGTGATTGAACATATCTTAGTTGTTTTCCCTTACATGTTTTGAAATTCCATCTTAGATTAAAATTTCAATTCCTGCAAGTGTGATTGTGCATGCTATATTTTCTTTTGAATTTTTCTTCTTTCGTTACTTGATTTCATAGGTTAGTTGAATTTCAATTTCATTATTTGATTTTGTCGATTAAATGAACTGGTTTCACTATATTGCAGTTAGATTGATCTAAACTGAAAGACAATTTCTAGCACATACAATTCACGCATGCTTCACAATTTTACGAAACCCCCGGGTTGACAAATTAAATGACATGCAATTATTTTGCCCTAAAATTTTGGCATCGTTGTGAGGGAAGTGTGCATAGGAACTAGCTTTCAGTCTAGAGTGCATTTTATTTTTATTTTGTAGTTTGTACTAACCATTTATGGACAAAGGATCTAAAATGCAGCCCAAAGGCTACATTGAGGAATGGTATCAAAAAGAAATTGTGCCACAACATTCATCAATTGTTCAAGAGATCCTTGCGGCAAATCGAAAGGTCAAGTCGATTTCACATATCCTTACAAACAATCAGGTACACTTTTCAAGTTTGGATATGAGCATTTCAAAAATTCTAATCTACAAATGGCTTCATTGGAAGCATGAATATACTTAAAAAAATAGTTTTTTTGATACATAGGAAAAATAAAAATAAAACCAAGCTTAGCTAGAATTTTAGAATTTTTTTATTTTGTTTTCAAAAAAATAATAGTCAACATTGATTAATTAATTTTGAATAAATTTCAATGACACAGTAAGGATCACTTCATTTTTTATCACCATCAGAAATAAAATTTGTGTGTGAAAATATGAATTTATTTGACAACGTTAATTAGTATGCTCTCTTCCCACGCCTCGTTGCGACCTGGAAGATATGAAAATTAGATCAGTCAATTTAAAAAATTAAAATTCAAAAATCATTAAAAAATTTGTTGGAAATTGATCTACAATTCTATTGAAAATCGTCTTTTGAGTCGCGATCCTTTTTTTTTATCGGTTTTGCAAGTTTTAATGTTTTGCACCTTCTCAATCTTTTTCTGATTTATTGAATTGCATGTGCACAATTTTTCTTTAATTTTTTTTTTTTTTAATTTAAATATATATGTATATATATATTTTTAAAAATATAAGATATATCAATTTAATAAAAAATAACTAAAACATTTTTTATATGAAAACAATTAAAAAAAAAAACATAATAATTTTTTTTTCAAAACAACGAATGATCCATGGAAAGTAGGCCCATGCATATGCGTGAGGCCAGCTTTTGGCTTGGCCTTAGACATATGTGCATGCCTCCCGTCCACACAAATTTCCATTCATTGCAATAAAAAAGGAAGTTTCTCATTTCCATATTCGGTCTTCATCAAGCAGCAGTTATTAGAAATCGATTTTAAAAGTTGCAGAGATAGAAAATGAAGGTGTATCGGATGAATAAACTATTGATGAAGAGAAGATTGAAAATTGATGATGAAGAGAAGATTGCAGATTCAATTATAGAGACAGACAATGAAAGTGTATCATATGAAGAAACTGTTGATGAATAGAAGATTACAGACTGTTCATGAACAAAAGATTGCAAATTCCATTGCAGGTAATTCGAATGAGGGTGATCAATCTGAAATTCTCTATGAGAGACAAGCCATTACACATAAAAACCTAAAAATAAAAAAATTCAAACCACAGCAATTTCAGTTTCTTGTGGAAGTAATTACCAGAAAATGAAATTGCTAGAAATGCATAATTGTTAAAAACACATGATTTTAAAACACATTTTCTGAGCAAAACGAGGCAAATTAAGAAAAAATAAAACATGGGGTTTTTCGAGATCAGAGACAATTAGGTAATGCTTGAACTATTTTATGGATTTCATAGCCATTTGGGAGAAATTCAGGGTTCTTCGGAGCTCCGTTTTGTAGATTGCGTGAGGAAAAAACGATTTGTTTTGAACTGTTTAAACATGGCAAGTTGAAAGAAGAATAATCTAAGTTAATAACAAACTCTGCTCCACATGGTAAGTGGTCTAAGAGTCTAATTTGATTTAATGAATTTTATTTTAGACATGTATGTGCCTCCTCATTTAAAAAAATAATATATATATATATATATATATATATATATATATATATATATAAGAAATTTATTATATATATATATATATATGAAATATTTTTTTTTTCTTACATATATATAAGAAATAAATTTTCTTATTTCTTATATATATATAAGAAATTTTTTTTTTTTTTCGTATACAATCGATATCGAAGAAATTTATGACACGAAAAATACTTGCAAAATTTGATTGAAATATTTTTTTGTGCAAGTACTTTTTTTTACCGCTTAAAATATTTTTGACAACATGATTTTCTAGCACAGACAATGATTCAATTTGATAGATTTAATAATGACTTGGAGAACAATTAGAATATTATATAGATGACTTCTCAATATTTGGCATTAAAAAATTTGTTACCTTGTATTTTCCTATGAAGCTTTAACTTGCAGAACACAACAAATCTTTGTGATGCCAATCATATTATTGAGCACATTGCATGAAGTCATCTGACAACAAAGTGTTGATTTATTTTTCATGGTTATTTCTTAAAAATGGAATGTTATCGATATCATGAATTGGACTAAATATAACACTTCTGATTTTCCTTAATCTGTTTTATTTGCCTTTCAAATTTTGCATAAGAATAAAGAAGGAATTGGCCATTCCTTTTTTAACACACTTATGTTCTTTATGCCAAGTTTTTTGCAAGTTTGGGATGATCTATTGAACATTGAAGGAAACCAATTATTTTCACAATTGGTCTTCAAAGGACCAATTTCATGAGAAATATAAGAACAAGTCCATGTCCATATCTATCTAGACCATTACCTTTCTTCCATTTTTAATTACAAATCCAACCAAACAATTTAAAGCAAGCCACAGTTATTTTTCCAACAAGATTCTGTTGTTCATTTTTATTCACATACACTTTCCATTGCTCTTTGTCTACTCCTAACCCACAAATAAAAGAAAGAAGCTAACTTACATACTTATTGCCCATTGTCATTATTACTTTCCATTGTCATCTTCCATTTTCATTTTTCTTTTCCTATCCTTTTCATTTCACAAATAAACCTTGCTTCAATGCAAATTATTGAGTCCATAGTCCTTTGAGTCTAAAATCCTTGCAAAAACACCTTAAGGCTTGCATGCCTTAATGGCAAGTTTTCTTGCTGACAAAAAATGGGAATGCATTAATGTCCCCTATTCATCGGATATTATAGGTACTCGACAATAACGAAATTATTCATACCTACCAAGATGTGTTTGGGCATGTTGACTCTCGTTGTCATCAATGGTGAGAGTTCTTGTGTTGACTAGTGGCATCCATTAATGGCCACTAGTGAAAAATTTCCTGTTATGTTCGACATCATAACATTTACTCACATAGCAGGAATTATGCCAAGGAGTTTTGAAGACATGAATCTATCATTTTCAGCATTTTTAAGAAAATGAATAAGATATGCAGCTACAATAGATCAACACTATTCTATAGTTGCAGAATCAGATGACAACAACAGAATCAGATGAGAGCTATAGAATTAGATGACAGCAAAAAAATCAAATTACAGCTGCAAAATCAGAGGGCAGCAATAGATTTAGATGGTAACTACAAAATCATATTGAAGCTACAGAATCAGAGGACAGCTACAGAATCAGCATCATTACATAGCAAATTCAACAGTTTTAGTAAAAGCAATAAAAAGTCACGTTGACTCTTTTATCCATAACTTGTACAACCACATGAAGAAGATTGTGATCAGAATTTTGTAGCCACCACACATATAGCTCATTCATTTTCAAAGGGTAAGTTAAGGTATGTCATTTTCTAACATTTTACCATGGAATTCCTTGAAAAGCTAGAATGATAATTTTTGGAAAAAACACTTCTTTTCCTCATTTCAAAAAATTTCCAATACCATCAGTTGGAAGGGGGGGGGGGATACATTCATAATCACATTTTGCCACATTCATATCACATTAAAAATCCCATATAATTTCAAAAGATATTAACTATTACATTATTATTATGACAATACAATGGCTTTTCAAAAGTACTTAAAAGATAATTGGATGCAAACACTATCATGGTTGTCACACAAGAACCAACCATGTTGCAATTACGCTAAAAGAATTTGTAGAAGTATGAATTTATCAAATGATATCATGCAAAGTTAAGCCAAAGCTCAAAGGATAAAAAATAATTAATGTAATATATTTCATGAGGACATGTGATAGCTTTAGTTGGGGGATATGTTGGGCCATGAAATTTTTATTTACTTCCATTACATTTTCACTTATATTTCTATATTATCACCTTCACTCCGCCTCCATTTCATTACATTTACCTTACCATTACCATTACTAGGTGACATTTATGTTTTTCCAAACTTTATTAATTCCTAGTATTTTTATGTGAATTTGTGGTTAAAAATTAGAAAATAATATGCACATACCTATACCTAACAAATGGAATGAGTTTGTTTCCATGTTTAGGTCAAAAACAATCTTCTAGAAGACCCTTATGTGGCCTCCTAAGGCCATATTCTAATTTGGATGGAGAAGATCATGGGATCATAAGGATATGTGTCTCATTTCCTATTTGTATTGTAACTCTAAGAAGACATGTCCCTTAACACTTCCTATTTGGATTGTAACTCTAGAGATATAGGGAGATATTCATGGAATCTCATTAATGAGATAGCTTCTTATCTTTTGTATAAATAGGAGAAGCTTTCTCCTATCAAATCATGTGTAAAATTGGAGTTATGCTCAAGCTTTGAATACAAAATTAGATTATGGCACCTTACTCATGAATGTTCCTTAATTTTGACTTTTTTTGCTTACATATGGAGCATCTCGATTTACCATCTCTCATACTTTTAGATCATCTACCTAAAATGTGTGAGATTGATGTCCTTTTATAGATTAAAGTTTATTTTCTTTATTAGTATTAGTTTTAGAATGACTATGTAATCTTTTCTTTTCTAAAAACATTTCAATAGGATAGATTTATCTATTTTTTAATTGGATTAAGTTTGAGGCAATAGAGCTCACAGTTATTTAGTTTCCTTTCATGTTCTCTTATTTACTTTCTTAGATCAAATTATCAATTCATTGTATAATTGAATGTTCCTAAAAGATCAAGCTAAGAAGGTGTTCCAAGTTGGGTGATTGAATGTTCAACCTATACAATCATTGAGTTTTAATTTTACATGTTTTTACATTGCTTTTTAGATCATTTCCTAGATTTAAAGACTAAGGTATAATTGGTTGCTTATACATCATCTAAAGGGAGTGATTCTATCATACTTCCATATTAAATTCTGGACTGATTGATCATACCTTAGTTGCTTTCCTTTACATTCTTTGAAATGCTTTCTTAGATTAAAATTTCAATTCCTGTAAGTGTGATTGCACGCACTATATTTTCTTTTGAATTCTTATTTATTTTTGTTAGTTGATTTGATAGGTTAGTTGAATTTCATTTTCATTATTTGATTTCATTGATTAAATGAAATTTTTTTCATTATTTTGTAGTTAGATTGATCTAAACAGAAAGATAATTTCTAGCACATACAGTGCACGCATGCTTCACAAGTTTACGAAACCCCCAGGTTGACAAATTAAATAACAAAAAATTATTTTTCCCCAACACATACCATCTACTCGGTTAGTACATTCCCTGTGTGTGACATTTACACTAATACCTCTCATAGTAAAGAAGCATTCCCTATGTTACAAACATTTTGATATATTAGGATTCACCATCGACGTCCCACTGGAGAGGAAATTGTTTCTCCTTGTACACCAAAAAGGTCGCAAGAAATCTCTCCCACTTGTTATCAAGCAATCATTATGGAAATTATTCCACCACCTAATGTTGACAACACACAACATCACATACAAATCATATCATTATCCACAGGAACCATGATTCGCCTTTTCTGCTCATAATTTTTTGGTGTGGAGACCACTAAAACTAACATACCAGTAGTAACACCACCAATGGTACAAACCCATCCCATCTACACATTGTCAACTTCTCTTAGTTCTATGGCATCAACTACCAAATCATATTCTTACTCTTCAACTAGCAATGTTAGGCCCAAAATCCATTCTCATGACCTTGTATAATGCAATTCAACCTGACATAATATTTTTCACTCAGAATAAGATATTCCAGAGGCCACAAAAAACCCCAAATTTCCATGGGATGTCATTCACCCTCATTCAATTTTTCTACATAAAAAATAATTTGTGCCTACCAACACACCAACCCATGATATTTGCACCATAGAATCTAAATATTTTCTACCATCAGGGAGAATATATTGGTTCAAAAATCCCATCGCAATGCCTAATGCATTTGAGGAAGGAAACATTTCAAATCGTTTACCTACCATTAAGGTGAACATTTCAAAAAACCTGGAAAAATCAAAGAAATCTCCCTGGGTGAAGCATGCTATCAATAAGAAGTAACCTCATACACCTCCATATTTTGGGAATATAAGGATATTTTTTCATGGTATTACTCGATGATCACAGGTATCAGTCCCACAATTGTGGAACACCATATTGACACATGGTTTGACGTTAATCTCGTCCGGTAGAAACAATATCAATTACCCACTCTAAGTCAGAAGCAATCACACATGAAATATATAAAATCCATAGAGCTAGATTTATCTATCCAATCACCATGTATTGGGTTTCTAACCCTGTACCCATGATGAAAAAACAAGGAACTATTTTGTGTAAATTTATAAGATCTAAACAAACCTTGTCCCAAAGATAATTATCCCAAACCATTCATCAACCAAGTTATAAATTCTTGCATCGGCAATGAGGCCTTATCATTCATGGATGTATTATTTGGGTAAAATCGGATCCATATTTTCCATACAGATCAATAAAAAACTACATTCACTACCCCTTGGTGTACCTTTGCATACCAAGTTAAGCCATTCCATCTTAAAAATTCTAGTGCCACCTTCCAGTGGGCCATGAACTACATCTTCCACAAATCATCTCATCCCATCCCTGTCTATTTATATGACTTTATTATATGATCCAAGATGTGTGTCAAACATTTGGAAGACCTCCTCCTGGTTTTTCAAAGATGTCAATGATATAACCTACGCTTGAAGCCTCTCAAGGGTGTTTTCTGCATCAACTTTGGAATATTTTTGGGATTCATAGTATCCCGTCAAGCTATTAGAGTCTACCCTCTCAAAATCTAGAATATTAAAGAAGTGGCCACCGACAAAAACATTAAATTAGTTACAAATCCTATAGGGGAAGGCCAATTGTTTATGACGCTTTGTCGTTGACTATGCTACTTATGCGAAGGGATTCTTGTGTCTCCTTCATCAATACATCCCTTTCCAATGAGATAAAGAGGCTGAAAAATAATTTGAAGCTTTATAAGATGCATTATCTTCAGCCCCTTTCATTATCCCACATGAACACAATAAATACTACACCTTATATCTATCTATGTCAGATATAGCCATTGCTAGAGTATTAGTCGAAGATGGACAAAAATACAAGGAACACATAATTTATTAATTTAGAAAGAAATTATCTGGGCATGCAATGAAGTATGATCCAAAAGAAAAAATAGCCTAAGCCCTAGTACATTCAGTACAAAAGCTTCAAAATTATATCATCCTTTGAACCACAACCATCATAGCATTAACCAACCCTATGTGATATTTTCTCACTCATTGTATGATGAATCAAAAATATGTTCCATTATTATTTATACTACAAGAATTCGATCTATAGTTTAACCCTTCTAAAGGAAAAAGGACGATCATCCTCATTGAATTCCTCGCTGATCTCCCAATATAGACCCAAGAACCCCCAATTAATGATGCACTACCTGATGAACATATTTTCTTAGTGTCAACAGGCTACCCTTGGTACATTGATATTCTCCTATTTTTACGAACTCAGAAGTTCAAACTTCAACTCACTCATGACGACCGAAAGCACATATTCCATGAGCTCCCCCACTACCTCCTTCTATGGGATGTCCTTTATTGAAGAGGATTCGACACCATCCTTCATAGGTTCCTCACCCAAGAACAAGCCGAGTAGGTCTTCAATGACTGTCCCAATTGGGCTTGTGGTTGCCACCTCTTGGGGTTGGCCATTGATCAAAAAATCCTACATTTAAGTTACTTATGGCTCACTCGCTTTCACGGCTTCATTTAAGGAGTCAAATTATGTGAGCAATGCCAACGTTATGCTCATAAGGCATGAGCCCTCTATATCCCCTACACCCTGTCATCATCATTGGCCCTTTTGCAAAGGGGGTATGGACTTGAAGATGTGAAGCCCCCCTTATCTGGCAACCATATATACATAGTGGTGGTTGTTAACTATTTCACCAACTGGAAAGAAGCCATGCCCAGATATAATAACACTGTAGAAACCTCCGCATTGGTTTTCTTTAACCATGTAATTACACAGTTCGTTGTCCGCAAGGAATTGGTATATGACCACGAGAATGATTTCGAAAATAAAATATTCTAGGAATTATCCCAACACATTGGTATTTCTCATGATTTTGCAGCATCATACTACCCCCAGTATAATGTATGCATGATGGAGTGTGCATCTCAGTCGTATAGTGGGGTAGACCTAAAGGTTCACTTGGAGTCGACTCTCTCATTTTTGGCATCCCTAATATCTAGGCATGGTGAAAAAGTTTCCATAAAGGCTCACTCACATTTTGCATTAGTTTCTCAAAAAATTGAGTCATTGAAGGATAGTGTAGACTGGATGTAGATGATTGTGGATAGGTTAGTTTTCAAAGTGGAACACATTGTTCAAACTCACTGTCGAAAAAACAACACTGAGGATCCTTAAGGTGGTTTTCATAATCTAGGATACACCAGCTCATGGCACACAAGAAAGGAAACACCAGGATGATTTTTTAGACCAACCTATGCATGAGGACCCTCGCAATCATGAGGATATTGTTCATCCAGAAAAAAATAATTATTAACATGGGAAAGTTGGTAGTGGTTAATTTTTTTGGTTTATATGCTCTGCAATTATATAGTCTATAATGGACTCCTTTAGAGACTATAAAATAAATGATGCTAGGAGCTTAGATAGTGATTGGCTAGGTAGAAGAGGGACCATTTTTTTTTCGAAATTATAAAATAATGAAGATGTATATTTTTCTCTGAATGTAAAGACGTTAGTTTTTTTTCCAATTGAATTAATATAAACTTCCCCCCAATATATATATATATATATATATATATATATAATATTGTTCAAATAATGTAGGTAGGTATAGGAAGAGTGGTATTTACAACCTTTTATTTCTTTGATAAAAATTTGCTATAACAAGAACTATATAATTCCCACTTTTATGTTGAGAACTTCATTTATGAAATTTTATATTCATAGTTTTTTTAAATTTTAAAGCAACTCATTAGATTTATTTAAAGTTAATGGGTGAATATTTCTTGAAGAATAATGAGAAAAGATAAGATTTTAATCAACCGGGAAAACCATCTTCTCTAAAAATGGAGATAAGTTAATGCTCTATATAGTACCTATATATCAATCCTCAGATATTTCATTTTCTCTTTTACAACATTGTCTAACCATTTGTAGATATGGGTACACTGATTCTTCCTTCATTAACTAAACTTGGTTGGCTATGGGATGTCTCAATTGATGTATAACAAAGTGTTCTTTCTTTCCTTATTACAAAGTTTTTCATACATTATTTATGGTCAAATAGTTTTTAAAATTATAAAAAAATTATCATGACGATATTGGATTTCAATTGTGAAAGAAATAGAAATCATGGAAGCATTTTGGTGCTTAGTGGGACCATGTTCTCTAGATTTTCATGGAAACCAAAACATGTTGGAGCTTCCTTAGACTGAAGGTCACCATTCATTATTTGATAGTGTAGTTTAAATGTTATATTTTTTACCTTCTTAGAGATACATTTTTCTATTAGATTTTCCAAAAATCTAGAAAACAATTGTGGGAATGACAAATTTAAGTGTTAATTCTATACACATTGAGTACCTCATGGTTTTTTTAAGATCACAAGCTTGCTTTTGAATTCAAAAATACATTTAAAGAATCTATAAATAGTGATGTCACCAAGAATTATATCACTGTATTCTAAATGAAAAAAGTTGAAAACATAGACTAAATATTATTTTCCTTATTCAATCAGCGATAAAAATTTGGAAATTATCTTCAAATGTGCTCCAATTAGTAAACAAAGGTCTCCATGGGATCCAAAATGTCCAAAAACTCCTATCTGGACACCAAAAACTCTTCAAGTTATAGTTCTCTAACCATTCTTCTATTATTCATCCTAAAAACTAGATAAATTGTTAATTGAGTGACAAATATGCCTTGATTTATGCTCGGGAGGCAATCATTTTGCTAGATGAAGGTGAAAAATGTCATACCATTAAAACTCCAAATAACTCTTGTGAGCGCTAAAATAAGGCCACATGGGTCCATGAAGCCAATGATTGGGCATAACCGCCCACCCTCGGAATCCTAGGCTGCTTAACCATAGAGTTAAGGTCACATCAGTTGATGTAGTTAGAGGTCGAGGCTAACCACCTGCCCCCACTGTCAGAGCCCTCTCCTCCTTCTTAGAGGGTCACATGGATGTTCATATGGCCTGGGGTCAGTCCTAATTCACAACGCCTTCATCTTCCTAGCACCTTTCAGTTTTTTCGATGGTCCCATGCAGGTATATATGACTAGTAGCTAGGCTTGTCACAAGCCCCTCTTTTATCAAATCTTTACTCTGGATCCACTTGTGGTCTTGTGGAGTTTCTGAGGACTGGTGGCCAGGGATATATGCCTAGCCCCTATATTTTTTCCTCTGCATTGGAGTGGGTTAAAAGGTGGCATGGGGATGGGGCTAGCTTCCAAACCCCTCTTCAAAAAATGTTCCATGGTACACTTTAAATATCATTGGTAAGCTTGTGGTTAATAAAAATTGGTCATGGCAAAGTGGTAAGGTGTTGGAGTGTTGGACGAGAGGTCAGGGGTTCGATCCCACTTGAGGTTATCCCACCATGATAAAATTTTTGACCAACCATGGGGTGCCATGTGACGGCCTTTAGTTGGACCACATGGCATCCCCTCATTGGACCACCACATCAAAAACGAACCAAACAAACTATGCCATTCTTCCCTCTATGATGTTGCCACTTGGATAGCCCTCATTGGTCCATACACTAATGATTCATACTTATGAAGGAACATATTAAAATACATAAATAAACATAAATGAAGAGATACAACATGAATAACATTTCATTTCATTAATATAAAATACTGAAAAATGCTTACAGACATAATGGAGTCTTATCTCTAATAAGAGTTGTGGTGGCTACATGCCTTTAAAATGTGTTACAATGAGCCTATAATGCCTATTTATTATTGAAAAACAATGGAAAACCCTAAGCATCCAAAAAAATAACCCTAGGAGGTGAAGCACCAAAACGATAGGCCTCGTTTGGGTAAATTGGTACATCAACTTCCAAAGGATGTAATTTTAGCATATGATCTTCATTTGATGCACAAAATAACTCCTTAGAAATATATTTTCGAGGACTCCAACTTTCGAGTGACAAAAATCAAATAAAGTGTCATGTTGGTCTAGTTTTTTACAAAAATAATCGTCGGCTTCGGAATTTCAGGACCTAAAAAACTACCAAAAATAGTAAATTGTGCTACAATTAAGGAAAATGAAAATCGGAAAGAAACAATGGTGGGGGTCCAAGTGAAATAGGTGGGTGTCCACCAATATACATTTGGATCATTCCTCCCCCCTTAGGAAGAAATTTTCCCCATTGTGTTTATTTCCTCCATGAGATGAGGAAACTTCTGTTGAACTTGGTCCCTAGTGAGCCACATCCCTTGGTGCAGAAGTTCGCCAACTTTGACAGCCTAATACAACTGAATATTTATTTTTCTAGGTTTTATTTATCTATGTGTCCATGATTGGATCATTTTAGTCTTGTTCCATGTTGTCAAGGTTTAAATCTTTTTATGTGAGTTATTTTGCAATGTGGGATGTGTCCAACAATGGTGGAAAGTAAGGACGAAGGCGGTCCACATTGAACATTCGGTGCAGACCAAGGAATGGTGGAATATTGAGCTCGAAGGCATTGTCCTATATTGAAATCTTGATGGTGTATGGCCCATATCAAATCAGGCGAAGCTTGCGGTGGGGACCAATGAGGCGGTACTTTAGCAAATGTAGCCAATTTTTGTCACTTGCCTAGAACTTGTATGGCATCTAATGCTAATCATGCTGCTAGTTGTACTTAGCATTGGCTCTGTCAAATATTTCATGGACCTGTTGGTGGATGTGATAAATGTTGTAAATGAAGCTATTCACCTTATTGGATTCAAACTCGACATGAGCCGAGTCTACCTGAGTAGCTAGAAATTGTATGGCCACATCAATGGGACATAGTGGCTAGAATCACAATCCCACCTGAAAGGGGTTGTGGAAAATTGAACTGTGGAGAGCTCGGTTATAGTTTTTTTGGACATAGGGTAGGCTTTCATCCCATGTGCATGGATGCTTCAAGTTGTACATATGCAGAATGTGTAATATCATTGTGTTGACGACCTCTATTTGGCAATCAGTTTGGGGGTGGAAAGTTGTGGACTTAGCGAGCTTGGTCTCCAACATCGACTAGATACTTGACCAAAATGTAATGAGGAAAATGGTATCTTGATTTGAGATAATGGACTTTGGGATCCCAATTTAGTGTACGCACACTCGTTCAAAGAAGAGTTTAACAGTGGATTTGATCCGCATTTATACAGGAACACAATAAAATACATATATAAATATAAACGTAGAGATGCAGCAGAAATAAAACTTCATTTAATTAATATCAAGTAACTGAAATATTCTTACAGATATAATGGCCATACACTAGCTAGGGTGATTGTAGCTTATCTCTGATAAGAGATGTGGTGGCTACATGCCTTTTAACTGTGTTACAAAGAGGCTTGAAGGCCTATTTATTATTGGGAAATAATGAAAAACCCTAAATATCCAAAACCTAACCCTAGGAGGTGAAACGCCAAACTATGGGCCCTGTTGGAGTAAATTGATACATCAATTTTGTGGTGTCGTAACTTTGGTATACGATATCTGATTAACGCACATGATACCTCGCTAGAAAGATATATCTGAGGAATGCAATTGTTGAAAAAAATTACTTAAAAACCCAAATTTTTCATCGTTGATTGTCCATAAAAACATCATTTAGGGCCTTAAAATGGCTTCGGAAGTTCAAGAGCTGAACAAATGCCAAAAATAGTTAATTGTGCTACAATTGAGGAAAATGAAAAAATAAAAGAAACAATGGCAGGGGACCAAGTGGAAGAGGCAGGTGGCCACCAATAACCACCTATATCATTCCTCCCCCATTAGGAATAAATGATCCCCACTGCATTGAGTTCCTCAATGATATGATGAAACTTCTTCTGAAATTGGTCCCTAGTGAGCCACTTTACTTGGTGAAGGAGTTGGCCTGCTTTGACAACTCGATATAGTTGGATCATTTCTTATCAGTTGTTCTTGATAAGTGTGTCCATGATCTGATTAGTTGTGACTTGGTCCATGTATTTTGGGTTTAAATTTGTTGGTGTGAGTTGTTCTGCAATGTCAGATGTGTCCTACAATGGTGGAAAGTAGGGCTGAAAGCAGTGCACACTAAACACTAGTTGCATACCAAGGAAGGGTGGAATACTTAGCTCAAAGACATTGTCCCCTACTGACTTGGTGATGGTTTACAACCCATATCTCAACTGGAAAAGCTTGCAGTGTGGCTCAATAAGGTGCTCCTTTTGTGAATGTACCCAAACTTTGTCGCCCTCCTGAAACTTGCGTGGAACCTGATGTTGATCATGCAACTTCTGGTGCTTGGAATTGGATTTCTCCAAGATGTCGTGGACCTTCTAGCGAATATGCTGGATGCATTCAATAAATCTAGTTTCTTTATCAACCTCAGAAAGTACAGTTGAAGAGCTTGACCTGATGTGCCCTTTCAATAAGAACTCTTGTATTTGCCTCTTGATTTCATCCTTCTCTAGAATAGAATGTTGATAGATCGACCCATTAGGAAGTGATGATCCTAGGGTCATTTTAATGGACTTCTTGACCTACCATTATAGAGGAGCTCCTATGGGTGAGGAGAAAATGTCCTTGTATTCCTCCATGACTTTGTCCATCTATTTCTACCGTGCAGGGGAGCCCTATTTGGAGACTCTAGGCATAATATTCTTCTTGCCCTGTGGGCAAATAATAATGAAAACAAATTTCCTTGTTTCAAAAATAATCCTACTGCATTTCTTTCCAGTACCCAAAGAGATGGTGGAAGGTGGTACTACCTCTAGTATCATGTACAACTTATTTACCAAAGTAATAATAATAGAATGAGGCTAGACTCATACACAGCATGTCGCTTCCATAAGTATGGTTTTCCTAATAATACATCAGACACATCAAGAGGAGCAGCATCACATATTACCTTAGTCATGAAGGGCTTCATGTTATACGAAAGACGACATTACTGGCTGACACGAAAATATTTTCTTTGTTGATTCCACGCGATGGTATACGACTACCGATGTGTTGTGGTCGGTAGGCCAAGCCACTTCATGACATCTACTAAAATGAGGTTCTTTTGGATTCTATTATCGACAAGGAATCACAATGGAGAACCCTTAACCCACATCTGGGAATGGAGGAGGCGCTCCCCATCCTTTGGCTCCTCAGGCTCCTCCATCTTGACCTTGGTGGTGGAAACAGTGGCACTGGGTTCCACCTCAATGATTTGTTTCCCTTTTTTATTCCTCTTGTCCAATTCTGACTCAAAATTAGAACATGCATCTAATTCATATGCCTTCAGTTTGGCCACCAACGATTGTTTCCTCCTTAATGTATCTGTGCAAATAGATGAGGTAATTGAGCACCAAACACTTCTCTGAATATTTAATACCCAACTTTCTGGGAAGGGTATGGTACAAATGCATCAGCTCGTGCATATCTTGATACCTTTGCTACCGCAACATGCTCCATTGGATGTACTTGCTCTAATATCTCCCCAAGGGATAATATTGTTCCTTGATGCTATATTGGAATGAATTCCAAGTGGGTGCGACCAAGAAGAGAGAGGGTTACCTCTCTTGCTTTTGCTCAAAGTAGGTTTCTGACGATTCTTTGACATTGGGAGCCACTTTGAGGAGTGCAGAAGTAATATTTTCTTGGTTATATAATTCATGGACTAAGAAATACCCTTCCAACAAATTCAACCATCTCTCTACGACAGCTACATCTATCTGGCCTTGAAATACAGGAATGTTGAAGTTGACTTGTATTTATTATTGAGAAGAAATGGAAAACCCTAAACATCCAAAAACCTAACCCTAGAAGATGAAGCGCCAAACCCATCGGCCTCGTTTGGGTAAATTGGTACATTAACTCTCCGAGGACGTAACTTTGCCACACGATCTCCTTTTGAAGTAAAAAATATCTCATTAGAAAGATCTATCTGAGGACTACAACTCGCAAGTGACCAACATGGTTTGAGGACCCATGTCAGTTGTAGTTTTCCAAAAATATGTCGTTTAGGGCCCAAAAACGTCTCTAAAAGTTCAGGACCCAAAAAACTGCCAAAAATAGTAAATTGTGCTATAATTAAGGAAACATAAATATGAAAGAAGTAATGGTGGGGATCCAAGTGGAATAGGTGGGTGGCCACCAATATCCACCTAGATGAAGTAGACTTATTGAAATCAATGGTATGACTGGCCAATCAGCATCCGAGTCAGCAAACCTACAAATTTTTTAGTTGTTGGGCCAAATGATAAAAACATCATAAATTTGTCGCACAACACTAGATTAAGGTGAAACAAGAATTGTTGGACTCGAAAATTTATATTCTTGTAGTAAATAAAATGAGGCTAGAACTCAAAACTTTCCCAAAACTCAATCCTTAATGCTTTGTTTTCAATTACTGTCTTTAGGCTCTAATAAAGGTACTACACCTATCTTCTATGTGGAGACCTTATTTTCCTTTCAAGAATCTAGCCACAATTCTTATCACCATGTAGGAACAAAAACATTGATGAGTGGAATCTAAACATTTTCTTTAAACCCTTATCTTCATGGCTCAAACAACTTCATACTGAAGTTCAATTATTGAATACAATATTGAATTTCCATCTTTGAATTCAGAAGCAATTCAATTTCTTCCATCCACTAATTCAAAGTTTGATTTACTTCCTGCAAACTGAGTTTGTGCACAAAATTACTCTTGATGAAAAAATGCAATGACACAATTGGCTTTGTCCAAAAAATAGTCATTTCTTGTACAATAGTTAACAAAGAATTCATTCACAACAAGATTCATCTTGAACACTTGTATTAGTGAGTACATGACAAAACTATAGACAAATTGGACAACAAACATTGGTCATCCAAAAAGTCTTTAAATATTTCGAATCATAAGAAACAAACAACATAACATGTCAATGAAAACCATACTTGTTGCACTTAGTTATTATTTTTTTTCACTTTACAAAAGTACATAAAACAAGTAATGACAAAAACAAGCATTTGCAATTTACAAAGAAACAAACTATATAAGCAGTCTACCCAATAATTTTTACAATGGTGCTCCATGAATTATTAAACAATGAGCGCTGCTTGAATTTATTCTCCAAGTAAGTCAATTGGATATATATTTCTATGTCCCAACCAGTTGGTATGTACACTCCTTCTTGACTAGAAGAAGCCAGAATGAGGTAAGTGCAAAAATGATAGAGTTGATAGAATGTCGACATTAGATTGTACTTCTAAATTAACATCTCTAACTTCATAGATGATAATATCTTAAGAAGGAGGGTGTGGACAAGGGCAAGGGAAAGGGAAGGGGAAGGGGTAGGGTGAAGAGGTGGCTGCAGCTTTACGAGGAGGTGGTCAAAATATTTAAATATGGTCAAAAAATAAAAATAATAATAGTTTATTCTTATGTTTCTTAATAATTTTATATCATAAATTTTAGTTGATATATAATTTTTTTTAAGTAATGAGTATTTCCAATTTTTTTTTTTTTTCCTAACTTAGTATGAATATCAAATCTGCAATTTTTTAGTAAACTTTTTATTGATAGAATATTTTAATTTATCTATAATAAAAAAATTGTCATTTTTATTACAAAGATTTTTTATAGTTGAAAATAAAAAATTACACACATACATACACATATCCAAATCTATAATAAGTCTATAAATTTCATATAAACATTTAAAGGTGAGTGTAGTGTTAAAGTTGTAGTGACTAGTTTTACGGGGATATGTTCTACAACTTAGAAACCATTGCAACAAATTCTATTGCATTCAAGGTAATTAGCAACAATAAAAAACCGTTATTACATTCATTCTATTGCATTCACTATTGGAGATTTTAATTATAGTTAGAAAGTTAGATATTAACTTATAAGAAAATTCATAAATCTTAATTAAATACAATTTTAACCTCATTCATTTTGGGTCATCGCAATATTTCTTAAAATGATTCATATTTTTCTCACAATATTTCTTAAAATGATTTATATTCTCTTGAAAATATAAAAACCTTGATAAACAATTAATGAAGGATTCAATGAAACAATTGTGAAGGGTGGGTGAATGAAAGTTTATTCAAATAGTTGGTGACAGGTAATTTGGTGGGCCATGTAAGTCAAACAGATCGAGACAGAGGCATGTGTTTGGTGGGTCATGAAGCAGGACAAACAGATGAAGGAAGAGGTGGTTGCAGGTTTGCGAGGAGATGGTCAAAAGATTTGAAGATACTTCCAAAGCAGGCAAAAATCCAGAATTTGGGAATGTTTCAGGTGGATTTGAATTAGAGTAGTTTTAAAATAATTTACAAGTTAGTTTAGAAAATAATGAAAATTTAGATTAAAATTAGATATAATTTTTTGAAATTTTGAATTATAGTTATACTGTAATCTGAAAATATATATAGCTATTATATAGAGAGTTATAAAAAACTATATATATATATATATATATATATATATATATATATATATATATATATATATATATATATAATTCAAAATGCATTTTATATAAAAGTTACTAAAATTATATTATAGAAAGAACATAACAAGTACTGAAATAAATATGAAATATTGATAAATCCTATAAATATTCCAATTATATATATATATATATAAACAAAAATGCTATAAAGCTATTTCAAACTAAACACCCAATCTACCTATCAACCTAATAATACCAACAAATATATTAATTAACTGACATTTTTTAAATCGTAGATCTTTATTAAATACAGAAGGTTAGATGCTAACTTATAAGCAAAATCATAGATATTTATTAAATAGAGTGTTAATCTCATTATTTTTGGGTCATAAAATTATCTAATCCACATTTCTTTTAAGATATAGAAACCTTGATCAATAGTACTACTTTAAAATTATAATTATAAATGATTCTTTGGTAAAATTATTTAAATTATTTAAATAATTTAAAAACATTATTATAGAAAAAAACGAAAATGAACAAAGCTACTTTTATTAAAAGGAAAAATCATCAAAAATTAACTAGCTGATGAAATTTACTCTCTAATATTTTCTCTAGCGGCTACTATGAAAAAATAAATTAAAAAACTTAAGTGATGGGTTTTGGTATTCTAAATGTTAAAAAAAAAAACTTTATATGTTTTGTGGTGATATATATGTGCCAACAATTTATTTAAAGTTTGTCCTTTAAATTTATAAAGCCTATATTTATAAAACTAATTGCTCATAAAAACAGATAAACATCGAAACACTTACTTTATGGGACATATTGTATTGGAAATGTTTAAGAAAAAAACAATGAATATTAACTAACTCATAACTTTATTTAAATTTTTATAATAATTATTATTAATCAATAAAATAATTAATATGAGTTAAAGATATATATATTCCGAAAGACATGTAATAAGATTTAAGTATGCACATTCTTCTCTACTTTATCATGAAGATTCTTAAATTCTATATATGCTTTATAACAATACCATAAGGCAATAATATTGTTTAGTGATACCACATAATAAAAAATACCATAAGTCATGTTCATAGGTCATCATGTTTTAATTAATCTACCATTAAAAATATTTTAAGATATTTCATGAGTTTTAAATCTTTATCATCTACTTAAAATGAATAATTGAAATTAATCCTTGATAAAATATAGCTAAAATTAGAATATCCATAAAAATAACTAAATTTTAAATTTATTTTAAATTATTATTAACATTCACTATATAAATTTATATATGGATGTGTCGACACTTGAGCTCAATACTTCCATCAATTTGATCTAAGGATAGGACAATCAATGAAGGATTCAATAAAACAATTGGGAAAAGGATAAGACAATGAGAGTTTATTCTACATTTTCTTGTTTGTTGGTGACAGGTAATTTGGTGGGCCAAGCAGGTCAAACAGATCCAGGAAAATCTAGTTGTAGGTTTGCGAGGGTGACATATGTTTGGTGGGCCATGAAACAAGACAATAATATCGAGGAAGAGGTGGCGGCAGGTTTGCGAGGAGATGGTCAAAATATTTCAAGATACCTCCAAAATAGGAAAAAATCTAGAATTTGAGAATGCTTTAGGTTTATTTGAATTACAGTAGTTTCAGAACAACCTTACAAATTATTTTGGAAAATAATGGGAATTTAAGTAAGATAATTTGGAAAATAATGGGAATATAAGTAATATTATGATAAAATTAGGTAGAAATTTTTAGAAATTTTTAGGATTTTGAGTGAGAATCTATTTTCATCATTAAAAAAATAAATACTCTAGGATTCTGAGTTTTTAAAAAAAATTCCCAATTTCGAACCAAAAAACACAGTCATCTGAACTATTCTGTAACATGGATAGACAACTGACCAAAATCAAGCAGGACTCAACAACAATAACGGGAGCAACGATTATGTTATTCCTTCCATAGAACCACCAAGTCCACATTGCATATGCAGGAGGGATGGAGTCGAACATGAGATCGGATTTGTTCGCTATGTGGGCTCATTTAAAAGGGGTTAGTCAATATATTTGGTGGGAGACTTATGACTAACCATTGATTGGGCCCATTGAACCCGCCCACATAGTTAGTGAGCCTACATAAATTAATCTCCCTTCAATGACTCTCAATATCCAGATGTAAGCTTAGAAATTTGAAAAGGTTGATTTTTGTCATATCAAAAGGCATCATAACCAAGTTGCAGATTCACTAGCTAAAAAAGGTGCAAAACTTGAACGATGGTTCTCAAACCCTGCCTTAGTGTGTCAATAGTTCAGGATCATTCTCAAATTATAGTAAATATGCCATGAACACAAATCCTATGTTGATATGGGATATAATATTCCAATCCATACAAATATCGATATTTAATAGCATTGTATTAAAGTTTGACACAACATTAATTATCAGCATGAAGACTAACTCCTTGAAATTCTGGGGATGGAAAATTGCAATATTGTTGTATTAAAATCAATTTCACTTTAGTTGTACCATCGAGGAGGAAGGCCCCATGCCCTTTTCTAGCTTCAATATTTAACTACTCTTTTCTATAGATTGTGCTATGACCAAGTTAGCTTGCATGCAACAAGACTTGAATGGATTAATTTCATTTAAGCCCATGCACAACCGAGGTGAAGTAGTGATGGTCAATAGTTTCAAACAATTGCAGAACCAAGAAGAAGGAATTTAATGCGAGAAGAGAGTTGGTAGAAGTGGTCGGGGAGAGATGGTTTATAAATGGAGACTCCTAGTCCTTGAAATCTCGTTAAAATAGTGCAATTATGGAAAATCATGCAGGATGGAGTTCTCAAATTAGTCACAAAGTGGCCCAGACCCAAAGGTTCACCTAGAGTCGAGTCTTTCATTTTTGGCATCCCTCATATCTGAGTATGATGACAATGTTTCCATGAAGGCTCGCTCTGATTTCACATTATTTGTTAAAAAATTAAAATTTTCTTAAGGATGATGTAGACCACATGTAGATGACTATGGATATGATGGCCTTCAAAGTGGAAAAAATTACACTCACTATGGAAAAAAAAAATTGTACTCATTATGGAGAATTGATAACCCAAATTTGTGATTCCAACAAATATCTCACCAAAAAATAATTTTAGAAGTCTTGGAAAACCTTTACTAGATGAAATGACATAGTGTCGTGGAGTAAGGTTAAAAGGATTAGATCCATTATGATCATAAGCTAATAAATATTTCTAAGGAATTGATTATCGAGCATTAAGCACCGAGACCCACATACGATCTGTTTAATAAGTATGTTCCATTAAATGATAGAAATTGTATTGAAACTAACTTAACTAGTGAGCCTTAAGAAGGGACACCTCCAAAGGATTTTCTTGGGTAGTCGAGGTCTTGGGGAATTTATTCTTCCTCCAATGAATGAATCAATGATATCATGTATGGGGGTTCATTGGTTCTTCTTTCTATAGTGATGTTCCGTATACTAGGAATATTTGATATTTATTTTTAATAGTTTTTGTTTTTTATCTTATGGTTATTGGAGTTTTTGTTTCTCCAATATAAAAATAATGTATTGTAGCATAATTTTTCATTTTAATTACGGAATAAGAAACATTCATAGCCTTGTCACTATGATTTATAGGTTTCTGTAATTTCATTAGGTAGTCATGGGTTATTTATTTCTAGAAATTTGAATATGTAACTTGTACTTACATTTATTTTACAAGTTTGCATGTTTACCAATTGAAATATTCTAAAAAGAATATTGATACAGAAAATACAAAAAATATAAATCGAATTAATTAATATATTTTAATCAAGTGAATAAATAAATATTAAGAATGAATAATTATTTATGATTTATTTAGTAAATATATTTTATTATGGGGAGGAAGGAGCAGGAGGCATAATTTAACACCCCGAGGAAGAAATGGAAACACACTTCACTTATGGACTATGAAGAGAAACTAATAATCAAGCAGAGCTTCTTGTTTTATGGCAGGGATTGGAAAGGAAAATTAAAAAGAATATTACTCAGTTGGAAGTCTCTGAAGGCTCATAAATTTTAATTCAAATATTCTTCTAAGTTAGAAAGGCTGCATAAATTTATCTCCCTTAAATGAATATAAAAATACGGATGCAAGCTCATAAATATGAAAAGGTTGAGTTTTATAATCTCAAAAGGCACCATAACCAAGTTATGGATTTGCTAGATAAAAAAGGTGCAACCCTTGGACAAGGTGTGTTAATAATGGAGGATGGTTCTCCAACTATAATATACATCCCGAGAAAAAAAAAAAAATATGTTGATATGGGATATAATATGCTAATCTATATAGATTTGGATATTGAATAACATTGAATTAAAGTTTTCTAGGACATTAATTGTCTGCATGAAGACTAACTCCTTCGACGTATGGAGATGGAAGCTTACAATCTTGTTGCATTACAATGGAGCGCACTTTAGTTGTGCCATCAAGGAGGAAGGCCCCATCCTCTTCACCTGGTCGAGGATTCAGCTACTCTTTTCTATATTTTGTTAAGAACAAGTTAGTTCTCATGTAAGAAACTTAATTTCGTTTTACCCCATGCAAAACCGAGGTGACTTAGTGATGGTGAATCTTCTCAAACAATTTCAGAATGAGAAATAAGGAACTCAATTCAAGTAGAGTGTTGGAGGTAGATGTCTTTGAGGAGAGATGGCTTATAAACAAAGATAGTTTTCCCTTGAAATATCATTAAGAAAGAAAATTAAGGAAATTTATGCATGATGGAGTGCGTATCTCACTCACAAAGTGGGGTAGATCTAAAGGTTCACCTGGAGTTGAGTCTCTCATTTTTGGAATCCCTAATAACTAAGCACGGTGACAAAGTTTCCATAAAGGCTCGCTCTCATTTTGCATTAGTTTCTCAAAAAATTGATTCATTGAAGGATAGTGTAGATTGGTTGTAGATGATTATGGATAGGTTGGCCTTCAAAGTGGAACACATTGTCGAAACTCACTGTTGAAAAAACAACATTGGGGATCCTTAAGGTTGTTTTCATAATCTAGGATACACCAGCTCAAGGCACACGAGAACAGAAACACCAGGATGAACTATTAGACAAACCTATGCATGAGGACCCTCGCCATCATGAGGATATTGTTCATCTAGAAAAATTAATTATTAACATGGGAAAGTTGGTAGGGTTAATGTTTCTAGTTGATATGATCTGCAAGCATATAGTCTATAACAGACTCCTCTAGAGACTATAAAATAAATGATGCTAGGAGTTTAGATAGTAATTGGATAGGTAGAGGAGGGACCATTGTTTTTTGAAATTCTAAAACAATGAAGATGTAGATTTTGCTTTGAATGTAAAGACATTAGCTTTTTTCCAATTGAATTAATATAAACTCCCCCCCCCCGCATATATATATATATATATAGTTCAAATAATGTAGGTAGGTATAGGATGAGTGGTATTTACAACCTTTTATTTATTCGATCAAAATTGGTTATAATAAGAACTATATAATTCCTAATTTTATGTTGAGAACTTCATTTATGAAATTTTATATTTATAGAATTTTAAAATTTTAAAGAAAGTCATTAGATTTATTTAAAGTTAATGGATTAATATTTATTTAATGATAATGAGAAAATATAATATTTTAATCACCCGGGAAAATCATCTTCTCTAAAAAGGGAGATAAGTTAATGCTCTATATAGTGCCTATATATCAATCGTCGGATATGTGATTTTCTCTTTTACAACATTGTCTAACCATTTGTAGATATGGATACACCGATTCTTCCTTCATTAACTAAACTTGGTTGGCTATGGGATGTCTCAATTGATGTATAACAAAGTGTTGTTTCTTTCCTTATTACAAAGCTTGTCATACATTATTTATCGTCAGATAGGTTTTAAAATTATAGAAAAATTATCATGGCAATATTGGATTTCAATTGTGAAAGAAATAGAAATCATGGAAGCCTTTTGGTGCTTAGTGGGACCATGTTATATAGATTTTCATGGAAACAAAAACATGTTGGAGCTTCGTTAGACTCAAGGTCACCATTCATTATTTGATAGTGTTAGTTTAAATGTTATATTTTTTACCTTCTTAGAGATACATTTTCGTATTAGCTTTTCCAAAAATCTAGAAAACAGTTGTTGGAATGACAAATTTAAGTGTTAATTCTATACACATTGAGTACCTCATGGTTTTTTTAAGATCATAGGATTTCTTTTGAATTCAAAAATATATTTAAAGAAACTATAAATAGTGATGTCACCGAGAATTATATAATTTTATTCTAAATGAAAAAGATTTAAAACATAGACTAAATATTATTTTCCTTCATCAATCAGTGATAGCAATTTTAAATGTGATTAAATACCCTCAGAAAAGGGACGCACATTTAAATTAGGATGATTCCATCAATATCTATAGGGGCACAACTATAGAGAGCATTTATATGTATTGTAACAATTTATAGTTGTAGGAATAACATAAATACTAATCATTTGGGTCATAAAAGGACTATGTAATTTTTTCCATATCTTATTTCCGAATCTACATAGGTTCTTATATGACTTCTTAATATCCATTAATGTGTTTTTTATTTTTCAAGTTTTTTTTTTCTCTATTAGCTAAAATATATACTTCCCCTTTCTCACATTTAAGTATCTAGTCTAATCAATAACATAATCATCATCTTCATCATTTATTACTTATCTTATTAATATAGATCAAGTATAGTAAATGTGGGTGAAATATCCATCATTATTAGAAACTACAACACATCTATTATCAACACACACACACACACACACATGTATTATCAGAGATTATTTTTTCGAGTGTCTCAATAGTATATGTCCCTCTTAAATTTTTTTGACTCCTCTTGATCTAGAATGAGGAGGTCAATTTCCTCTTCCTAAAAAGTGATCATCCTCTCATGCTTTACAAACCAAAAAGGGTCTTATGAAAACACAAGTTTTAAAGTTCTCTTCAAGGAATATGAGTTATTTTTCATGTGAACATAAAAACAAGTAACATCTCATCATTTAATGCATAAAGGAATTCAAGAAGAGAAACAACCCAATATTTGTGATGGAGTTCACCTCTCCTGGGATACATATATGGGCCTTCTAACACAGCTATACCGCTCCATATATTTCAGTTTTGAAGAGTACATAAATTTTGTTGAAAAAAGGAATGGCTAGTTTCCCCTTCAAGGTAATGTTCTCCTGCAAAAAACTCTCACTCTAAAAAGAATTACAACCTACAGTAAATCATGAAAAAATCATCAAGAAAAGGGTTCACCTAAAAAGACCATGTACTCCATTTGAAAATGACCATACATGTACTACAATTCCACATTGAAGTACAAAAAGAAAGCTTTCCTCAGTAGGACAAAGTGAGAAAAGTTAAATATGAGTTGTACAAATAATTCACAACTGATGTAGTAAACATATGAAGGCCGGAAAACCCCTACCAAGTCCTCTCTATGCTCAAAATAATTCAATAAATTCTCCAAAACACTGATTGCTCATGACACCCATGGACTCAAACCTACCAAAATTATCTTAAGATGTGCTCCAATTAGTAAAAAAAGGTCTCCATGGGATCCAAAATGTCCAAAAGCTCCTATTTGGACTCTTCTTGATCTCCAAAAGACCAAAACCTCTTCAAGTTATGGTTCTCTAACCATTCTTCTATTATTTGTCCTACAAACAAGATAAACTATTAATCGAATGACAAATATGCCATAATTTATGCTCGGGAGGTGATCATTTTTCCCTCGGTAGCCTAGGCCACTTAACCATAGAGTTAAGTTCACATCAGGTGATGTGGTTATAGGTCGAGGCTAACCACCTGCCCCCACTGTCGGAGCCCTCTCCTCCTTATTCTAAGATCACATGAATGTTCATATGGCCTGGGGTTGGTCCCAATTCATAGTGCCTTTATCTTCCTAACATCTTTTAGTTCTATCGATGGTCCCATGCAGCTATATATGAATAGTAGCTAGGCTAGTCACAAGCCCCTCTTTTTTCAATGCTTTACTCTGGATCCATGTATGGTCTTGTGGATTTTCTGAGGACTGACGACCAGGGATATATGCCTAGCCCCTATTTTTTTTGCTCCGTATTCGAGTGGGTTAGAAGGTGACCTAGGGATGGGGCTAACTTCCAAACCCCTCTTTAAAAAATGTTCTTTGATACACTTTAAATATCATCGGTAAGCTTATGGTTAACAAACATTGGTCATGGTGTAGTAGTAAGGCACTAGAGTATTGGACGAGAGGTCAGGGGTTCAATCCCGCCTGAGGTTATCCCACCCTTACAAAAATTTCGACCAACCATAGGGTGCCATGTGATGGCCTTTGGTTGGACCACATGGCATCCCCTCATTCGACCACCACATCAAAAACGAACCAAACAAACTACGAAATTCTTCCCTGTATGACGTTGCCACTTGGATAGCCCTCATTGGTCCATACGCTAATGATTCAGACTTATGAAGGAACGTATTAAAATACATAAATAAACATAACTGAAGATATGCAACATGAATAACACTTCATTTCAGTAATATAAAATACTGAAAATTTCTTACAGACATAATGGAAAATAAACTAGCTCGGGCGATGGTATCTTATCTCTAATAAGAGTTGTGGTGGCTACATGCCTCTAAAATGTGTTTCAATGAGCCCCTAATGACTATTTATTATTGAGAAACAATGGAAAACCCTAAAAATCGAAAAAACTAACCCTAGGAGATTAAGCGCCAAAACGATAGGCCTCATTTGGGTAAATTGGTACATCAACTTCGAGAGGATGTAATTTTAGCATACGATCTTCGTTTGACATGGAAAATAACTCCTTGGAAATATATATTCAAGGAATACAACTTTCAAGTGACCAACATCTACCAAAGTGTCATGTTGGTCCAATTTTTCACAGAAATTGTCGTCGGCTTCGGAATTTCAGGACCTGAAAAACTACCAAAAATAGTAAATTGTGCTACAATTAAGGAAAATGAAAAGCGGAAAGAAAAAAGGGTGGAGGTCCAAGTAAAATAGGTGGGTGGCCACCAATATCCAGTTGGATAATTCCTCTCCCCTTAGGAAGCAATGGTCCCCATTGTGTTTGTTTCCTTCATGAGAGGAGGAAACTTCTGCTGAACTTGGTCCCTACTGAGCCACATCCCTTGGTGCAGGACTTGGCAAACTTTGACAGCCTAATACAACTTAATATTTTTTTTTTAGGTGTTCTTTTTCTATGTTTCCATGATCCAATCATTTTAGTCTTGTTCCATGTAGTCAGGGTTTAACTCTTTTTGTGTGAGTTGTTCTGCAATGTTGGATGTGTCCAGCAACGGTGGAAAGTAGGGTCGAAGGTGGTCCACATTGAACATTGGGTGTCGACCAAGGAATGGTGGAATATTGAGCTTGAATGAATTGTCCCATATTTCCCTTTTGATGGTGTATGACCCATATCATATCAGGCGAAGCTTGCAATGGGGCCCAGCGAGGTGCTCCTTTAGCAAATGTAGCCAATTTTTGTCACCTACTTGGAACTTGTGTGGCAGCCGATGCTAATCATGCCATTAGTTGTACTTAGTATTAGTTCTGTCCAATATGTCATGGAATTCTTGACGGATGTGCTAAATGTGCTAAATGAAGCTATTTGCCTAATTGGATTCAGACTCGACATGAGTCGAGTCTACTTGAGTAGCTGGAAATGGTATGGCCACATCAATGGGACATAGTGGCTGGAATCCTAATGCCACCTGAATGGGGTTGTGTCCAGTTGAACTATGGAGAGCTCGGTTATAATTTTGTTTGACATAGGGGAGGCTTTCATCCCATGTGCATGGATGCTTCAAGTTGTACATATGCAGAATGTGTACAATCATCCTGTTGATGACCTCTATTTGGCCATTAGTTTGGGGGTGGAAAGTTGTGGAATTAGTGAGCTTGTTGTCTAGCAACGACTAGATACTTGACGAAAATGTAATGAGGAAAATGTTATCCCAATTTGAGATAATGGACTTTGGGATCCCAATTTAGTGTACCCACACTCATTCAAAGAAGATTTTAACAGTGGATTTGATCCAAATTTATGCAGGAACACAATAAAATACAGAAATAAACATGAATGTAGTGATGCAATAGAAATAAAACTTCATTTCATTAATATCAAGTAACTAAAATATTCTTACAGATATAATGGACATACACTAGCTAGGGTCATGGTAGGATATCTCTGATAAGAGATGTGGTGGCTACATGCCTCTAAACTATGTTACAATGAGGCTTGAAGGCCTATTTCTTATTCAGAAACAATGAAAAGCCCTAAACATTGAAAACCTAACCCTAGGAGATGAAATGCCAAACTATGGTCCCCATTGGAGTAAATGTTTACATCAATTTTGCGGTGTCGTAACTTTGGCATATAATATCTGATTGATGCACACGATACCTCATTCGAAAGATATATCTCAGGAAAAAAATTGTTGAAAAAATAAAAATTGAGTTGAAAACCCACATTTTTCATTGTTGATTATGCAAAAAAACATCATTTAGGGCCTCAAAATGGCTCCAGAAGTTCAGGAGCCAAAAAAATGCCAAAAATTGTTAATTGTGCTACAATTAAGGAAAATGAAAAACTAAAAGAAAAAATGGTGGGGGTCTAAGTGGAGGGGGTAGGTGGCAACCAATAACCCCTGATCCGAATTTATGCAGGAACACAACAAAATACATAAATAACCATAAACATAGAGATGCAACATAAATAATGCTTTATTTCATTAATATCAAATAACAGAAATATGCTTACAAACATAATGGAAAGAAAATAGCTAGGGTCTTGGTAGCGAATCTCTGAGAAGAGATGTGGTGGCTACAAACCTCTGAACTGTGTTAAAATGAGGCCTGAGGGCCTATTTATTATTGAGAAACAACGGAAAAATTGAAAAGTCCAAAAACCTAACTCTAGGAAAGGAAGCACCAAAATTGTGGGCCCCCGTTTGGGTAAGTTGGTGTTTCAACTTCCTGGGGATGTAACTTTGGCCTCCGATCTATGTTTGATGCGCTCAATAGCTCATTGGTAAGATCTATCCAAGGAGTACAAATTTTAATGTGAGAAACAATAGTCCATGGACCCATGTTGCTCCCGGTTTTCCCAAAAAAACGTTGTTTAGGGCCTCAAAATAGCTCCAGAAGTTCAGGACCCAAAAAAACTGATAAAAATAGTAAGTTGTGCTGCAACTTAAAAACTGAACGAACTGATGGTTGGGGTTCAAATGGAATATGTGGGTGGCCACCAATATCCACCTGGATCGTTAAGGCCCAAAAAAGGCTCCGAGAGTGCAGGACCCGAAAACCTGCTAAAAATAGTAAGTGGTATTGAATGTGAAAAGCTGCAAGAATTGATGGTGTGGGTCCAAATGGAATAGGTGGGTGGCCACCAATATCCACCTGGATCATTTCTCCCTCCTTAGGAAGCAATGGTCCCCATTGCGTTGAGATCCTCCCTGAGATGAAGCAAATTTCGTTGAACTGGGTATTAGATTTGTTGAAGGTGTCATGGACTTGTGGGCAAACATGCTGGATGAATTTAGTAAATTTGGTTTCTTTATCAGCCTCAGACAGTACCTGTGTGGATTTTGTATGTGTATTTGTAGGAGTTATGGTAACATTAGGCAGCGGTGCGTTGGGGGTCAGATCAATGGAGTACTTGTCCTGACAGTGTAGAGGAACCTATGTGAGTGAGGAGAAAATGTCCTTGTATTCCTCCTTGAATCTTTCCATCTGCTGTAGCCGTGCAGGGGAGCCTTGTTTCAAGGTTGTGGCCACAATATTCTTTTTTCCCTGTGAGCAAGTTGTAAGGAAAATTAATTTTCTCGTTTGGGAAACAATCTTACTGCATTGTTTTGTAGTAGTCAAAGAGATGATAGGAGGCAGTATTACCTCTGGTATCCTGTACAAGTTATTTCCTAGAGTAATAATAACAACACAAAGCCTAGACTCATACACAGCATGTCGCCTCCACAAGTATGGGTGGCCCAATAATATATCAGCTACATCAAGAGGAGGAACATCACACAATACCTCATCCGTGAATGGCTTGATGTTGTACGAGAGGCGGCACTATTGGCAGATGTGGATATCTCTCCCTGGGTGAAGCCACCCGATGGTATATAGCTACAGGTGTGCTATGGTCGGTAGGTTGAGCCGCTTCACGACCTCTATTGAAACGAGGTTCTTTTAGCTTCCGCTATCGACAATAAATTGCAACAGAGAACTCTTCACCTACATTTGTGAATGGAAGAGGCGCTCCCCCTCCTCTGGATCCTCTGGGTCCTCCCTCTAGATATTCGTGATGGCAACAATGGCACCGGGATTCACATCAATGATCTGCTTCCTTTTGTCATTTCCTTAGTGTGGTTCGGACTCAGGATCAGAAAATACATCAGATTTGGGTGCCTTTAGTTTGACCACCAATGACTGTTTGGCCCGACACTCGTTTGTGCTATGAGTGGGATTGTTATGAAATTCACACCACTTCCCTGTGTCCTTCTTTGGATTTTTGGTGTTGTTTTGAGTAGCAACGCTTTATCCTTGCCACTTGTTCTTTAGTTCGGGGGCACTTTTCGAATTCCCAAATCCAAAGTCTCGCTTCTTTTGCTTAAATTTCTGTTCGATCTTGGCGGAATAGCGATATGTTGTCGCAAGCGATGCAATGTCGAGGAACTCCATTTCCTCCTGAATGTGTTTGTGTAGACAGCCGCGATACTTGAGCACTAAATGTCTCTCTAAATATTTAATACCCAACTTTGTGCATAGGGTATGGAACAGATTCATTAGTTCATGCACATCTTGATCCCTTTATTGCCGTAGCATGGTCCATTGGATGTATTCGTCCTCATAGCTCCCCACGGGGTAATATTGTTCCTTGATGTTGTCTCGGAACGAATTCCAAGTGGGTGTGGCCAAGAACAGAGAGGGTTCCCCTTCGTCCTCTTGCTCACGGTAGGTTTCCCACTAGTATTTGACCTGGGGGGCGGCTTTAAGGAGTGCAAAAATAATCTTTTCTCAGTCAGAGAAATCATTGACCAAGAAATACCCTTCCAGCAAATTCAACCATCTATCTATGGTGTCTACATCTATTTGGCCTTCAAATATGGGAATATCAAATTTTACCTATACCTTGAAGGGAGTGGCACCTCCAGAGTGGTTGTTGGATGCAGATTCACCATAGGTGGGTAGTCGTTGAAGGATCTGAGCAAAGTTATCCATCATGATGTTCCTTTGTTTCTTGAGGGCCTTCTCAAGCAATATTTTGATAGGATCTCTTGCTCCCTCATCTCTCTTTTCTTCCGTCATGGGAGGTCGTCGGGGTTTGTGAGGCTGATCTTGCAAGGGTTCAACCAGATTGAGCCATAACTCCTTATACCCTGGCCATGTTGGGGACATGCAAAGAAAAACAAAGAAAGAGCAGAACTCTCTAATACCTCTAATATAGATTTATGCAGTAACACAATAGGATATAGAAGTAACCATACACATAGAGATGCAGTGGAAATAATTCTTCATTTCATTAATATCAAATAACAAAAATATGCTTACAGACATAATGGAAAGAAAATATCTAGGGTGCTAGTAGCAAATCTCTGAGAAGAGATGTGGTGGCTACAGACCTCTGAATTATGTTACAATGAGGCTCGAGGGCCTACTTATTATTGAGAAAGAATGGAAAAAATGAAAAGTCCAAAAACCTAACTCTAGGAGATGAAGCACCAAAACTGTGGGCCCCCGTTTGGGTAAGTTGGTGTTTCAACTTCCCAGGGACGTAACTTTGGCCTTTGATCTTCGTTTGACGCACTCAATAGCTCATTAGAAATATCTATCTGAGGAGTACAACTTTCGATGTGAGCAACATTGGTCCATAGACCCATGTGTTTCCTGATTTTCCCAAAAAACGTCGTTTAGGGCCTCAAAACGGCTCCGAAAGTTCAGGACCCGAAAAACTGCTAAAAATAGTAAGTTGTGCTGCAACTTAAAAACTGAACGAACTGATGGTGGGGCTTCAAATGGAATAGTTGGGTGGCCACCAATATCCACCTGGATCATTAAGGCCCCGAAACGGCTCTGGGAGTGTAGGACCCGAAAACCTGCTAAAAATAGTAAGTGGTGCTAATTGTGAAAAGCTACAAGAATTGATGGTGTGGGTCCAAATGGAATAGGTGGGTGGCCACCAATATCCACCCAGATCAACCACCTATATCATTCCTCCCCCATTAGAAATAAATGATCCCCATTGCATTGAGTTCCTCAATGAGATGATGAAACTTCTTCTGAAATTGGTCCCCAGCAAGCCACTTTTCTTGGTGAAGGAGTTGGCCTGCTTTGACAACTCGATTTAGTTGGATCATTTCTTGTCAGTTTTTCTTAATAAGTGGTTTATAAACAGAGATAGCTGATCCTTGAAATATCGTTAAGAAAGCACAATTATGGAAATTTATGCATGATGGAGTGCGCATCTCAGTCGTAAAGTGTGGTAGACCTAAAGGTTCACCTAGAGTCAAGTCTCTCATTTTTGGAATCCCTGATATATAACCACAGTGAAAAAGTTTCCATAAAGGCTCGCTCTCATTTTTCATTAGTTTCTCAAAAAATTGAGTCATTGAAGGATAGTGTAGACTGGTTGTAGATGACTGTGGATAGGTTGGCCTTCAAAGTGGAACACATTTTTCAAATCACTGTTGAAAAAATAATATTGGGGATCGTTAAGGTGGTTTTCATAATCTAGGATACACCAGCTCAAGGAACACGAGAACGAAAACACCAGGATGAACTGTTAGACAAACCTATGCATGAGGACCCTCGCCATCATGAGGATATTGTTCATCTAGAAAAATTAATTATTAACATGGGAAAGTTGGTAGTGGTTAATGTTTATGGTTTATATGCTCTGCAAGTATATAGTCTATAATGGACTCCTCTAGGGACTATAAAATAAATTATGCTAGGAGCTTAGATAGTAATTGGCTAGGTAGAAGAGGGACCATTTTTTTTTGAAATTCTAAAACAATGAAGATGTAGATTTTGCTTTGAATTTAAAGATGTTAGCTTTTTTTCCAATTGAATTAATATAACATTCTCAAAGACGTTAGCTTTTTTTTTTTTTTTTTTGGTTCAAATAATGTAGGTAGGTATAGGATGACTGTTATTTACAACCTTTTATTTATTTGATCAAAATTGGTTATAATAAGAACTATATAATTCCCAATTTTATGTTGAGAACTTCATTTATTAAATTTTAGATTTATAGATTTTTTAAATTTTAAAGCAAGTCATTAGATTTATTTAAAGTTAATGGATGAATATTTCTTTAACGATAATGAGAAAAGATAATATTTTAATCACCCAGGAAAATCATCTTCTCTAAAAAGGGAGATAAGTTAATGCTCTATATAGTGCCTATATATCAATCGTCGGATATGTGATTTTCTCTTTTACAACATTGTCTAACCATTTGTAGATATGGGTATACTGATTCTTCCTTAATTAACTAAACTTGGTTGGCTATGGGATGTCGCAATTGATGTATAAAAAAGTGTTTTTCCTTTCCTTATTACAAAGTTTTTCATATATTATTTATCGTCAAATAGTTTTTAAAATTATAAAAAAATTATCATGACAATATTGGATTTCAATTGTGAAAGAAATAGAAATCATGGAAGCCTTTTGGTGCTTAGTGGGACCATGTTCTATAGATTTTCATGGAAACCAAAACATGTTGGAGCTTCCTTAGACTCAAGGTCACCATTGATTATTTGATAGTGTAGTTTAAATGTTATATTTTTTACCTTCTTAGAGATACATTTTCCTATTAGCCTTTCCAAAAATCTAGAAAACAATTGTTGGAATGACAAATTTAAGTGTTAATTATATACGCATTCAGTACCTCATAGTTTTTTTAAGATCATAGGATTTCTTTTGAATTCAAAAATATATTTAAAGAAGCTATAAATAGTGATGTCACCAAGAATTATATAATTGTATTCTAAATGAAAAAAGCTTAAAACATAGACTAAATATTATTTTCCTTCTTCAATCAATGATAGCAATTTGAAATGTGATTAAATACCCTTGGAAAAGGGACGCACATTTCAATTAGGATGATGCCATCAATATCGATAGGGGCACAACTATAGAGAGTATTTATATGTAATGTAATAATTTATAGTTGTAGGAACAACATAAATACTAATCATGTGGGTCATAAAAGGACTATGTTATTTTCTCCATATCTTATTTTCAAATCTACATAGGTTCTTATATGCCTTTTTAATCTCCATTAATGTGTTTTTTGTTTTCTCTATTAGCTAAAATATATACTTCCCCTTTCTCACATTTAAGAATCTAGTCTACTCAATAAAATAATCATCATCTTCATCATTTATTACTTATCTTATTCATATAGATCAAGTACAGTAAATGTGGGTGAAATATCCATCATTATTAGCAACTCCAACACACATATTATCAACACACACACACACACACACATGTATTATCAAAGATTATTTTTCCAAGTGTCTCAATAGTATATGTCCCTCTTAAATTTTTGTGACTCTTCTTGATCTAGAATGAGGAGGTCAAATTCCTCTTCCTAAAAAGTGATCATCCTCTGATGTTTTACAAACCAAAAAGGGTCTAATGAAAACACAAGTTTTAAAGCTCTCTTCATGGAATATGAGGTATTTTTCATGTAAACATAAAAAAATAAAACATATCATCGTTTAACGCATAAAGGAATTCAATAAGAGAAACAACACAATATTTGTGATGGATTTCACCCCTCCTGGGATACATCTATGGGCGTTCTATCACAACTAGACTATTCCATATATTTCAGTGCTGAAGAGTACATAATTTTTTCTGAAAAATTGAGTGGCTAGTTTCCCCTTCAAGGAAATGTTATCCTGCAAAAAACTCACTCTGAAAAGAATTACAACCTACAGTAAATCATGAAACAATCATCAAGAAAAGGGTTCACCTACAAATACCATGTACTCCATCTAAAATTGACCATACAAGTAATACAATTCCACATTGAAGTACAAAAAGAAAGCTGTCCTCAGTAGGACATAGTGACAAAAGATAAATATGAGTTGCAGAAATAATTCACAGCTAATGTAGTAAACATCTGAAGGCCAAAAAACCTCTACTAGGACCTCTCCATGCTCAAAAGCCTTCAATAAATTCTCCAAAACATTGATTGATCATGACACCCATGGACTCAAACTTGCCAAAATTATCTTCAGATGTGCTCCAATTAGTAAACGAAGATCTCCATGGGATCCAAAATGTCCAAAAAATCCTATATGGACTTTTCTTGAGCTCCAAAAGACCAAAAGCTCTTCAAGTTATAGTTCTCTAACCATTCTTCTATTATTCGTCCTACAAACTGGATAAACTATTAATCGAGTGACAAATATGCCTTGATTTATGCTTAGGAGGTGATCATTTTTCCCTCGGCAGCCTAGGCCGCTTAACCGTAGAGTTAAGGTCACATTAGGTGATGTGGTTAGAGGTCAAGGCTAACCACCTGCCCCCACTATCAAAGCCTTGCCTCCTTCTTCCAAGGTCACATGGATGTTCATATGGCCTGGGGTCAATCCCAATTCACAACGACTTCATCTTCCTAGCACCTTTTAGTTCTATCAATGGTCCCATGCAGGTATCTATGACTAGTAGCTAGGCTAGTCGCAAGCCCCTCTTCTGTCAACACTTTACTCTAGATCCACTTTTGGTCTTGTGGATTTTCTGAGGACCGACGACCAAGGATATATGCCTAGCCCCTATTTTTTTTGCTCCATATTCGAATGGGTTAGAAGGTGACCTGGGGATGGGGCTAGCTTCCAAACCCCTCTTCAAAAAATTTCTATGATACAGTTTAAATATTGTCGATAAGCTTGTGGTTAACAAACATTGGTCATGGCGCAGTGGTAAGGCGCTAGAGTATTGGATGAGAGGTCAGGGGTTCGATCCCACCTGAGGTTATCCCACCCTTACAAAAATTTCGACCAACCATGGGGTGCGATGTGATGGCCTTTGGTTGGACCACATGGAATCCCCTCATTGGACCACCAAATAAAAAACGAACCAAACAAACTACGCCATTCTTCCCTGTATGATGTTGCCACTTGGATAGCGCTCATTGGTCCATACACTAATGATTCATACTTATGAAGGAACATACTAAAATACATAAATAAACATAAATGAAGATATACAACATGAATAACACTTCGTTTCATTAATAAAAAATACTGAAAATTTCTTACAGACATAATGGAAAATAAACCAGCTCGGGCGATGGTATGGGCCTTGTTTGGTTAAATTGGTCCAAAAAAACATCATTTAGGGCCAACTCCCCGAGGACGTAACTTTGGCATATGATCCCCTTTTGAAGCACACAATACCTCATTAGAAAGATCTATCCAAGAGCTACAACTCCCAAGTGACCAACATGGTTTGAGGACCTATGTCTACCAAATATTTTTCACAATGGTGCTCCACAAATTATTAAACAACCAGCGCTACTTGAATTTCTTCTCAAACTAAGTCAATTGGATAAATATCTCTATGTCCCAACCACTGGGTATGTACACTCCTTCTTGACTAGAAGGAGCCAAAATGAGGTAAGTGCAAAAAAGATTGTTGCTAGAATGTTGACATTAGATTGTACTTTTAAATTAACATCTCTAACTTCACAGATGATAATATCTTAAGGAGGAGGGTGTGGACAAGGGAAAGGGAAGGGGAATGGGAAGGGGTAGGGTGAAGAGGTGGCTGCAATTTTGCGAGGAGAAGGTCAAAATATTTCAAGATGGTCAAAAAAATAAAAATAATAATAGTTTATTGTTATGTTTCTTAATAATTTTATATCATAAATTTTAATTGATATATATTTTTTTAAAGTAATGAGTATTTCCAATTTTGTTTTTCCTAACTTTTTTTTTTTCTGAATAAGACTGATTCTATTAAGCAGGAATATAGTACAAGATAGAAATACAATCATGAGAAGCAGAAAACCAGCAACCGGAAATGATAAAACTATCAACCTCGGCTCTGTGGAAGGAGAGTTACAAGCAGGAATCACAAGAAAGACTGGATGTCAAAAAAACTGAATACTACCCCGAGAGGGCAGAGGCCTCTATACGTAGCTTCTTCCCTTTCTTTTTACCGAATTTAACCCATCCAACCTGGGGTGAATGAGCTAAAACCACCTGAAGATCGGAGTTCTCAATAGGGGGGGCCTCCTTATCTGAGTCGGAAGAGGAGGACCCATGGGAGCGCTTTTGAGCAGCGGCAATATCAGGAGGGTGCGCCTGAGCATCGGTGGGGATGTCCATTGACAGCCCCTGAACTGAATCTGCATCACATTCATCATCTTCTGAGCAAGAGGAGTCAGAGTCCGCAGCAGGAGGTGGAGAGTACGGAGCCCATTGTTTAGATTTGGCCTTGGAATTCACTTTTTTCTGTTTTGCGGGGAGAGCGGGGCAAGAGTTCTGCAGATGCCCTGTTTGGTGACAGTGTCGGCAGCGGAAGGCAGTACTCTCATAATCCAAAGTCTGAGTCCAGACAAAGTCATTTATTTTGAGAATGATCTGGTCTGGAAGTCCCTTGCTTAAATCAAGTTCCACACATATTCTGGAAAATGTGTCGAGACCTTTGATTTCTCTCGAGTAGTCTCCCGACAGAAAACTGCCCAAGGTGTTGCCAATCGCTTTATAGACTCTGACATGCCATAGATGGGCAGGTAATTTGGGAAGCCTGATCCAAACAGGTGTCTTGGTGATGACAGCAGTAGCTGGGTCAAAATCTGGGAACCAAGGTGATAAGAAGAGCCCGGCTGTTCCCATGAACTAGGGACCTTCTTCGATAGCCTTTTCATAGTGCTTAATATTATCAAACAACACTATGAAATATCCTTTTGAACAGAATCTGACATTGCAATGGTGAGTCCAGTTAGCGTGGATCCAATCGTAGAGTTCCTTTGATCGCGGCCATAGTCCATTGAATCTGCAAATGATGGCCCTTTCTGCTAAATTTTGAAGGTCGTCTGCAATTTCTTCATGGGAAAACTCTACAGTGGGAACCTCCTCAAGCTTGTCGACCAAAAAAGGCTTAGGAGCTTCAGGTGGTTGAGCTGCTTTCTTGGTTGTGTGTGCGTGAACTGCATCCTTGTAGGAGAAGGCCGGAGCCGAGGAGGATTGCCCAAGAGCTCCGCCTCTCAAGCGAAAGGATAACACAACTGAAGCGTCTTTCTCAATATTATAGCAAGACAGAGGTAAATGGTTTTCGAGTTGTTTACCTTTGTAAAGCAGTCTCAGGAGTATTGAGGGTATTCCCAATCTGAGGTCAAGAGCTTGCAGAAGGTCCAGCACCAGATCCGAGGCATGCACCCATAACATCTTCGTTCCCCCAGAAGGAAGAGAGATTTGTATCTGGTATTGTGTGCCCAGAATAGTAAGGCCATTGGCTGTGAGAGCCGCAGGCCGAATATCAGAACCTTTGTGAAGCCATTGCATATCTGTTTGGCCCTGCTTCTCCGAGAAGCAGAGACAGAGCCGTTGCAGGGGCCCAGCAAAAGTTGGGGCGGCAGGAACGCTGGAGCGAACAGCCCCTTTATGGCCACCAAAGAAGTCCCCTCCGCTGTTCGTATTTTGGAGAAGGGAGGCCTGAAAACCTGGTGACCACTTGTGGGGATGACCTTCCGGACCAGCGAAAGCGATCACAGTAGATCTGGGACCTGGGCGGTGAAGATCATCAAATGCGTCCCCTGAGAAGGGCGTGGAGCAAGCAATGGAGCTGTTGATTGCAGGATTGAAGCGTGCGTTCCAGTGAAGTCTGCAACCCGAGAGATGGTAGCCGATTGGAGCAGCTGCTGAGAGAAGCTCCGCGCAAACTGTGCAGTCGACTGCACTGTTAGGGCCGAATAGGGCAGGGGCAGAGGAAAAAACAGTGTCGGTGGCGGCGGCCTGGTGAAAAACCCTATCGGAAGCCATTCGACTGTAAAAAAAAAAATCTATTTTTCTTTCTTGTGACCCTGATAATTTTGTTTTTCCTAACTTAGTATCAATATCAAACCTATATTTTTTTAGTTAAATTATTATTGATTGAATATATTTTATAGTTGAAAAATAAAAAATAACACACATACACACACATATCCAAATCTATAATAGGTCTATAAATTGCATATAAACATTTAAATTTGAGTGTAGTGTTAAATTTTTATTGGCATATGTTCTACAACTTAGGAATCATTGCAACAAATTCTATTGCATTCAACGTAATTAGCAACAATAAAAAACCGCTATATTTATTTAATAAAATGAAGTTTCAAATTTAACTTTTAAAGACCTAATTTAGATTCACTATTGTGGATTTTAATTATAGTTATAAAGTTATATAGTAACTTATAAGCAAAATCATAGATCTTAAGTAAATACAATGTTAATCTCATTCATTTGGGTCATCACAATATCTCTTAAAATGATTCATATTTTCCTGAAAATATAGAAATGTTGATAAATATTACTAATTTAAAATTATAATTATAAATGGTTCTTTTGTAAAATTATTTAAATTTGTAAATAGTTTAAATTTTTTTTTTTGGAAAAATGTGAAAATTAATAAATCTACTTTTATTAAAAGGAAAAACTCATCACAAATTAACTCGTTAATGAAATTTATTCTCTAATGTTTTCTCTAGCTGCTGTTAAGAAAAAATAAATTAAAAAACTTGAGTGAGGGGTTTTGGTCTTCTAAATGTTAAAATAAATCTTTATATGTTCTGTGGAGATATACATGTGCTTATTTTCATTTTAGTGCTAGGAATTTATTTAAAATTTGTCCTTGAAATTTATAAAGTCTATATTTATGAAACTAATTGCTCATAAAAACATCAAAACACTTACCTTATCGAAGAAAGTATGCACATTTCTTCTCTACTTTATCATGAAGATTCTCAAATTGTAAATATGCTTTATAACAATATCAGAAAACAATAATATGGTTTAGTTATACCAAATGACCAAAATACCATAAGTCATGATCCTAGATAATCATGTTTTAATTAATCTATCACTAAAAATATATTAAGATATTTGATGAATTTTAAATCTCTACTATTCATTTAAAATGAGTAATTAACATTAATCCATTTTAATAAAGTATGGCTGAATTTAAAATATCAATAAAATAAATAAATTTTAAATTTACTTTAAATTATTATTAACATTCATTATATAAATTTATATGATTAAAAGAATTCATTGTACTCATGTAAATCACGGCTAGAACTTGTCGTGCCGAGACTTGAGCTCAATACTTCCATTGATTAGATCTAAGCATAGGACAACCAATGAAGGATTCAATGAAAAATTGGATCCAAGGATAGGATAATAAATGAAGGGTTTAATGAAACAATTTGTGAAGGGTGGGAGAAAGAAACTTTATTCAAATAGCTGGTGACAGGTAATTTGGTGGGCCATGTAGGTCAAACAGATCGAGCAAAGGTGGTTGCAGGCATGTGTTTGGTGGGTCATGAAGCAGGACGAACAGATGGAGGAAGAGGTCATTGCAGGTTTGCGAGGAGATGGTCAAAATATTTGAAGATATCTCCAAAGCAGGCAAAAATCCAGAATTTGAGAATGCTTCAGATAAATTTTAATTAGAGTAGTTTTAAAATAATTTACAAATTAGTCTAGAAAATAATGAAAATTTAGATTAAAATTAAGTATAATTTTCTGAAAATTTAAATTATAATTATAATGTAATCTAAAAATATGTACAACTATTATGTACAGAGTTATAAAAACCTGGACATTGAAAAAATGAAAAAATGATATATATATATATATATAGAGAGAGAGAGAGAGAGATTCAAAAGTCATTTTTAGGCCGGATAGGCCTTCTCTTTTGAATTAATACAGTTGCTTTTTTGTCAACCAATTCATTTTGATAATGACACATGTCACTAGTAAGATGTGTACAAAAAAGTAGCAAGTTCACATATTTCTCTAAATTTTAGATCATAAAAATCATAAAATATAATAGTTCCAAAAATAAAATAATACTATAACTTTGTCATAAAAATCATAAAAGCTCTCACAATTTGAATCTGATGATGTGTTAGATCAGGGTTAAGCCACGATTTCCACTATTTAAGGCTTTCACGAAAAAATTAGTAACTAAAACACAGAAAATATAAAAATTAAACAAAATTCAAACAATATAACATCGCCGCTCTTCATTAAATGGATCATGCCACTGATGCGAATTTGGATGGATAGGTTGGTGGGGAGAGGTGCAGGCACAGAGGAGGAAGACCGCTGGAAACCATCTTCTCATTTTGAGCAATGTGATCAGAACGGTGCTACAGGCCTGAATCTTCTGCACCACTGCACCATCCCTGCGTCAATGACCTCCTGGAATAAACCCGACAGGACACCAAGGTTGCTGGAATGGGGCCGAAGAATGAATTGCCCAATTGCCTAGCAGAATGAGGCTCTGAAGCTTATCAACCATGCAGAGATCCTGTCATTCTTGAGAATGGATGAGACGCTGAGGGCCAGCAGCGTGCCATTTCTCCCGAGGGGGCGGGGAATCGAACCCATGAATGGTAGAGGCCGAAGAATGAGGCTCTGAAGCTTGATATCTACATGGGTGATCAATTCCCTCCACTCAGCTGTTGACTTATTATGAAGGTGTAGTTAGTGTGATCTGATTCATTTCTTTTGAAATCTTTGCGAAGATGTCTGAAGAGAAACATCATCACCACCATATTTTCCACCATGACAAACCAGCGGAAAGCCAGTTTGCCTCCTCCGAGGTTTTTTACTTTGAGACAACTTATGGTGATGAGCAGGTGACACAGACTGCAGATGTTTATCCTCTGGACCAAGTTAACTCTAGTGAATTAGGCCATGAGAAAGCAGTTAAGGAGGAGAAGATGCATAAGCACGAGGAGCATTTGGGTGAATTAGGAGCAGTAGCCATTGGAGTGTTTGCACTGGTATTAGAATAATCTTTTACTCTGTATCTGGTTTTTATTTTGGAATATAATAATTAGGTTGGAATTTCAGAATTCTAAGAATTGGTCATAGAATAAAGCCATATTAATTCGGAGGAGATGGATCAAGTCAGATATCGATTTTAAATTAAGGTTTTATTGTTCTAGATTTAGGGATAATATTAGTTCATCTGTATTTTAGTATGCAACACTTTGAGTGAACGAACCTATTGATCCAGAGCACGTGCACATGCACAAGATTGAGGAGGAGTATCAATCACTGAGTATCTATGTAATACATTTTAATTTTGACGGCTTAGTGAGAAAATTGCAGTTTATGGTTCTAATTTCCTGTGTGTATGTCGTTCTATCATCATTGATGTAGTACGTATGATTGAATTTGTATCATCATCATGTAAATGTTTTAAATTTTAAATTCTAAAAAACTTTGGATCTGTGTCTATATTTCGTCTTTGTATGTTTAAATCACTAATTTGTTACATACACACACACATAATGAATCGTCCATGTCCTGTTTTTACGGTCGTTGTGTCTTGTGTCAGACACTTGTATTTTTGTGTCTTCCATGTCTTGTGTCATTGTGTCAGGTGACTTAGGTTCTGTGATATTTTTCTACCATGAGGGTAAACACAAGAATTATTTATCTTATGGCAATTAGATAGAGTCACAATACTTTTTTATTTTGTTTTCTATGGAAAATATCACAAGAAAAGCCAAAGGATGATTTTGATAATGACACATGTCACTAGTAAGATGTGTGCAAAAAAGTAGCAAGTTCACATATTTCTCTAAATTTTAGATCATAAAAATCATAAAATATAATAGTTCCAAAAATAAAATAATACTATACCTTTATCATAAAAATCATAAAAGATAATCGTTCAAAAAAACAAAGAAATATACCTCCATCATATATATATAAAGTTAAAAAAAAGCATAAGAACATGATAACTTTTTACCAAAAATGACACTGAGTTTCCATTTCTAATTTGGGTAATATGATTTATGCATTATTGGTAATCTGTTTTATTTGCTAATGCTTTACTCTTTCCTTGTGCTTTTTTTTTATTTGCATCATAGCTCTTCATATTCGATATATACCATATGTGGAGGATACAACCTTATTCGAAGAAATTTTGCTCGTATATTTGTAGAGAATGTTAATTATAATATATTTGTAGAGAATGTTTGGTTGCCAGGGCTAATCGACATTGAATGGATTGGATTCTCAGTTTTGTCAGATGAGAATAAGAGATTCTTGTACGATGCAGGAGTTGATGAAGACGATGATGATGATGTGAGTAATGATTCCATTCATTCGTATCGTAGCTTCAAGTATTTTTGTTATTGTTGTACAAAGCCAAATAAATGGCGACTCTGGAAATTCATTGGAAAAATAATGTATGTACAGGAAATGGGAGATTTTTTGGATGAAATGGTGGAATGATGAATGAGAGTAAAGGTCAGGTGAGTCATAAGATCACTCAGCATCTTAAACTTATCAATGGTTGAATCCTGACAGCGAACTTGCTATGCTAATAAAGATCTGTTTGTGTGCTTATTGTTTTAATCTTTTTCCTTTTCCAGGTGAGTGGATCGGAGAGCTTTGAGAAGTTACAAGATCTATTCTTAGAGATGTTTGAGAGCGATCTCAATAGATTTCATACACCTGTGAAGCCATCCAGCAATAAGAGGAATCGATCCGATTTCCACAGGAGAGGAGCCGTGAGAAAAGAGGACATTGCAGGGCTGAGCTTTATGAGTTCGAGTCCCTTCCAGGCACAATCTTTTAGCGGGAGAGTAAGTTTGCATGCTTGTTCTCCTATTTGATTTATTTGAGGCGAAGATCCGCCCGTGGTTGAGATCTGTTTAAAGTGGTGGTCGAATGGGTTATTAACCAACTTAACACTCATCTTAACTTCAGATTAGGAATGAAAAGAGACATTTAAACAGAGTAGTTAAGTTTACTTTGGTTATTAATTATTTTAATAATTAATATTTTATTCTATATTATTTTAGTTGTGAAATATATATTTATGGTAAGCTCTTGTGCATTAATATATTTTTATATTCATGAATGAATATTGTTTTGAAACAGGGATCACACATCTTTCATCAACGCGAAACTGGATTTAAATGATAATTAATATCTCAGTAATTAATTAGTTGTATTTTATAATTAATTGGCATATAATATGTCAATATTGTTTATATTTGAAGTTCTTATTATTTATTTTGCAGCGCATTTTTTCAAAATGATCTAAATTGGGCGAGATAAAAATTTCAAAGTTTTCATAGATTTAAAACTCAATCATTTTGTAAAATTTGGGATAATTTTTTGCTACAAGTTGAAAGGTGCGATTTCATTAAATTAAAGTAAATTTGAATTATGAAAATATGCATGTTTTGATACAATTCAAATTATTTAGGATTTCGAATCTTGATTTTATGGAAAGTAATACTTTTATAATTCATTTGAAAATTCTGGTCACATTAAACATGAAAATATATATACACACACGAGAGTTAATTAATTTAGATATAACTTTGAAATTTAACAAATATATTAAAATTAACCTAATATCAATTATGCATAAATATCATTATCACGTATTCTTCATGCATTATAAAGTAAGCAATTTTGATAATTTTAATGTATTTATTGTTTAGATAAACTTTCTTATTTTAGTAAGATATAGCGCGCGATGCTATCCCATCAACGTTCAACAAAACAGTACTTATAGATTTAAGTAAGCAACTCTGCTACATAGCCTCGCCACAATCACTATAATTCACATGAAATAATGGAACCCATATTTATCATTATATAATACATGGAGTCCCCTAAAGCGAAACGGCCTCGCCAACCCAATTTCCAGACTAAGCAAGAGTACTGGCCAAACAGCTGTCATGTTTACGCTGATTGGCTTTATCTTTTCAAAGAGATCAATTTTTTTTGGTTAAAAGCAAAGAGATTAAATTTAAGTTAAAACTAATGTCCCCATTAAATAGGGGATTGGGAATGCTAAGATATTTTTTATTTAAAACCCATCCATCTCTCTTTACACCTTTTGGGGCAACTGCTAATATATAACAGTTACTAAAATTATACTATAAAATTATACCGTAAAAATGCTGTAAAGCTATTTCAAATTAAACACCTAATCTACCTATCAACCTAATAATACCAACAAATATACTAATTAATTGACATTTTTTTAAATAATTTTAACCTGTTTCTTCACCTTCTTGGTCGCCCCTGGCTTCGTTAACTTCATCCGTGAGGCTCTCCATTACCCCCAACCTAAACAGGGTCGCTTCAAAACACTCATCTCTCTGCCGCATTCCTAAATTGCCCAAATGTTTCCAGCAATGACGTGAGATATCACAAACCCACATTTTTTTCTGTTTCTTCCATTCTTCAACCCACAAGAATCTGGGGCCTCCCCCCACACGAGAATCTCTTGCATCCGTAATCAGCAGTGGGATGAAGTACTCTACCAGTCGCAAAACTTTGTGTTCCATATCAAACTTCCATAACCCCAATTTCATATTTTGCTCCTCGTATGTTTTGCTTACCACACATAGTTGTTTTTCATGTTGAGACATGCAAATAAATGACCCAGAATTACCCAGAGGAAATGGCTCCTTCCACATCTCTTCTTCCACATGAAAAACCAACAACGTGTTTACAGATGAAATGATGTCAGTGCAGAGCCAGCACAAGAACCGCTCGTTCACGAGCTGAGCACCACTCCGAACAAAGAAATGTTTACCACTTCCATTGCTGCATTCTGTTATCGTTTTCCATGTACCTTCTTTAAAGTGATAAACGAAAGTCATAACTCTGTCACCTTCTTTGGAATTACTATCTAAATTCCTAAATCTGTCACCTTCTTTGATAAGTATGTAATTATGTGAGAGGCTGCACCAAATGATGAGCTTGCACACGCCATTTTTTCAGTCGAAGGCGACCGCTGTATAGAATTTCCTCCCGTCACCAGATGGGGCGGGAAGGGTCAAAATCTTGGAGTCATGGGGAAAGAGAGGGTTAAAAACCAATAACTTATACTTCTCACTGCATAAGGTTGTTAAGAGCCCTTTGAAACACACGAACCCATCGCCGTGACTAGATAACCACCAGCGGGATCTGTGCAAATGATCGAACAATGGGCTTTTCCATGGAAACAGGTCATCCGTTCCTTGCTGCCAAATAACGGAGTTTAAAACCGTCATGTTCTGCATCTGCTGCTCAAGGAAAAGTGAAGGAACAAGCAAATTAGGATCTGTGAGGCGGTGACGGTCATAGTCAGTAGAAAAAGATGGATCCGATAATAATAAGTGGAAGTACTTGCACGTGAATGAAAGTCTACGTAAATCCAATGGGGAAATCCATAGCAGCACTTGAATTTGCAAATGAACCGGCAGCTTAGCCCACACAGTACTTTCCATAGTCTTCTTGAATGGAGTTACAGAAGCGACCAAATGTTGATCGAGCATCGAAAGGACAGAGGAATCGATATGGAAGATACACAAAGGAAAATAAAAACAATCTTAGATCTGCGCACAAAGGAGTTTCTTTTCACTGTATTATAAGGTGGTTGGTATTAGAAGGGTGTGTATTTATACATACCTATGAGCGTTTTCTAATTATTAGATTTTTTCAAGACAGGCTTTTGGTTAGAAATGGGCAAAAAATGTGGGTCAAATCTCGATGTCGGTTGTTTAAATTAAATTTCAAGAACACCCACACCGAAATTTTGTCAATGTCCGTCATTTAAATTAAATTCCAAGAAGTCCCTTTGTTTAAATTAAATTCCAACAAGTCTAAAACTGGTATGGCGTTCATTGAGGTTTGGTTTGGTGTTGTTTTTCTGGGTGTTGTAGAATTTTAAAAAAGAAAAAGAAAAAAGAGAAGAGGTTCGTCGCTTGTTTTAGGGAAATAATTAACCTATAAATTATATTAAATTTAATAAATTAATTATTTATTAGATTTATTAATAAAGGAGTTTTTATTAAATGTATTATATTACAAGGATGTTTATTTATATAATTACAATTATCGGTTTTTTTTTATGATTATTAGAGTTTTTGTGGTTTTTAAGTTAGAATTGGGTAAATTTGTTTTAGGCAAATATTGATTTGTGTATTTTAAACTTTTTTTTATTATATATATGCAATCAACACCCTAAAAATCTTTAAAACACTTAGATTGTGAAGAGTTCATAAGCCAAACTTATAATTTTAACAAATTTCTCACCAAAAAATAAAATAAAAAAATAATGAAAAACCTTTACTAAATAATCTAGAACATAATTATGTGAAGTGGGGTTTAAAAAATCAAATTTCGTCACAATAAAAAATAAATAAAAAACTAGCATTAATTACCTAGACCCACACATGATCCATTTAATAAATACTTTCCATTAAATGATATAACTAATCATAAAACTAACTCAACCAACCAACATTAAGAAGGGACACTTCTAAAGGATTTTTTTGGGGACATGACAAAGCCTCCTTCTATATATAGGACTCCACGGGGTCACAATATAATCCTAGCCGACCTAACAATAATAATGTAAGGGCACAATAATAACAATATGGGGGTTACACGTGTAGAAATTTTCTGAATAATGAAGATTTATCCACTGAGATTATCCTGGTCACACATTAATTCGAATTCATGCATAACACATAACCTCTTCTACAATTGATCAACAATTTGCGGAAATAGAAACAGTCGCATGCGCACATAAACACAATATGTAATGGGGAAAGCTTATACCTGAAAACCCCCAGCTATTTGTATATTATAATAGAAGAGAACATATAACAATCTCAGTACAATACTCCTCACAAGTACTCAGTACTGTCTCCAAAAGTTACACACAAACTAGCTCAGTTTTGAACAAGTCAGAGGTTCAAAACTCATCCACTAATTTCCTGCCTCTACTGCGCAATCCAAGTTGGTTCAATGAGAGATCCAAGTTCGAATATCCTTGGCTTCAACTACGCAATCCTCATGGGCAATATCCTCCAATGCTTGTGCAAATCTCATGCACAACTGTTGTCGCAACTAATAGCAAACTCACCCTTTCATCTACCTCTTCCACTAGTCTCCACTGAAATGTCCATGCACTGTAGTGAACTGATGTGTTCTTGAGTTGAATAATGAGTTAATAATTAGTGAATTAAATAATATTTAATTCACTCCACTCATTACTAGTGTATTAGCCAGTTAAATTAAACACAACTAGTTCAACTAAGTTAAACCGAACACAACTCCACCAACTGTCTCATCAACTCCACCAAACTCTGCCACTGAAGTTCTAACTGAAGTCAGCCATGCATGAGCTCACCAAACCCCTAGGAATAGCGTAATTCCTTCTGTCAGGTGCATGGGCCACATCTGTAGCTCCAACTGAAGTGTTGTAAGAGAATAAACTGAAGTTTAGAGTCCAAATATTATTAAGGGCTAATAATATTTGACTAACCTATTTTTAGACAGGCAGTCTAAAAATAGACTTCGACCTGTATGTCTAAAAATAGAGGTCCATATATTTTTACCAACTCGACCAATCATCCAAGAATAGCATACTGCAACTCCTAGACCATGCTCCATATGTCTAAAAATAGGCATAGTCTAAAAATAGACTTTGCGCCAAAAATAGCCTGCGAGCCCACTTAGTGAAGGCGACTTCATTTCACTAAGATCCATCATCTTGTTGCATTTTCAACACTCCCTCTCAACAAGATATGGATTATCTGCAACCCCTATCCTGCCTCTGTGGAATTCGAACTTGCTCCTGGTGAGCGCCTTCGTCAAGATGTCAGCATCCTGATCCTCCGTGGGAACATATGAAAGTAACATGATTCTCCGCTGAACACAATCTCTGATATGATGGTACCTGATGTTGATGTGTTTGGATCTATCATGAAATACTGGATTAGCCAAGAGTTTAATGCAACTCTGGTTATCACAATAAATCACAGTAGGCTCCAAATGTGACTCGAACAATCTGACAAGGATCTTCCTCATCCAAATAGCCTCGCATGCAGCCAAGCTTGCTGCCATGTACTCGGCCTCTGCTGAATTGAGTGCCATGGATCTCTGCTTCCTGCTATACCAGGAAACTGTTGTCGACCCGATACTGAAAACTCCTCCAGATGTGCTCTTTCGATCCATTGGGCTCCCTACCCAATCTTCATCAGTGAAGCCAGAAAGCGTCGCTCCATCCTCCTGTCTGTACCATAGACCATATCCCGATGTGCCACTAAGATAACGCAATACATGCTTGCCTGCCTTCCAGAAGAGCTTGGTAGGCTTAACCATAGCTTGAAACTGCTACGCATAGTAGCATATACTTCCAAGTCGTGTATTGACTAGATACATAAGCGACCCCACCAACTATCGATAGACAGTGGCATCCACTACCTCCGTTGAAGTAGCATCCTCCTTCCTCCAACCACCAAGAAGAGGAGTGTCAACAGGCTTGCAGCCATGCATGTTGAACCTCTCTAGTATCTCCCGGGCATACTTACCCTGAGAAACAAAAAGTCCTCCACTGCGCTACCAAATCTCCAATCCCAGGAAATAATGAAGGAGGCCCAAGTCCTTCATCTCAAACTCTCGTGCAAGATCCTCCTTGCATGAAAGTATCAACAGCTCATCACCAGTCAAAATCCGATCATCTACATACAGTACAATGATCAGCAACTTCCCCTCCACCACAATCTGGTACAGGTTAGGATCCGCCTCACTCTTGGAGAATCCAAGTCCGGTGAAGTAACTGTCTATCTGTGTGTACCAAGCATGAGGTGCTTGCTTCAGCCCGTACAATGCTATCTTGAGTCGGCACACATGCGACAAACTGTTGAAGATCTCGAAACCTTTAAGCCGCTCTATGTACACCTCCTCCTTAATGACTCCGTTGAGGAACGTAGTCTTCACATCCATTTGATGGATATGCCATTCTATCTGCGCTGAGAAAGCTAGGATCGTCTGTATGGAAGAGTACCTTGCGACAGGTGCAAAGGTCTCCTCATAATCGATCCCCTCGATCTGTGAGAAGACATGGGCAACAAATCTCGCCTTGTACTTCTCCACACTCCCGTCAACCACCTTCTTCACTTTGTAGATCCATCGCGAACCCACAACTGATTTCCCCTCTGGTCTTAGGACAGTCTCCCATGCACTGTTTCTGACGATCGAATCATATTCTTCGATCATGGCATCTACCCATGTGGGTTCCTCCATAGCTTCCTCGAAAGGGGATGGCTCCGTCACGACTCATTGACTCATAAGAGCCATGTATCCAGTGTATCGATCCGGTGACTGTCTCTTTCTGCGCTGTGCTGTAGGTGGTCCTACAACCTTCTCTACATCTTGAGCCAGTCGCTTAGCTTCAGTAGTGCGCTTGCGCCCTCTGATGGTTGGCGCTGCATGAGTGGTTTCTTCCACTCCATGAAATTACTCTTATGGCTGATCCACATCTGGAAGCTCCTCCTTAGGAACTAATAGCTCCTCTTTTGCATGCAAGTGTGGCTCCCTCTCAAGCGAACACTGCCTAGCTTTCTCCTCCTGAAATTTGATATCCCGTCGCACAATAGTCTTGCGACTGTCTGGAAAATACACCCGATAGTTGTGAGGTTTATCAGTGTACCCCACAAATATTCCAACCTCTGCAGTCGGATCTAGCTTCTTTCTGGCGTCCTTCGTCACATGCATGTAGACAGGAGAACCAAAAATCCGCAAATGGGAAATGTGAGGCCTCTTGCCAGAATAAGCCTCCTCCGGTCTACTCATGCCAAGAATCTTGTGAGGACAACGGTTCTGCACATATACTGCTATATTGCATGCCTCAGCCCACAACTGAAGGGGTAGGCCCTGATCATGCAACATCACCCATGCAGTACCCACAATAGTTCTGTTCTTCCGCTCGGCCACCCCGTTCTGCTGTGGGTTATGGGGTGCGATGAGCTCTCTCTGAATCCCTTCTGTGTTGCAAAAGTCCTTGAATTTAGCCGAGATGAATTCACCACCATTGTCGCTCCTGAGAGCCTTCACATGCTTCCTCGATTCCTTCTCAACCAACACCTTGAATTCACAGAACTTTGAATATGTCTCTCTCTTCTTCTGCATGAAGAAGATCCAGCACTTCCGTGAGAAGTCATCAACAAAGATCACATTGTATTTTTCCTTTGTTTTCGAAGCTACTGAGAAAGGACCACACACGTCTGTGTGAACTCTCTCAAGGATCATCGTGGCGTGACTATCCTTCTCGTGAAAGGTGGCTTTCACATATTTTCCCAAGGTACACCCCTTGCACTGATCTGACTGTGCAAGAGTACCCTTAGGAAGCCCAGTAGAAATCTACTGCAGTATCTTCAAAGCTCCATGGTGAAGGTGGCCCAATCGCCTGTGCCACAGTTCGCCCTCATCATCCCGGCTCACCACTTCTCCCACCTTGCATGCCATTGCTGCGCAACCATCTACTTGCAACTGATAAAGCTTCTTGACTCAAACCCCTATCTTCCCGGATTCTCCAGTAGTCTTACTGCGCAGGAAAGATTTTCCTTCGCTGAAGACTACATCATACCCCTTGTCTTCCAAGATCACCACAAAGATCAGATTCTTCATCAATCCTAGAACATGAAAAAATTCCTTCAATACAAAGGGTTTACCAGACTCCCTCTCAAAGGAAATGGTACCGATACCGGTCGCACTGTATCTACCATCATCGCCCATCTCGATGTGCACTCCAAGATCTTTTTCCTCCAGATCTAAAAATAGATCCCGATCTCCTATCATGTGAAATGACGCACCACTATCCAAGAACCATACTGATCCCATCACACTTGAGACCAAGCATGCGATCAGTGAAAAATCTAGTTCAAATTGAGAAGCCAATGCCTCTCCCGCTGCAGATCCAGTAGCCTTCTTATTTTTCTTCTTCTGCAGACAATTTGTGGCATAGTGTCCGTGCCGGTGACAGTGAAAACACTTCACCTTGGACATGTCTTGGTTCTTGCCTTTCGCACCAGACTAAGAAGCTTTCTTGCTCTTCCCCTTCTTTGATTTGGCATCCAAAGTGCAATTTTCTTCATCAGATACCTTTGATGAAGATCTGTCCCTGGTAGTCCTCCTTATCTCCTCTTTCATGAGATTCGCCCAAAGTCGCTCCCATCCCGGAAACTTCTCCCGACCATTGACAGAGTCCTGATAGGAATGCCAAGCCTTCGGAAGATCAAGGAGAGCCAGTTCTACCATGTCTTCTTCTTCGACATTCACCCCCACACTTCCCAGCTCATCTCTGCATTTAGTGAACTTCGTGAGGTACTTGGCGATACTGTCGCCTTTCTCCATCTTAATTTTTCTGAGTTTATCCTTGAGCGCCACCTTCCTTTGGTCGCTCTTACTCTGGAATAGATCTGTCAACGCTTTCCACATCAAATATGGAGAAGATTTTCCATGCAGGCTGGATATAATGTGATCCTTCACGCCCTCCAACAGAATCCTTCGACATTTCGCCATCTTCTTTTTCCAAGCCTCAACTTCAGTAGGATAAGTAGGCTTTTGGACATCCATATCTACAAATTCCTTCATCCCATTATCTTCTAATATTGCCTCCATCCGATCTTTCCATGCAACATAATTCGAACTGCCTTCAAGGGCATATTCGAGTCGCAAACCGTTGAAAGACATTTCAACTCCGGCACCAAGAACACTAGCTGCTGCAAAATTCGAATTCCAAACTCAAAAACTCAACTGCTTCTGGATCTATGAGAACAAATTATTTCTAGCACAAAAATCGACTGTAAGGGCATTTACTGGATATATCACCTTTCAGAGAAAGGATGGATCCAGAGGCTACCTGGCCCGTTATAGACTCTGTCTACCGAAATAAAATTGTAATCACTATAATAGATCCCAATGATCAATTCGCTCCGATACCCTGTAGAAATTTTCTAAATAATGAATGTTTATCCATTGAGATTATCCTGGTCACACATTAATTCAAATTCATGCATAACACATAACCTCTTCTACAATTGATCAACAATTTGTGGAAATAGAAACAGTCGCATCCGCACATAAACACAATATGTAATGGGGAAAGCTTATAGCTGAAAACCCCCAGCTATTTCTATATTATAATAGAAGAGAACATGTAACAATCTCAGTACAATACTCCTCACAAGTACTCAGTACTGCCTCCAAAAGTTACACACAAACAAGCTCAGTTTTGAACAAGTCACAGGTTCAAAACTCGTCCACTAATTGCATGCCTCTACTGCGCAATCCAAGTTGGTTCAATGAGAGATCCAAGTTCGAATCTCCTTGGCTTCAATTACGCAATCCTCATGGGAAATCTCCTCCAATGCTTGTGCAAATCTCATGCACAACTGCTGTTGAAACTAATAGCAAACTCACCCTTTCGTCTACCTCTTCCACTGGTCTCCACTGAACTGTCCATGCACTGTAGTGAACTGATGTGTTCTTGAGTTGAATAATGAGTTAATAATTAGTGAATTAAATAATATTTAATTCACTCCACTCATTACTAGTGTATTAGCCAGTTAAACTAAACACAACTAGTTCAACTAAGTTAAACCGAACACAACTCCACCATCTGTCTCATCAACTCCACCAAACTCTGCCACTGAAGTCCTAACTGAAGTCAACCATGCATGAGCTCACCAAACCCCAAGGAATAGCGTAATTCCTTCTGTCAGATGCATGGGCCACATCCATAGCTCCAACTGAAGTGTTGTAAGAGAATAAATTGAAGTTTAGAGTCCAAATATTATTAAGGGCTAATAATATTTGACTGACCTATTTTTAGACAGGCAGTCTAAAAATAGACTTCGACCTGTATGTCTAAAAATAAAGGTCCATCTATTTTTACCAACTCGACCAATCATCCAAGAATAGCATACTGCAACTCCTAGACCGTGCTCCATATGTCTAAAAATAGACATAGTCTAAAAATAGACTTTGCGCAAAAAATAGCCTACGGGCCCACTTAGTGAAGGCGACTTCATTTCACTAAGCTGCATCATCTTGTTGCATTTTCAACAACACTAGTACAACAATAACGATAAGGGGGCTACACTAATAACAATAAGGGACTACACTAGTAATATAGGGACCTAACATGCCCCTCTCCTTTAAAAAAGTGTTTTCCTCAATGGTCGAGTAGCTATGGATGCTTTTGTATAAAATTCTCATCCTCCCATGTAGAATCTTCAGTGATTAATTCTTCCACTTTATGAGATAATTTGAAATTGATCGATTCCGTAGCTGTCAAGTTCTTGTTTCCGTGACTGCTTAAGGTTCCAATTTGATTTTTCCTTCCTCATCAAGTTCTGGAAATGTTGTTTGAAGTGGAAGCTTGTCACCTATAACCTTCTTTAAGCATGAAACATGGAAAACTGGATGCACTCGCGAAGAAGCAGGAAGCTCCAATTTGTATGCCATAGTACCAATATTTTGCGACACCTTATAAGGAGCATAGTACTTTCGCGATAACTTAGCATCTTTCTTAGCTTGCTTGAGGGACATTTGTTTCTATTTTTGTAGTCATAAAAATACCCACTCTCCTACATCAAAACTTCTCTCGCTGCGATGTTCATATGCCCGTTGTTTCATTTCATTTTCTGCCAAATTTTGGTTATCCTTGAAGATTTGGAGAACTTGTTTTTGATGCTCAATGTGATCTTCCACTACTTGAACCTTAGAATTTTCTCTTAAAGATGATGTGATGGACAGTGGATGACATCCATAAAGTGCCATAAATGGGGTCATTTTTGCTACAGTATGGAAGGAAGTTTTATACTACCATTCAACCAGAGGTAACCACTTGACCCATTATGTTTTTTAATCGTATACAAAACAATGAAGATATCCTTCCAAATATTCATTCAGTATCTCAGTTTTACCATTGGATTGAGGATGATAAGATGAACTATGGGCTATTTGAGTACCAAACAAGAAAATAATTTCGTCCAAAAATTTCGAGTAAAAATGGGATCTCCGTCGCTTACAATCATCTTTGGGTTTCCATGTAGCTTTTGAATTGTTTCCATAAATGCAGTAGAAATTGTACCTACTTTAAATGGATGAGATAATGCACAAAAGTGTGCATACTTAGTAAGTCTATCAACTAGCACCATGATGACACTTTTTCCTTCAGACTTAGGTAAACCTGTGATAAAATCCATTGAAATCTCCTCCCAACGTTGACTTGGAATGGATAATGGTTGTCCAAGACCCGGGGCATTAATTGTATCAACTTTATTTTGCTAGGAAAATAAACATTCCGGCATAAAATTTTGAATATCAGATTTAAGGCCATCACAAAAATTCTTTCTTCACCCTGTGGTAATTTTTTAAAAATCCCGAGTGTCCTCCTAAAGGAGAAGTGTGCAATTCCAAAAGGATATTTTGTTTTAGTTTGGAATTCTTACAGAAATATAAGTGATATTTGTACCATAAGGAACCAATTTTCCAACTAAATGTATCAAATGTACTAGGATCTTGCCGCAAATTTTGAATGAGTGTCCATGCTTCTTCTTCCTTCTTCCATTCATCCCTTGCTTCGATTATCCAATCTGGTTGGATAGTAGAAATGACGCAAAGAAATGCTTCCACCTCTTCATCCTTTCTTGAGAGTGCATCTGCAACTACATTTAGCTTCACTTTTTTGTAGACGATTTTAAAGTCAGAACCCAACATCTTTGTGACCCATTTTTGCTCCTCTTCAAAGGATAGTCTTTGCTCCAAAAAAGTGTTTAAGACTATCATGATCAGTTTTTACCTTGAAGTGTCTTCCCATTAGGTAAGGTCTCCATTTCTTTAGTGCATGTAGTATTTCGAACATTTACTTCTCATAAATAGCTTTATGTAAATACTTTCCTTTGATTAGACAAATTTAAAAGCATTGGGTCTTCCTTATTGCATTAAAACAACACCAATTCCATTTCCTGAGGCATGACATTCCACAATAAATGTTTCTATCAAGTCTGGTGGAGCTAAGACCCTTGCTAGGCACATTGACTCTTTAAGATGTTCAAAGGCCTTAGTTGCTTCACAAGTACGTGAAAATGCATTTTTCTTCAATAATGTTGTTAGAGGTGTTATTATTCTCTCATAATTCTTAAAAAACATGATATAATACTCTGTTAACATGAGAAATCCTCGCAACTTCTTTATGGTTGTGGGGAATTTCCATTCCTTAATGGATTTAATTTTGTTAGGGTCTACCATAACACCTTCATGAGATACAATATGACCCAAATATTCCACCTCTTGTTCTCCAAGGAAACATTTGGAGATTTTTGCATATAATTGTTTCTCCTCTAGTAGTTTGAGCACCCTGTGAACATGTTGAAAATGATCCTTCCAAGACCTGTTATAGATTATTATATCATCAAAAAATACTAACACAAATTTTCTAAGGGAGGGTTTGAAAATGGAATTCATTAACCATTGAAATGTAGAAGGTGCATTGGTAAGGCAAAAGGCATGAACAACGATTCACAATGACCCCCATGAGTTCAAGATGTTGTTTTTGGAATGTCTTCAGTCTTCATTCTAATTTTAGGATATCCTGAATGAAGATCCAACTTGTTAAAATAAATTGCTCCATGTAATTCATCCAATAATTCATCAATCCCAGGAATGGGAATTTTATCTTTAATAGTGAGCTTATTGAGCTCCCTATAATCCAGAAACATGTGCCATGATCCATCCTTCTTGTGCGCCAATACTATTGGAGCAGAGAAATAACTTTGACTAGGTTGAATTATACTAGTGTCTAACATTTTTGAAATCATACGTTGAATTTCGCTCTTTTGGACATAATGATATTTTCAAGGCATGATGTTTGGAGGAACACTTCCTGGAATCAAATGAATAACGTGATCATGATAATGAATAGGTGGGAGTCCTTTGGGAGATTCAAACACTTTTGAATGATTTCCCAAGACTTTTTTCAGATTTGGAGAAATAGAGGATTTCGATGTTGGAACTTCTAATGAGCATAATTGTGAAATAACGCCTCGTAGTTATTTATTCAAAATATTTATCACGACATTAGAGCTTATTATATTTCTCTGCCTCTATGTGATACCCCTTAATTTGACTTCCTTTCCTTCTGAAATTTTTTTCAAGAAAAGTTCTTGAAAATTAAAACCTACCATCCCCAAATATTGCAACCATTGTACTCCTAGTACAATATCAAGACCTGCCATTGGAATGGAAAGTATTGGACTATTCAATACATATTCCCCCATGGTTAACTTGATATTATGGTGTTTTCCAGAACAAATTATAGTTCATCCATTTAGAACCATCACTTGACATTCTGGTGCTGGGTATAGGAACCAATTCAATTCCTTGGCTACCGTACAATGAATAAAATTATGAGTACTGGCTGAATAGATCAACACTATTTCTTTTTTCTCCTTGATATGTCCTTCTATCTTGAGAGTTTGAGGAGTTCTAATTCTTGCCAATGAATTACAAGATATGGTCGGGCTCATTTCTTCTTTCTCTAGGGTTGGTTCATGGTGTACATCTTATTCGTTTGAACTTTCTTGTTCATTTTATTCTTCCTCTTCACAATCTATGTAAAATAATTTCTTCTCATGACACTTATGACCTTTAGTGTATTTTCTATCACAACTATAGCAAATCCCTTTTGCTATTTTTTCTTCCAATTGTTTTGGTGTCAACCTTGTAGGTTATGGAATTCTAGGAGTAGCAACATTTCCATCTTTATAGATGTGAGTGGTAGGCTTCCTTGTCGCCATAATTTTACATTAAATTTGTCTTTCCAACCTGAATGCATTCTCCAATAAATCAGTTTCCCAAAGGAGAACCTCATGTTGAATGTTATCCTGTAAACTCCCTACAAAGACATCAATCTTGTGTTCCTCTGGAATATCAGTTACCCTTATATTCAATTTTTTGAAGTCCTTAATGTGCTCCACCACTAAACCCTTTTGTTTTATATTTATCAATTTTCTAAAGAAGGTGTTTCTCTTTGTATCCACATAATGTGCTGTCATTTGCTACATAAAAGTAGACCAAGTGACAATAGTTTTACGGGAGAAAATCCATCGATACCATACAAAATGTATTTTGTTCTAAATATAAAGTTGCAATGCATAAATTTTGTGTGTTTCACGCATTATTGAGATTAAAATATTTCTCCATTTGTAGTATTCATGTTGCGGGATCCTTGCCATCAAACTTCTTGATATCAATCTTTGGAATATCATGGATCTTCCATCCAACGTTCTAGTTTATGAAATCACGATTAACATTTATTTTTTTCTCATCATGAGTTTCCTCTACTATATTTCTGCCATTATGAATCATTTCTTGTATCAACTTTGTCAAACCTTCCTTCATACCTTCCATGTCTTATTTTAGATAATTCTTCATGTATTCCATGTTTTCTTTCATTTTTCTTCAATCTTAGCTTCCATATCTTCCATGCCATTATTCAAACCATCCATCAGATCTTTATTCAAACCATCCATATTATCTTACATTCCCTCCCTCAAACCATTCATCTTAGCTTCCACACTTTTCTTCAAAACATCCATTTCATTTTTTTTCTCTTTGTGAGAATGAAACTTGGTGCACTTTCTCTTGTAATTTTGATATATCATGTTGCACTTATTCATCTTCATGAGTCATATTAGAGTATTCTGAAGGTTTAATGGGTGTTGAATTCTTTTCAAGGGACATTTTAAAACCAAATACTGATATCTATGCTTCAATACGCCCTTGGAACCACTTCAAACTGATTTTTCAAACAAGACTTATGCAAATTGAAAAACAAAATACACAGATTTTTCTTACTTTTGAGTAGCTCAATATTGAAATTGGATTATATTTGTGATTTTTGATCTTCAATATCTGAAATTTGGTCCTTTAGTAGCCCTTTAAAGCTTATTTCGAATGCCACATGTCTGACCTGATTTGGATGCTTGAAGAAAAATTTATGCCCAATTTCCCATAATGACCTAATTATGGACTGGTTCAATAGATCGAACTTGTATGGTATGCTACCTGTCACTATTTCCTCTTTTGGATCTAAAATTGATATACATAGAACTATAGTATGTGTAATTTTGGAAAATTTCTACAGAATTCCAATTCGATGCTTAGAGAGATATTTATGACATTTTTCCCAAGGTCACCTATTTTAGATGAAATTAAAAAGGTTGGAAAAACCCTAACTTCCGCAGATCATATCTCTGAAAATATTGCGAACCAAGATCTGTAATTTTTACAAGAGGTTACTCAATATTTCAGCTTCGCGTGTTAAAAATTTCAGCTTCTGATCCTTTGTAGAAAAAATTTTATAGAGAAAATTCCACGATGACCTATTTGGAGCAGTGAAACCCTAGAATCCAAAGCTCTGATACCAAATGTTATGAAACCAACTCCAAAAAAAAGAGAGATTAGTGCCATAGAAATAAGCCACTTCGAGGGGGCAGCATCCTTTAGATTAAATAAATGAACAGTTATTGGATGATACAAATGACAAAACCTCCTTCTATATATAGGAGTCCATGGGGTCACAATATAATCCTAGCCAACGTAACAATAATAATTTAAGGGCACAGTAATAACAATATGGGGGTTACGGGGGTACAAAAATAACAATAAGTGGGCTACACTAACAACAACAAGGGACTACATTAGTAATATAGGGACCTAACACTATGGAAACAAAAAAATTGGACTCACTATGGAGAATTCATAAACCAAATTTGTGATTCAAACAAATATCTCACCAAAAAATAGGTCCAAAATTCTCGGAAAACCTTTACTACAGTACTAGTAGTACCCATTTCAATAGCATTTGCAGGTCAAGAAAATCAAGATTGAAACCTAGTGGATTCACCGCTACTATCTTGCCCAGGTCTGGTATTGCTTTCCATGTATGTGGACTAAGGCTCAAAGGATAATATTCCATCACAATCACAAAATAATCCAAAATTAATCATCGAGACATGCACATGATCCATTAAATGATAGAAATTGTATTGAAACTAACTCAAGTAGCAAGCCTTAAGAAGGGACACCTCCAAAGGATATTTTTTGGTAGTTGAGGTCTTGGGGAGTGTCTCCTTATTTAGTAGTTGAGGTCTTCATGAGATATTTCTTTTTCTCTTTTATAGCATTGTCTAACCTTTTGTAGACATGGGTACATAAATTCTTCTTTCATTAGCTAAAGTTGGTTGGATATGGGATGTCTCAATTGATGTATAACAAAGTGTTGTTTCTATCCTTATTACAAAGTTTTGCATACATTATTTATCTTCAAATGGTTTTTAAAATTAGAAAACAAATATCACGATGATCTTAGCTTTCAATTGTGGCATAAATAAAAATCATGAAACCCTTTTGGTGCCAAGTGGGACAATGTTCTCTAGCACTTCATGGAAACCAAAACATGTTAGAAGGTCCTTAGAGTCAAAGTCACCATTGATTCTTTGATAGTGTATTTTAAATGTTATATTTTCTTTCCTTCTTAGGGGTACATTTTCCTATTAAGTTTTCCAAAAATCTAGAAAAAAATTGTTGGAATGAAAAATTTAAGTGTTAATTCTATACACATTGAGTACATCATAGGTTTTTTAAGATCACATGCTTGCTTTTTCATTCAAAAATTAATTTATATAAAATCGAAATAGTGACGCCGCCAATAATTATATCTTTTTATTTCAGATGAAAAGAGTTAAAACATAGAATACATATAATTTGCCTTCTTCAATCAGCAATAGCAATTTGATACATCAGTAAATACCCTCAAAAAAGGGATGCATATTTCAATTGGGATGATTCCATAACTATCAAAAGGGGAAGAACAATAGAGAATATTTATATGTAATGTGATAAGATATAGTTGTAGGAATAACATAAATACTAATCATTCAAATCATAAAAGGACTATGTAATTTTCTCGAGTGTCTATTTTGGAATCTATGTAGGTTCTTTTATGCCTTTTTAATTTTGAGTACTGTGTTTTTGTTTTTCAAGTTTCTTAATTTCTCTGTTAGCTAAAATATATGCTTCCCTTTTTTCACATTCAAGAATCTACTTTAGTCAATAACATAATCGTCATATTCATCAAGTATTACTTCATCTTATTCAGATATATCAACTATTGTAAATGTGGTTGAAATAACCATCACTATTAGCCACTCCAACACATGTATTATAAACATCATATATATATATATATCTGTGTGTGTGTGTGTGTGTGTGTGTGTGTGTGTGTGTGTATGTATGTATGTATGTATGTATGTATGTATGTATGTATGTAGTTGCACAAAATAGTCTTATTCACATTAATTTTTTTGTAAGTTCCCTTCGTAAAAAAAAAATTTTCCGAGTGTCTCAAGAGTATATCTCCCTCTTCAAAAATTTTGACCCCTCTATTTGTGTTAGGGCTATAGTTGTATCTCTAGATACTTTTAAAAATTTTTGGCACCTACTCATGAAATTCTTTCATGTTTTTTGAAACATTTTATGCACATATTCAACCTACTTTCAGAAATGATTCCAGGTCAACCACTGCCATATGTGACCTTCCATTGGCAATTTGGAATGGAATTTTGCATATAGATATCTCTACAAAATTACTATAAGAAAATTGAAGTTGCACCAACATTATATCCCAGGATCCTAACCCTTTACAACTAATCAAATTATATTTTTAATAGATCTCTAACACTTCTATTTACAATATTAGTTTAACCACTGGTTTATAGCTAAAATGAATAACTAATCCTTTATCTAATTTGTTCCATAATGTCCCATGGAAATTATGAATAAATTTATTGTTCTTTTATGAATTTATACTTCTAGGAAATCCTTGCGATATGAAAATTTCCTTGGAGAGAAAAAAAGAGTGAGCCTTGTTGCACTATTTATGTTTTTACAAGGATGAAATTGCTCCATCTTAGAAAAGTTGTCAAAAAAGAAAATCACTAAAACATTGGACTTTTGGGAAAACCAACACAAAATATATACTAGTATCATTTAATGGTGCTTTTAGTATTAATAACAATGTAGAACTCAATGTTTTGAGTTCACTTTCCATTATGTACTACTTGAATCTTATTTTACATCATAGATCCTCTTAGATTACATAGTTAATGGTTTTTAATTCAAAACAATTTTTAAATGAAAAGATTGATGTATGTGAAATCACACACTAATGATGTCCACAAAAGTGGAAATGGGGCCTTCAAGAACATGCATCAATAGGAAAATATGCGTGTTCCAAGGAGCATGCACATGTTTCTAGGGGTTAAGGCTTAACAGTATCCAAACTACCAACTAGAATGCTATCTTGAGAACCAAGTCAACATGGGTGAGGAATTGGTATTTAAGATTAGGAGTGTGAATCTATTCTAAGGAATGTGAATGCATTCTTAGAAATAGGAAAACATTGTTAATAAAATAGGGAAATGTTAAGGTTAAAAATGGGCCTCAAATCAAATATTGTAGTAATAAAATCAACTATTAAAAAACTAATAGTATTCAAGATGATGATATATTTATCACTTATATCCTTATATTTTTAAACAAATGTGAAATATATAAACTAATGTGATGTAGAATTTAATTCCAAATCCAACGAGTACCCATTCTACATACTTCTGAGCAGACCATGATTAAAAAAATTGGAAATACATGAAAAAGCATGTTGAACACACTTTTTGCATGTATTTTCAATTTATGTGGTTACACTTAGAATTATGTAGAGTGGGTACTTTTTGGATGTCAAATTTAATCTTGCATCCAATGAGTTGCTACAATTTATATTTGAGTAAACCTATAGGGAGATAGGCCAAAAATAGAATAGAGAAAACAATTTTCCTTATTTTGTTTAAAAATTCATAACTCTTACATTATTAATTTAATTATTATTGCATTTTCCTTAGGAGACCCATTTTAGACATCAAAATTTCCGTAGTGACTTGCACACATTCATGGCATGTAATTTTTTTATGCACATCAAGCCAATACTTTCTACCATTTTGGACACTGCAACACATTATTGGTTGTTAATTAAGCAAAATATTTCATCCATGTTCTATATCAAGCCTAAAATAAACGAAATAAATATTCTTTGGATTACAGGTAAGCATTTGAATCCAACTTCTTCAAAAAAAAAATTAAATGATTTTAGAATAAAAGAAAATAAAAACTAAGTGATATCATAAAGACACACACCATATAGAATTTCAAGAGAATTGGTTTCCATGGAGTGTAGTAAGAAACAAAGAATTCCATGAACAAAAGACAACTTACAACAACCAAACGACAACGTAGAATAAAGAAATACCAATGGCTGAATTGATGCATACTTGACTACTTTGAGGGAACTCATATATGATGTCCAAAGAACTAGAGATCCCTTATGATTATGTCTTACAATTTCACTAAATTAAATTTGTATAAAATAACTATCAATATATTCCATGTTTGAGAGCATCCAGAGCAACATTAAGCTAAAACCACCCTAGGAAGACACACCATGCTAGTACTAAGACCCAGATATGGTAAGCACTCACAAATGCTCCATTTCATGACCTTAACTAAGCATCATCGTCTTACACTATGATAAGTACTGACTCGCATACTGCTGGGCTTTGAAATTTTCATTTACTTCCATTACATTTTCATTTATATTTCCATATTATCGGCTTCACTCCACCTCCATTTCATTACATTTACCTTACCATTACCATTATTGGGTTACATTTATGTTTTTCCAAACTTTATTAATTCCTAGTATTTTTAACTAAATTTGTGGTTAAAAATTAGAAAAAAATATGCACATACGTATACCTAACAAATGGAATGAGTTTGTTGCCATGTGTATGTCAAAAATAGGCTTCCAGAAGACCATTATGTGGCCTCCTAAGGCCAAATTTGAATTTCGATGGAGAATATCATGGGATCATAAGGATATGTGTCTTATTTCCTATTTGTATTGTAACTCTAAGAAGACATGTGCCTTATCACTTCATATTTGGATTGTAACTCTAGAGATATAGGGAGAGATTCATGGAATCTCATTAACGAGATAGCTTCTCATGTTTTGTATAAATAGGGGAAGCTTTCTCCTATCAAATCATATGTAAAATTGGATTTATGCTCAAGCTTTGAATACAAAATTAGATTGTGGCACCTTACTCATGAATGTTCCTTTATTTGACTTGGTTTTTCTTACATATGGAGCATCTAGATTTACCATCTCTCATACTTTTATATCAGCTCTAAAATGTCAAAGACTTACTTCATTTTATAGATTAAATATTTTTTTCTTTCTTAGTATTAGTTTTAGAATAACTATGTAATCTTTGCTTTTCTAAAAACATTTCAATAAGATAGATTTATCTATTTTCCGATTGGATTAAATTTGAGGCAATAGAGCTCACAGTTATTTAGTTTCCTTTTATGTTCTATTATTTACTTTCTTAGATCAAATTATCAATTCATTTTATAATTGAATATTCCTAAAAGATCAGGCTAAGAAGATGTTCCAAGTTGGGTGATTGAATGTTCAACCTATACAATCATTGAGTTTTACTTTTACATGGTTTTACATTGCTTTTTACATCCTCATTCAATTGTATAATTGGGTGTTCTTAAAGATCATTTCAAGAAAGTGATTTTATCATATTTCTAAATTCAATACTTGAATACCTAGCTTATGCAATTATTGAGTTTTCCCTTTGCATGCCTTAATTGATTTACTAGATTTAAAGACTAAAGTATAGTCGGTTGCTTATACATCATCTAAAGAGAGTGATTTTATCATACTTCGATATTGGATGTTCGAGTGATTGAACATACCTTAGTTTTTTTCCTTTACATGCTTTGAAATTCCTTCTTAGATTAAAATTTCAATTCCTACAAGTGTGATTGTGCACGGTATATTTTCTTTTGAATTTTTCTTTCTTTTCATTAATTGATTTCATAGGTTAGTTGAATTTCATTTTCATTATTTGATTTTGTAGATTAAATGAATTGGTTTTCATTATATTGTAGTTAGATTGATCTAAACTGAAAGAAAATTTCTAGCACATACAATGCACGCATGCTTGACAAGTTTTCAAAACCCCCAGGTTGACAAATTAAATGACAGGCAATTATTTTGCCCTAACATTTTGGCGTCGTTGTCAGGGAAGTGTGCATAGGAACTAGCTTTCAGTCTAGAGTGTATTTTATTTTTATTTTTTAGTTTTTACTAACCATTTATGGATAAAGGATCTAGAATGCAACCCAAAGACTACATTGAGGAATGGTATCAAAAAACGATTGTGCCACAAAATTCATCAATTGTTTAAGAGATCCTTGCGGCAAATCGAAAGGTCAAATTGATTTCACATATCCTTACAAACAATCAGGTACACTTTTCAAGTTTGGATATGAGCATTTCAAAAATTCTAATCTGTAAATGGCTTCATTGGAAGCATGAATATACTTGAAAAAAAATAGTTTTTTTGATAGATAGGAAAAATAAAAATAAAACCAAGCTTAGCTAGAGTTTCATAATTATTTTATTTTTTTTTCAAAATAATAACAGTCAACATTGATTAATTCATTTTGAATAAATTTCAGTGACGCAGTAAGAATCACTTCATTTTTTATCACCATCAGAAATAAAATTTGTGTGTGAAAATATGAATTTATTTGAAAACATTGACTAGCATGCTCTCTTCCCGTGCCTCGTTGCGACCTCGAAGATCAGAAAATCAGATCAGTCAATTTAAAAATTTAAAATTCAAAAATCATTAAAAAATTTGCTGGAAATTGATCTACAATTCTATTGAAAATCATTTTTTGAGTCATAATCCTTTTTCTTTTTCGACTTTGCAAATTTTGATGTCTTGCACTTTCTCAATCTTTTTCTGATTTATTGAATTGCATGTGCACAATTTTTTTTTTTTTTTTTAATTTAAATATATATGGATATATATATTTTTAAATATATCATATATCAACTTAATAAAAAATAACTAAAACATTTTTTTATATGAAAACAATTTAAAAAACAAACATAATAATTTTTTTTTCAAAACAACGAATGATCCATGGAAATGAGGCCCATGCATATGCGTGAGGCCAGCTTTTGGCTTGGCCTTAGACATATGTGCATGCCTCCCGTCCACACAAATTCCCATGCATTGCAATAAAAAAGGAACCTTTTCTTTTCCATATTCGGTCTTCATCAAGTAGCAGTTATTAGAAATTGATTCTAAAAGTTGCAGAGACAGACAATGAAGGTATATCGGATGAAGAAACTGTTGATGAAGAGAAGATTGAAAATTGATGATGAAGAGAATATTGCAGATTCAATTACAGAGACAGACAATGAAAGTGTATCATATGAAGAAACTGTTGATGAATAGAAGATTGCAGACTGCTGATGAAGAGAAGATTGCAAATTCTATTGCAGGTAATTCGAATGAGGGTGATCAATCTAAACTTCTCTCTGAGAGAGAATTCATTACACATAAAAACCTAAAAATAAAAAAATCAAACCACAACAATTTTAGTTTGTTGCAAAAGTAGTTACCAGAAAATAAAATTGCCAGAAATGTGTAACTATTAAAAACACATGATTTCAAAATGCATTTTCTAAGAAAACCAAGGTGAATTAGGAAAAAATAAAACATGGGGTTTATTGGGATCAGGAGCAATTAGGTAATGCTTGAGCTATTTTATGGATTTTATATCCATTTGGGAGAAATTCAGGGTTCTTCGGAGCTCCATTTTGTAGATTGTGTGAGGAAAAAAGATTTGTTTTGAACTGTTTAAACATGGCAAGTTGAAAGAAGAATAATCCAAGTTAATAAAAAACTCAGCTCCACATGGTAAGTGGTCTAAGAGTCGAATTTGATTTAATAAATTTGATTTTAGACACATCTATGTCTCATCATTAAAAAAAATAATAATATATATATATATATAAGAGTTTTTTTTTTTTCTTATATATATATAAGAAATAAATTTTCTTATTTCTTATATATATATATATAAAAGAAATATTTTTTTTTTTGGGTATACAATCGATATTCACTAGAAAATTTTGCGGAAATTGCGACGGCCAATTCGTCACTATTCTGACACATAGTTGTCGCAAGAGTGATAGTTCGAGGGCGGACAAACCATGGTTTGTCATGCTGTCACAGTTCTGACGCACGTAAAAAGTGTCGCACTATCGACACTTCTTTCGTCGCTTCCGAACAAGCGTCACTCTTCCGACGTCTCACAAACCGTCGTGCCTTCGACGTTTGTAAACTGTCACACTTCCGATGAAATGTGGTTCGACGTTTGGAACGTCGCTCTTCCGACGCTTGTAAACGGTCGCAATTCCGACCCAACGTGGTCTGACGTTTTGGACGTCTCTCTTCTGACGCCTGTAAGATGGCGCAATGCCAACGATATGTGGTCCGACGTTTGGAACGTCGCTCTTCCGAAGTTTGTAATCTGTCGCAATTCCGACGAAATGTGGTCAGACGTTTTTATACTGTCTCTCTTCCGACGTTTCTAGGTTGTCGCAGTTCCGACGTCTACAAGGCGTCGGTAGACCGACAGAGGGTTCAATTTAAAAAAAAAAAATGAAACTTTAAAAGAGGAGAAACATTGTTTTGAATATATTATATGAAGTAAAATAGTCCATGAAGTCATTAAATTTTCACATTTGAAGATTGGAACCCAAATATCCATCCAGAAAAGTGGAAGTCCCACCCCAGACAATGATAGAAAAATACCCCATGTCACATACAGGGACATGATATAAAACCCAGTAACGGTCCACATGGAGATTATCGACAATCTGAGAAAGTATCCAAATATGCCCGAGGCATCTATAAGAAAGTGAAATAGCAGTATGTAGAATAGTAAAGCAACAGATAGAGTACCGACATCCATTGTTCCAAATACAAATTAAAGTACCCAAAATCCCGCAATAGAGAAAAACGCTAATCATGTGAGGAGTGTGATATGTCCAAAATATAAAAAGACCATCAAACCATATCAATAAACCAGCAACATAGACCAGCATCGCTAGTTTTGAAGGCAGAGTGATAAACATTAATCATTTTTTTTTTCACAAGAGAAAAAACGTTGTTTTGAATATATTATATGAAGTAAAAAAGTCCATGAAATCATTACATTTTCACATCTGAAGATTGGAACCCAAATATACATCCAGAAAAGTGGAAGTCCCACCCCAGACAGTGATAGAAAAATACCCCATGTCACATACAGTGACTTGATATAAAACCCAGTAACGGTCCACATGGAGATTATCGACAATCTGAGAAAGCATCCAAATATGCCCGAGGCATCTATAAGAAAGTGAAATAGCAGTATGTAGAATAGTAAAGCAACAGATAGAGTACCGACGTCCATTGTTCCAAATACAAATTAAAGTACCTAAAATCCTTGAACAGAGAAAAACGCTAATCATGTGAGGAGTGTGATATGTCCAAAATATAAAAAGACCATCAGACCATATCAATAAACCAGCAACATAGACCAGGATCGCTAGTTTTGAAGGCAGAGTGATAAACATTAATCATTTTTTTTTTCACAAGAGAAAAAACGTTGTTTTGAATATATTATATGAAGTAAAACAATCCATGAAGTTATTACATTTTCACATATGAAGATTGGAACCCAAATATCCATCCAGAAAAGTGGAAGTCCCACCCCAAACAGTGATAGAAAAATACCCCATGTCACATACAGGGACTTGATATAAAACCCAGTAACGGTCCACATGGAGATTATCGACAATCTGAGAAAGCATCCAAATATGCCCGAGGCATCTATAAGAAAGTGAAATAGCAGTATGTAGAATAGTAAAGCAACAGATAGAGTACCGACGTCCATTGTTCCAAATACAAATTAAAGTACCCAAAATCCTACAACAGAGAAAAACGCTAATCATGTGAGGAGTGTTATATGTCCAAAATATAAAAATACCATCAGACCATATCAATAAACCAGCAACATAGACCAGCATCGCTAGTTTTGAAGGCAGAGTGATAAACATTAATCATTTTTTTTTTCACAAGAGAAAAAATGTTGTTTTGAATATATTATATGAAGTAAAACAGTCCATGAAATAATTACATTTTCACATCTGAAGATTGGAACCCAAATATACATCCAGAAAAGTGGAAGTCCCACCCCAGACAGTGATAGAAAAATACCCCATGTCACATACAGGGACTTGATATAAAACCCAGTAACGGTCCACATGGAGATTATCGACAATCTGAGAAAGCATCCAAATATGCCCGAGGTATCTATAAGAAAGTGAAATAGCAGTATGTAGAATAGTAAAGAAACAGATAGAGTACCGACGTCCATTGTTCCAAATACAAATTAAAGTACCCAAAATCCTGCAACAGAGAAAAACGCTAATCATGTGAGGAGTGTGATATGTTGAAAATATAAAAATACCATCAAACCATATCAATAAACCAGCAACGTAGACCAACATTAGTAGTTTTGAAGGCAGAGTGATAAACATTAATCAATTTTTTTTTCACAAGAGAAAAAATGATGTTTTGAATATATTGTATGAAGTAAAACAGTCCATGAAGTCATTACATTTTCACATCTTAAGATTGGAACCCAAATATCCATCCAAAAAAGTGGAAGTCCCACCCCAGACAATGATAGAAAATACCCCATGTCACATACAGCGACTTGATATAAAACCCAGTAACGGTCCACATGGAGATTATCGACAATCTGAGAAAGCATCCAAATATGCCCAAGGCATCTATAAGAAAGTGAAATAGCAGTATGTAGAATAGTAAAGCAACAGATAGAGTACGTATCGACGTCCATTGTTCCAAATACAAATTAAAGTACCCAAAATCCTTGAACAGAGAAAAACGCTAATCATGTGAGGAGTGTGATATGTCCAAAATATAAAAAGACCATCAGACCATATCAATAAACCAGCAACATAGACCATCATCGCTAGTTTTGAAGGCATAATGATAAACATTAATCATTTTTTTTTTCAGAAGAGAAAAAATGCTATTTTGAATATATTATATGAAGTAAAACAGTCCATGAAGTCATTACATTTTCACATCTGAAGATTGGAACCCAAATATCCATCCAGAAAAGTGGAAGTCCCACCCCAGATAATGATAGAAAAATACCCCATGTCACATATAGGGACATGATATAAAATCCAGTAACGGTCCACATGGAGATTATCGACAATCTGAGAAAGCATTCAAATATGCCCGAGGCATCTATAAGAAAGTGAAATAGTAGTATGTAGAACAGTAAAACAACAGATAGAGTACCGACGTCCATTATTCCAAATACAAATTAAAGTACCAAAAATTCTTGAACAGATCAAGAAAACGCTAATCATGTGAGAATTCTAAGTAAAATTAATCTATTAACATTGCGAATAAAATTACACTGAAGTCAAAAACATTTCCTGGCCATACTCATGGAAAATTTGTCATCAAAAAATCAAAAAATAAAGAAGACTACCCTCATACGGGGAAACCAGTCTTGAACGTTTAATTTACAGAATTCAAAAATACTACAAAGGTCCAGCACAGTAAAATAAACTAAAAGCAGCCCAATTAAGTGGGCCTGCTAAGCAAGAAAAAAAAATCAACCAAAATACTCCTCCGGTGGTTCCTCCACGATTCGGCACCATCCTTCGGAAGGTCTAGGATCGCTAGGTGCTACCTCCACATGCATGCCACGGCTCCCCTCCTGAAGGCCCGAATGCTGGTTGGCATTTTCCGAGCTCCAACCCACTGGACGGGTGCATTCTTCCTCCATTTGGGCCTCGTCACGGAAGACCACAGTGACTAAAGTCGTGATTCGCGGGTGGTTGAGAGAGCAATTCAAGGAAAATTGCACAGTGCGCGTCGTGGGAGAAGGTGAACTAGCGGTGGGGAAGCCAGGAGCAGGGGAATCCATATGGTGGCCAGATCCTACAAGCTAACCCCGCCCACTCCTAGTATTTGGATATCGACCTAAGTAATAATCACTGGACTGGCCGGAAGTCGACTCTGTTGAGGGGCTGGAGGGAGCGCGCCGGGGTTGACCTCTAGTGCTCCCCCTGCAGCAACGCATCCTATGACGCACGCGAGGCATGGGCACATCGCTAGCTTGGCACAAGAGGAGACAAAGAAGCAGACCCAATTACCGCAGGAAGACAGACAGGAGACAGAATCGGAAGAGAAATGCAAATATGCGCAAGGTCTAGGCAGTTAGCCACCTCGCCACTTCTCCTTATCGTCACGCTTATCAAAGTGCTGTAACTAAAGAACCTAGCTTGTCCGAAAACCATACAACGCTCTATTTTTTGACTCCGTATGCAATGCAATCAAAGGACGCCCTCACATAATTAATCTCCCGATCATTAATAATGAGAGCCGAAGGCCGATCAAATTGAGCGTGCGGAATCGCTAAGAGGAGTGGAGGTCCGATCTTGAACAGTGTTAAAAATTAATTAATGCGGATTTGATGTGAAAACTTAATTGAACAATGTTAAATGTTAATGCGATCGATATGAAATTGCCATATCCATGTCCCATCACCTTAAATGCCATCGAATGCACTGGCAATGGGAGTTGCAAGTGTGTTTTATCAGGACACGTGGCATAACGACGGAGTGGATCTTTGTTTGGGCCGACGCTGTGCGGGAAATCGACCCGTAAAATATTAGGGGCGAATTTGATAAGAAATTCGTGTCACAAAATTACCGACGTCGACAGGCATTTTGGAACGGCTAATTTGGTTTGAATTATGGTTTATCGCCGTTGGAAGTCCCAAGAGTTCGACTTAAGAACATTTTTTTTTTATCCCATCTATAACTCAGGTTAGTTTTTCATAACACACATATTTATAATAAATCATGGGAATACCACACTAAACATGTGGAAAAGTTATATAAATAATTATTGAGAACAATCATTTCCTATGTAAAAATATCCAAGGCGAGGTCCGTGTAGAGAACCGGGTCGTGGAAACTATTCAAATATAAAATCCCGCTTAATAAAGAGACAAAATTGTCGTGTTTTCCTTAACCGACTCGAGGATTGGACATGAGTTAACAAAAAGGATAATGGAATCCGCACTTGCACCCATGGTCAAGCCCTCTACCAAAACCACGGAAATGGAATCACAAAAGCAAAGCGTTCCATATCGCACCGCGTGCAGTAGGCGTATTTCCTATTCGCGAGCGATTCCATAGGGAATGACACACCTGCGGAAGTGACCCCGAAAACCACCGTTTAACCCGTGCCATCACACGTTAAAGGGCCGACGTCGGGAAGCCGAGCGAAATTTCCAAGAGTCGTTGATTTGGAGAAGGGCTATTGATCATGGTCGCACGTTGAACTTGCCCGGTTAACTAAGGTGCGAGGATAGCCGGTACGATATGAGTGTTTGATTCGTTATTGATATATATAGGTGTACTTATATAATGAAATTTTTTTAATTAAAATATTGGCGATAATTAGCATAATTGGAGTGTAGATTGTTGTGTAAGGCCGGGTGGTGAACATAGAGCCGAAAGTTCATTTACAAGTTATTTATTTAAAAAGAGACGTGGAGTATAAATACAAAAGTGTTTAGAAAGTTAAACATTGGTTATAAGGATTTGGAGATAATATAAAGTTGGGAATATAAACTAAATTCCAACTATTGTGATGAATAGTATTTATTTATCAAATTTTAACTTGGATAAATAAACTACAAAGAAGAAGTCAAATAAGACTTAGGTTGGAGGAAAAAGAACTAAGTACACCTCAAGGGGAAATGCCAATGTGAGCGATTGTAGACACACCAGCTCTCTCCTTTGGGGTCCACCCAGTATTTTTGCGTCACACGATGATCTCTTCTTCTTCCGGGTATTTACTTGTATTGAAGATCACTATTCTAGGAATAAGAGTTATTTTCTCCAAAAATAACTCCTAGCAAAACATTGACAATGCATCAAGGATATATTTCTATGCTTCATAAGCACATTTTTTCTACTTCTAAATCATGTCTTGGAAGTGGTTGCTTGTGCTAGAAATTATTCACCATTTGGTTTCATACCAAAGTATTTTTTCATTTTCAAAGATCCAATACATGAAAGATAATGGTTTAAAACAACATAAATATTTGAAATTGCAAGAAATTGTCCAAAATAATTTGAATATCAATTTTGAAGTCAAGGCATGATGTCATATAGGATCAAGTGTCATTTTGAATACCAATGGTTTCAGAAGAAACTAACATACATTCCTAAAGAAGGATTAAATGACAATATTGCATCAACTATTTCCACAAAGTGCACTTCGGCCATAAGACTAAACAACTACAAATGTTGGGGAGATCAACAAGACCACAATCAAATGTATCTCACAAGGCCAATAATGTATGAAAAATGAAAATGAGTTTGCAACCAAAAATTTCTAGGAACCAATTCACTAGATACAGACTAAACTATCAAAGAAAAAGGAAAACCAAATTCTACTCAAAAGGCAAGCGTTTACCTCCTTTGACAAAATTTTGAGTTTCGAACAAGGGCCTGTATCACTTGGCCAATGCCCCTAGTAATTTGAAAGGGTTTGCACTCCGTCAGTAACAACCTAAACAAAAAGGTTTCATTTCAAATTATTTTCCACAAATTTAAGATACAACCATCATTAATTTTGTATTTCCTAACAAGCTCATAAATTTTGACAAAAGAACCAAAAAATTTAATACCGATAGCAAATTTTTCACTCAAAAAAATATCTGTGAATTTCACTAAGTCTAACCCAAAACTAAAAACCAAACACCATAAGACCCTAAAAAATGAATAGATGATCTAATCCGCACTATCGACAAAAGTTATCTTTTACACCCTCACTTATTAAACCCTCGTGCCGTTGAATTTTAACTTCCACAATCACAATAGGATGAATGACAGCAAGAACATTTTTTTTGGAGGTTTTCGCATGCCATAGAAATTAATTCAACATTTAAAATTCCCTTAATTTTTTTTTTTGTAGACTGGCCGCAGCCATATTTATGTACGTGATTGTATTTAAACACAACAACCAACATTAACGCAGTCTACCAACCAAAAAATTAAACAAAAACGTAAATTTACCCTAGATGGCTTTGTAAATTCAAAAGGAGGACACGTGGAGCATTAATATTGATCGCATGAAATTGAAGGGAACCAAAACCCGAAACCAAACCCGAATTTTTTTATAGGGTACATTGGATTGAGAATTCGAGTTAAAATTAGGCGTACGTCATCATCCCATTTTGGAACGTGAATTTGGTTTGAAATTCAATCTATTCAAACTTTTGAAGTCCGACGAAAGGGTTCTTTAATGTTTTGATAGTTTAATATATACATATGTTTTAAAATATATGCTATATATATATCATATGCGCAATGAAAGGTGGGCCATAGAATTTAGTTTGATTTATTTTTTTTAAAGAGGTTTATTATAATATGTTTTATATGTTACTAAGATATAAAAATAAAAAGGTCGAAAAAGTTTGGGTAGTTTTTTTATACATTAAAGACGTAAATTTTTTATTACACAAGAGCAGTGTAAAAAGTGAAAGACTGAAAGTGTAACTTTTTATGTGTATGCACAACAAGCATAAAGGGAAAACACACCGTAGTGTTTTAGAGACAGTATGTTTGTTTTGGAATGTGACAAAGGAGTTGGTTTTATGCAATCGCGTTTTGTAGCAACATAATTTATAATCCCTCTCAAAGGATAGCAGTGTATGTTTTTTTTTGATATTTAAGGAATAGAAGTTTGTTTTCAAAGGATGCTTGGAACTCAGTTTCCTATCAAAGAAATTTTTATTTTCTCTCAGGTTAGAGGAAGGAGATTTATTCTCCATTCATCGTTCCTCGAATTTTTCAATATTCCAACATGTAAAGGTTAGACCATGTTGTGTTCCATCCCTACCAAATTAATTTTCTTTAATGTTTTTGCTCTTACCAACTTCTACCTAATATTTTCAATTGGGTCCTCTAATTGAACCAATAAAAAGGCCAAAACCATAGCATTGAGATACATTTCATTACACCGTCAATAACAATAAAATTACCTTAAAATGCATAACTCTTTCCTTTTATTGTTGTGAAAAGCTTTATGCATTACTCTAATGTGGCTAGTCCATAGGCCAAGTAGACCACCGGGTAACAAATATGTTTCCTTTCACCTTGAGTTTTCAAATTATGCCTACCAAATTCCAGACATTTAAGAGGGGGAACTAATACAACGTTAAAAATAAAACTGCAGCACACATCTATAAATTACCTCCTTAGCTTACCGTCACACCATCATTAACTATTTTCTGAGAACCATGCTTGCTCTCCAAGACAAATACTTTTCCCCTTCGCCCAAGGGTGACTCCAAGAAGATCAAATAAGTTTGCTCAGAATGTCACAAGACAATGAATAATGCTTTCGCAAGTGTGCAATTGAATGCCACCATATGCCAAAACAAACCTCTCCATGAAAATTAAAATAACACATTAAAATCGAATATAAGTATCATGAAAATAGCCACCGTGCTGAAGTTTCAATGCAAGGTGGACCTTCCTTAAACATAATTTTTCTCCGAATTCAATTTTTTTGTCATTGAGCCATCCTGAAGTACAACTCCTTTTCCATAGCTCTTGTATTAACTACCTTCTCCGTCGCGTAATCTCGTAGTCCCTTCATTTTACGATTAAAGAAATAAGTGAAAAACATAAAGAGAAGACACCATCCACATAATTATCAAACATTGCACCCAACTTCTTCCCTTCATTTGCTACCCAATGAGGTAGATGTGGCAATTGTTGTCATACCGCCCAAAGCAGAGGCCATCTTCTCTTATGTCAATATAGACCATAAGATCTTCATATTAAAGAACCTTAAAAAATATGACTCCTATCGTTAAAAACCACTTTTAAGTCAGGAATAGAAACTAAACAACTATTCAACTTTTTAAAACCTTTGGTTATTAAGAGAGAAACAAACTAAAGAGAAATACAACCACAATCCTCATTTTAAATGAGACAGACTATATATTTGCATTAAGATAATAGTAGTAAATCACGACTTTATACAGCCAAGACAAAATAATCTTTAATCGTGTCTCTCGCTACCAGGTTGCCATGGCAGAGGTTGCATATTTTTAATTTAAATTTTGACCTCTTGTGCCCATCTATGAATGCATCTAATGGGATATCTACATCAAATGCTCCTTTGTATCCCCAAAAACAAATTCCCTACTACAAGAGCACCCGCATTGATGGATCACCCCACACCATCCCACCCACTAGAAACTATGGAAAAGGAAACTCGAGAAACCTTCTCAAATATTCAAAGATGACTATATGGGTGGTTCTTATGAATCAAGCAACCATTCAGAATATGCCTATCAATCCAAACCATAAGTATTATGTGACAATATTCAAGAAGGCACCGAATCGTATCGTTTACAGGTAAAACCCTAAACTCTCACCAAAATAGAGAAATGTGGCACCACTCGTAGATTGACATGTGCCAATTCTGTACAAGTGGTAGAAAATTGGCATGCTCAAAACAACGAGGTGATGCAGTGAATGACATGAGGGAGAAAATATCGAAAAGCCCCAAACTTGACAGAATTGGTGCTCATCACCAACTCCGAGATCGACAACTTTACATGATGTAACCTATGAAATCGTAAATGGAGAAATAATAGTAACAATGAAGTAACCCATGTAATAATAAAGTCTACATTCATCCCGGGGAGGGTATCAGAGAAATCATAGCATCAACAGAAACATGCATAGTTGCTTACAATCAAATAGATGAAAAACACATACAAAAACCTAGATAATAATCATGAACAAGCGAATACATTGAATTATGAATCAGAAAGGAACTTACAAAATATGACATACGAACTCGGTCAAGCACGCAAGAAAAAATATCCCGGACATGACCAAGTGACAAGTTGTATCGTCATGATGCAAGAGGATTTGTACCGTGACTGCCAAGTCAATCAAAATCCATCATTATCTATACAATAATACAAGTAATTTATGTAGTATTTTTTACTCTAAGATGCATTCTATGATAATGTTAGTACATATGTTGAAAATGTCAAAAATGTCTAACAAGCTCCTCTTCATTTTCAAGAACAATTTATCGGGAGTCGCATGAACTTCTGGAACAAGCCTCCCACGATCCGAAAGAGGTGAAACCTGTCAACAAGGAGTTTTTGTTGCTACGCTCGGATCAAGGGAGGTTTGCTCCAAGATTAAATCGCTCCAATAAATTATTCTCTACTAAAAAAGGGCCAACCACGTGAAGGTGGAAGCTCTTATGGCCCTCCCCCCCCCTCACACATCACTCTCAATTCCCAATACCTAATCTATATTTCATTTTTTACTTTCATGAGCATAAAAAAAAATATTCAATAACTAATAAAAAAACAATTCAACAAAAAGTACGCAAGGAAACATTGCAATTAGTGCTTGACATAAAAATAGTATGATAAATGAGTTAATTATATAACGCAAAAAACGTTCCAAGTATGGTAATGTTTGTCTTATAATAATACAATATTTTACACTATCAAATTTTCTTTTTCTTCTTCCTATTTTTAAAGATCCTAATTACATCATCAATATCATCGTGCTTTGCTCTTGTTTCGTGCCTTTCCACCCGCAATGACTCATTGCGTATTCACGATGTCCGCACTATCCAAGCATGGGGCATCGCCTATAAAAACGTATAATATTAAATTTTAATTGCTCGCTTTTAAATATCATTGAACTAGTTCAGAATATTAATAAAAAATTGCAATGATATTATTTACCCCCTGTAAACGTTTGTCGCCGACTGTAGTTGTTGTTTTATTTTTTGTCCGGTCTCATCCGTTGATGGGGCATCGCCTACAAAAATAGATAATATTAAATTTTAATTGGTTAAAGCAATATCATTGAACTAGTTCAAGAATATTAATAAAAAATTGCACGAGATTATTTCACTGCAAAAACAAATAAGCGCGTTGACGTAGTTGCTGGTCATGATGTCCTTGTCTCATCCAAAGGATGGGGCATCGCTCACAAAAACAAAAGTTGAATATTAAATTTTAATTATCAGTTTTTAAATATCATTGAACTATTTCAAGAATATTAATAAAAAATTTGCAATGATGGCTATTTACCTAGTGCACCACACGCCGCGAGACCGTTGCCCTCGTCTTCCTCTCGTGGTAAGATCCCCTCAAGGGAAACATTCTCTATCATTTAAACAAAAAACGTTATAAGGACAACCACTTCAAGGTATAATTAGAAAAAAAAATATAAGTGGAAATTAATTACCGTCAGCGTCTCCCTCACCGATAGCAACATCGTCACTTCCGGTCCCCACTACAATGATCAAAGGTTGCACGAGAGGATCATCTACATCCGGCTCTAAAACTCGGGTTATTTGCCTCGTCAAGTAGTGCTTCTCTCGATTTAAACAAAGTTGTTAAGATATTGGACCTATGGATGAAAAAAAAACATTGAAAGGTTAATGTTTTACCCATCGCATTCTGATCTCGGACCGCCCCAAGTCACACGTTCAACTACCAAATTTTGATAGCCAAAACTAAAGCGTATATTTATTCTCTCATAGCTTCTATTCCGAAGTCATCACCCTACATTACATATGATTGTGTATTTTTAAGCATATCCGAGAGGATTACAAAAACGTTGGAAGGCGATACAATTAATTATAAGATGTTTAGCTACTTAATTACAATTTTCGTGTACTAATTTCAAGTAGCCACCCTACCGAGCCAGGATGGCCCTTTTCTCAATCCTAGCTTTCGTCAGTTCCTTTGAGGTGTCGTGCAACCTAGCATCAAAAGATTGAAGTCAAATATGACGTAGCACACTTTTATTTTAGACAAAGAAAATTAAAGTATACAATGAAAAGTCAATTTACCTTACTAGTCCTGTTGGCATTTTTCCTTCTTTTCGCTTCCTTTTCTCTTTTCCGTCATGGATGAGTGCTCTCCACTCACTCTCTCTAAAACTCGCAAGAGGATGCTCATATCTAGGGTTAAATTGCAATTGCATCCTATAGGTAACCCCATATTTCTGGCTTGCCGTGCTTACCCGAGCCATCACTGCTCACAATGTCAAGACCTCAAAAGGGCTTCTAGATAATCTAGAAGTTATTTTTTCAAAGTTGGAATTCGGGAATCTCCACCTCGTACGTATGGTTGGGCCAAAAATTACGAACGAATGGCTCTCCGTAACTCGTAGAACTCATTGTTTCCTACAAAATAAACTAAAAAAGAAGATATTATCATTAATTTAAAAATAAAAAATCATGATAAATATGTTTTAGACAATTACATGAAATAGTTAAAATATTAAAATTTACCTGGGAGTTTTACATGCTTTATAGGGACAAAATTTCATCATTCACCAACAACGGCCATTAATGGTCCCCGTGGAGCCGACACGTGCAGCTCCTGTAGAAACGCAAGAATGTAGTTGGCCATATCGCCCTCATCATTGCCAACACGTTCCGCCCGTTGGCCGGGTGTCCGTCAGAGGGTGTGTTTCTTGGCTAGCACCTAAAGGAGTAGAAGGTGTAACAGAGGTCATGGAAATCTCTTGCCCTTGTGTCCCACTACCACCAACACCGGTTCAAGCAAATGCTAGAAACGCTACATACAAAAGAAATTTTTGTTAGTTTAGTCACGTAAAAATTAAAAAATCAAACTATCACACTATCTCATGCGTAACAAAAAAATATCCTTTTGAATTTTTGTTATTACCTCGATATCTTTCTACCTACCTCATAAGATGTTTTATCCTCTCTTCTATTTCAGTGTTTGAGGCGTGTCTATCAAAGTATTAAATTTCGACCTGTATCCGTGCCTTTTTTTTGCAACAAGAACACCGGAGATAGGGATGAAGAAAGCTCTTCCTCAAAGATGGAATCATCAAGCGTACTATGGCTAGGTGTCCGCATATTTGAACAAAAATTAATATTATTTCAATTATGTAAATAACTAAAATACCCGAAGATAGAGCAATGTCGGCACTTTACATGTTCTTCTCGTTGGCCTCTTTCCACGATCATCCCGTCTCGGGTTGTTCCCGCACTACCTACCTACCGCCACATTGCAATAAAATTATAAATGTAAAAACTTGAAAAAAATATCTAACTTGAAAAAACAAAATGAAAATCAAATAATTTCTAATAAGACACCTAAGACGTAGTTAGAGTTTTGGAATATGCCTTACATTGAATTCAGCCTTGGAAACATGTCATTGCACATTAAGGCACCCAAACATTCAATCCACGCAATATATATTTAAATATGCTTCTCCTATTCGGGAAAACACCATACCTATAATGCATTCACTTTCATGTGGCAGTGAAAGGAAAACATGTTTTCATACAACTACATGGCATCTCTTGGGAAAGGTATCTTCATTTTTATTTATGTTGTTCACCTATATCACTCGTGTTTTCTACTAATCCGTTTTTGTCATTTTTGGATTCAAATTAAGTTAAGGCCTTAAGTATTTTTTTGACCTTCTTGCAGTAGTTTTTGCAAGTGTCATGTATGGATTTTCCATTAATTCTTCACTTTTTCTCTTCATGCGCATGTTTCCCTAGAAATCAAAATGCATGATTTAGTCCCACAGACAATGTTGTTGGATCAACTCCATATATATCATGTTTCCTATTCAATCAAAATTTATCTCGCTAGGGTAGGTAAGAAGGTTTTCCCTTTGTATTAATAGGGCACTTCTAGCTTGCATTTTTATTATATCTTTCAAATTTAGTGTTGTTTCAAGTAGGGCATGAATTTTTGCAACTTTCAAGGTGAGAATGAACAAAGACAAACTTCTTGTGATGGATGACCGTATATGACTCCATGGCCAGAGGAAAAGTCACTAATATACTTCTTAAAATATCTATAGTTCTCATTCACCTCATACTCTGTAGATGGTCCCCGATTTTGAGCCAAATGTTGGAAGAAAAGTTCCTCCCCTCCATAATTTGGATATTCAATGGAAATTTCTGAAGTTGATGATGGGGCATGATTATGGAACATTGGCACATACATATGTAATGGAATTCCAAGATCATGATATATGTTTGCATATGTTTATGGCAATGTTCCACCAAGTCCTTATGGGAGCGAGGGGCAAGGGAGCACCTGGAGCGGCCTATGCAAAAGCTCCTACCAATTTAGAAACGTGTATTACCTGGTCAAGTGTGATTATAAAATTTAATATTTAAAATGTAACTATATTTTTTCAAGGAATGTATATACAACATCATACACTTGCATCATGAAAGATAAATCATAAATGATAAAATTACAAATCGATGAATGATGAATCATATAATTGAAACAAATTTAAAAGTTAAAAGTTAAAACATACATCATACAATCATGCATGTAAGTTTGTAAGTTTGTAACTATATAATCATTAATGTAACTACTAACAATGTACAATGAAAATAAAGTTTAGGATATCATATGACATATTATATCAAGATTCAAAATAGAGTTTAAACTAAAGTTTACAACCTGCCCGAAACATAAAACTTAAACGCAACAAGTTATGTCTCAAACATAAAACATAAAACATAACATATGAATATCAAATGATATCATCATAATGATAAATGAGCATAAATTCTCAAGTTAATGCCCCACTAGTCTCTGCATCCAACTTCTGCATGAATATATCAAGATCAACCATGTCACCATCTGAATCGGAATCTGAATCAGAATCACCATGTCACAAGTTTACGAAACCCCTAGGTTGACAAATTAAATAACAAGAAATTATTTTTCCCCAACACATACCATCTACTCGATTAGTACATTCCCTGTGTGTGACAGTTACACTAATACCTCTCATATTAAAGAAGAATTCCCTATGTTACAAACATTTTGACATATTAGGATTCACCATCGACGTCCCACTGGAGAGGCAATTGTTTCCCCTTGTACACCATAAAGGTCACAAGAATTCTCTCCCACTTGTTATAAAGAAATAATTATGGAAATTATTCCACCATCTAATGTTGACGACACACAACATCATATACGAATCATATCATTCCATGGGAACCATGATTCAGTTTCTTTTCTCATACTTTGGTGTCGATACCACTAAAGCTAACATACTCGCAGTAACACCACCAATGGTGCAAACCCATCCCATCTACACATTGTCAACTTCTCTTAGTTCTATGGCATCAACTACCGAATCATATTCTTACCTAAACTAGCAATGTTAGGCTCAGACGATTCTCACGACTCAGATAATCCAATTCAACTCCGAAATAATATTTTTCCACTCGATTAAGATATTCCAGAGGCCATGAAAAAACCAAAATTTCCATGGGATGTCATTCAATTCCTCATTCAATTTTTTCCGCATAAAAAATAATTTGTGCCTACTAACACACCAACCCATGATATTTGCACCATATAATCTAAATATTTCCTACCATCGTGAAAATATATTGGTTCAAAATCCCATCCCGCCTCTAATGCATTTGAGGAAGGAAACATGTCAAATTATTTACCTACTATTAAGGTGAACATTTCAAAAAAACCTGTAAAAATCAAAGAAATCTCCCTAGGCAAAGCATGCTATCAATAAGAAGTAACCTCATACACCTCCATATTTTGGGAATATAAGGATATTTTTTCATGATATTACTCGATGATCACAGGTATCAGTCCCACAATTGTGGAACACCATATTGACACATGGTCCGACATCAATCTCGTCCGGTAGAAACAATATCAATTACCTCCTCTAAGGCATAATCACACATTAAATATATAAAATCCATAGAGATAGATTTATCTATCCAATCGCTTACATGTATTGGGTTTCTAACTCGTACCCATGATGAAAAACAAGGAACTATTTTGTATAAATTTATAAGATCTCGAACAAACCTTGTCCCAAAGACACTATCCCAAACCATTCATCGACCAAGTCATAAATGCTTGCATCGACCATGAGGCTCTATCATTCATGGATGTATTATTTCAGTAAAATCATATCCATATTTTCCATATTTATCAATACAAAATTGCATTCACTACCCCTTTGTGTACCTTTGCATACCAAGTTACTATCTACTCTTAAAATTCTAGTGCCACCTTCCACCGAGCCATGAACTACATCTTCCACAAATCATCTCATCCCATCCCCGCCTATTTATATGACCTTATTATATGATCCAAGATGTGTGCCGACCATTTGGAAGACCTCCTCCTAGTTTTTCAAAGATGTCAATAATATAACCAACACTTGAAGCCTCTCAAGGGTGTTTTCTCAGATCAACTTTGGAATATTGTTGGGATTCATAGTATCCCATCAGATATTAGGAGTCAACCCTCTCAAAATATAGAAAATTAAAGAAGTGGCCACCTCCAAAAAACATCAATTAGTTACAAATCTTATAGGGTAAGGCCACTTGTTTATGACACTTTGTCGTTGATCGCTATTTGTGCTGGTGGGATTCTTGTGTCTCCTTCATCAAGACATCCTCTGCAATAAGATAAAGAGGCTCAAAAATAATTTGAAGCTTTATAAGATGCATTATCTTCAACCCCTTTGATTATCCCAATTCTAAAACAATAAATACTACACCTTATATCTATCTACGTTAGATATAGCCATTTATAGAGTATTAGTCGAAGATGGACCAAAATAAAAGGAACACATAATTTATTAATTTAGAAAGAACTTATCTAGGCATGCACTGAAGTATGATCCAAAATAAAAATTAGCATAAGCCCTAGTACATTCACTACGAAAGCTTCAAAATTATATCATCCTTTGAACCACAACCATTATAGCATTTACCAACCCTATGTGATATTTTCTCACTCATTGTATGATGAATCAAAAATACGTTCCATTATTATTTATACTACAAGAATTCGATCTATAGTTTAACCCTTGTAGGTTTTAACCCTGAACAAAAATTATCTACACACGAATCTTATAACAGAAAATAAACAATAGCGAGAGCATAAAACTTAAAACAGATAAACACAGAGATTTTCCCCTGGATCCCAAATTGGGATGACCAAATTTTGATTTTTCATTATGATCCTTTTGTTGTTACAACACATATATATACATGTCGAAGATACATACACCCCAATCCATTAACCCCGGATTGTAACATAACCGTAGTCTCCTCGTAACGATCTACAAAATACTGTGGCCTAAAACCATCGAACCCCAAAACCATGTGCAAAACCACATGCACAAAACCATGGGCGGATCCGCTCATGAGTGGGTCCGCACAAAACCACGGACGGGCGTCGGCCGACCCCAATCTGGGATCGTCACTTCGTGACCCCCTCAAACTTACGCTCAGACAACATACAACAGAAGCACCGGGAAAGAATATAACACATACCCAACATTCTCCCACTGTTTTCTTCCACTAGGGGCCACAAGAGAGCTTAGTCATTTGCCCAATTCTTCAACACCCATTGTTTCTCTACACCAAGAGAGCTTCAGTGCTCACGACTTCGTCAATGCATCCGCAACATTCTTCAAAGTGTCCAACTTTACCAAAGAATACCCTTTAGCCTCAACCATATCTCTAACAAAGTGATATTGAACATCAATGTGCTTTGTCTTCTAATGATAAAGGTGGTTCTTAGCCAAGAAAATCGCACTTTGGCTATCACAAACTTCATCCTTATGCCTTGTTGTACCAACCCCATACTTGAACACAATTCGCAACCAAACTCGCTCTTGCTTCGCATGAGTGGTCGCTATGTATTCTTCCTCTCGTAGTTGAAAGAGCCACTACGTAACGTTGCCTTTTACTCATCCAATCGACCGCGCTCCAAATAGGCATAAACACATACCCACTTGTAGATCTTCGGTCCAGACCTACCCCGCTCGCATCAACAAAACCATAGCCGTCCAACATTCTTTCCAATCCTCGGTCTTCCTTGGTAGCACACATAATCACTAAGGCCACGTAAATATCTCAAAACCCTCTTTACTTAGCCGTCCAATGCTCCTTCCCCGGTTTATACAACCCTCGCTCAATACTCCCACCGCATGTGCAACTGTCTAGTACGTACCATTGTACACATCGTGCTACCCACTCGCACTTGCATATGGAACACGAGACATATCCTCCTCTTCTTCGTGTCTTGGGACAATCGTTCGGCCAGGACAACCTTTGCAATCTCCAAGGTGAAATAGGAACACTCACCGTTTACCATCCCGCATATTGAACCTCTGCAATATAGTCTCGACATACTTCCTCCGGTTTAACCGTAGCTTCCTCTTGCCCTATCTCTCTTAATTTCCATGCCCAAAATATAGTTTGCGCATCAAGATCTCATTTCGACTGAAGAACAATTGGGTCTTCAAACTTGATAATTTCTTTGTCATTTCCAATCAACAACATATCATCCACATACAAGACCAAATAAATAACACGATCACCAATTAATTTGAAATAAACACAAGATCCTCCTTGCTCCTAGTGAAGCCAAGTCCCCCGTATATAGGTATCAAAATTTCGATACCACATCCCCCGGTGACCGTTTAACCCATACGTAGACTTCTTCAACTTCAAGTACTCGCTATTTCTTTACCCTTCACCATAAAGCCTTCAAAGTTGCTTCATGTAGATCTCCTCGCATCCCCGTGAAGAAATGTTGTCTTCACATCCATTCCGTTCTATCTCAAAATAAATGCAGAAGAACGTACAAAAGTAATCTAATAGAAGTAACTCATGTCAGGAGAAAAATATCACCAAAATCAATTCCCGACACCTCGGGAATAACCTTTGCTACTAACCGAGCTTTGTATTTCTCCACCTTGCCTTCTACATTCATCTTCCTTTAAACACCCATTTACTCCCAATGGGCTTCCTTCCACCGGCAACTCCACCGCATCCCATGCATCGTTTTTGTGCAAGGATGCTACCATCAACCATGGCTCCCTTCCGCAGTTTTCCATCCTCTCGAATCTACCGCCTCCCCGATGCTTTCCGGGTTCATCATCAAGAAGGCTACAAAAACCCGAAATCGCAGCGCATGGACTATACCTTCGGTTTCCTTCTTCCCGAACCGATCTTCTCAAAGCCGGGAGTTTGTGGCTCTTCATCTTCTCGGGAATTCTTCTTCTACCGTAGAGTCCTCGATTCATCCTCCTTTAGCTCAAACTCTATCTTCTCAGTTCCTTTGGTATGATTTCAATGTTTAACAACATCTTTAACCTCTCTAAACACATCTCGCCGTACACAGCCTTTCCTTGTTTCTCGGTTCCAAGTTTCAGAATCCCTTAAACCATCCTTATACCTAATAAAGATGCACTTTTCGCATTTATTATCCAACTTGGTCCTTTTCTCCTTTTGAACATGTGACATATGTACTACATCCAAATACCCTTAGATGTGAAAGAGAGGGTTTACTTACCCATACTCTCATGTGGAGTCTTATCTCTAATGCTAATGAAGGTGATCTGGTTAACTAAGTAAGATGCAGCCTCCACCGCCCGCCTTAATTCTTGTCCTAACCCGGCATTCACCGAGTATGCTTCGCTCTTTCCACGTTGTTCGTCTATCTCTTTCCTGCAACCCATTTTGGCCGAGGTGTGTATGGAGTAGCCTTCTGGCCGTGTTATGCCACATTTACAACTCTTCAAATTCCTTCGCGTAACTCCCACCATTATCTCGTCCTCGCCGCTTTTATCTTCTTCTCTCGTCCGGTTTTCCACCGCAGCCTTAAATTCTTTAAACTTGTCAAAGACTTCGCATTTCTTCCTCAATAAATATATCCATGTATTCCTGAGTAAGTCATCTATGAATGAAATATAGTACATTGCACTTTCCAAGGATGGAAACCGACACAAGTCCAAACACATCACCGTGCACAAGCTCTAATATCTTGTTTGCCCTCTTAGCACCAGAAGGAAAACTCACCGATTCTGCTTTCTTCCCATATACACAATGTTCACGTAAATCGAAACTGCAGGAAAAAATTGACATACCTCTTGTCACCATACCATCTCTATGCAACATCCCGCGCCCTTCTCCAATATGTCCAAGCCTTTGGATGCCATAGCATGGTCTTTTCTCCGTAGACAAACTAGGCTTTCCACTCCACTTTCGTGAACCATAGAACTGTTGAAGAATCTATCACAATGCTGCTACTCCTCAGAGCTTGCATGTAGCCCTGCACCGAACTCCCGCATTAATACCGTTGCTCCCGAACCATCTTGCATCTTCTCAACACTGCTTACACCCGCATCATCCATCTCGCTACGTAAATCGATTTCGGCCAATGTAGGCGATGCAAAACACCAGGAAGTGTCTCTAATCCTTCCACCTCGTTAGCCTTTCCGCCTGAATTTTCCACGTCCAATGATTCGGCCTTCCTATCATCCCCTAGGAAGACATCACCACCATCATATTTCTCATACTGCAGAACCACTCCCTATGGGAGTGAAGTGAAAGGGATGCACCCGAGTCAATCAACCATGACTCATGATCTACATGTGTCAGAAGAAGAAGCTAACACACATCCCCACCTTCATCCGAGGTGGTTTTTGCCTCCTGCATGAGCTCATCGATCCCTTTCCTTTCTCAGAGCTTTAGATATGCATTCCTTTTTGTAGTGTCCTTCCTTTCCGCATTTCCAGCACACCTTTACAAACTTTCCGTGATTTAGATCTCCCTCTAGATTTAGTTCTCCCACTCGAAACCTTATTCTTGTTTCTCGTTCTCGTGGACCTTCCTCGTACGTATATGAATCTCCCATTTTCGACTCCTCCATATTTCTCCGTCTCATTTCCTCCGACAAAGTAAGGCCGAGACAATGTCATCAAAATTCAAGGTAGTTGTGTTGCTACCTATTGCAATAACCAGATCGTCCTACCGAGTCCGGTAGAGAACACAAAAACTGACAGACTTATCTTCATCCGAGATTTTAATATCGCCAGATGACATTTGACTTACCGCGCATTTGGCGTTGAGATGTTCGTCACCGGAAGTCTCCATCCTTCATCCTCGTGTTATACGTACTTTTTTCCCAGGAACAACTTATTCACCGTAGACTTAGATTGGTACAAAGTCCCAAGTTTTTCCCACAAGGTCTTCGCCGTAGCTTCCCGTATACATTCAACAATACCGAATCCGAGACACACAAATCAGACAGTTTCCTAGCCTTCCGATCCAGCTTTCTTCCGCCTTCATCCGACATTGCCGTTGGTTTAGTACCTAGATCTACCGCGATCCACCGGAATTCCTCTATCCACCAGCCAGATCCTCCATACGTAGCCCACAACTCAAAACTTTTGACCATTAAATTTCTCGATCTCTATCTTTCCGCCGCCGCCATCTTCTTTCACCGCAAGAATCGATCCCGCAGATCTCCCACTCGAACAGTCTACCACGTGCTCGAGCAAAAAACCCTCAACAACAAAGGCGTCCCCTTGAAGCCGAAATAGCCCGACATACCAAATGTAGGTTTTAACCCGAACAAAAATTATCTACACACGAATCTTATAATAGAAAATAAACAATAATGAGAGCATAAAACTTAAAACAGATAAACACAGAGATTTTCCCCCGGATCCCAAATTGGGACGAAATTCAGCCTTGATTTTTCATTATGACTTTAGTGTTACAACACATATATATACATGCCGAAGCATACATACACCCCAATCCATTAACCCCGGATTAGAACATAAATCCATGCTTCCTGACCGAATCTACAAAATACCAGGGGCCGAAACCATCGAACCCCAAACCATGGGCGGATCCGCCATGAGTGGGTCCGCACAAAACCACCTGACGGGCGCCGCCCCGACCCCAACGCGTGGGGACCGGCTCGCCCTCGTGGACTTCCCGCCCACGCCCGACGCAACATACAGCGTGTGGGGCTAATCGTGGAAAGAATATAACACATACCCAACAACCCTCCTAAAGGAAAAAAGATGATCATCCTCATTGAATTCCTTTCTGATCTCCCAATAGAGACCCAAGAACACCAATCAAGGATGACTCACTGATGAGAACATATTTTATTAAGCATAATGTGCTACCCTTGGTACATTGATATTCTCCCCGTTTTTACTAACTTAGAAGTTCAAACTTCAACTCACCCAAGGACGACCGAAGGAACATATTCCATGAGCCCCCCCGCTACCTCTCCTTCTATGGGACGTCCTTTATCGAAGAGGATTCGACACCATCCTTCGTGAAGCCTCATCCAAGAACAAGCCGAGTAGGTCTTGAATGACCGTCCCAAATAGGGTCGTGTGGCAAATCCCTGGGATGGCCATTGATCAAAAAATCCTACATTTAAGTTACTTCCGGCCCACTCACTCTCACAAGCCTTCATTTAAGGAGTCAAATTATGTGAGAAATGCAAACATTATGCTCATAAGGCATGAGCCTCTATATCCCCTACACTTGTCATCATCATCGTCTCTTCTACAAATGGGGTATGGACTTCAAGATGTGGAACCCCCTTATCCGGCAACCATAAATACATAGTGGTGGTCGTTAACTATTTCACCAACCGGAAAGAAGCCATGCCCATATATAATAACACCGTAGAAACCTCCGCATGGGTTTTTTAACCATGTAATTACACGCGTTCGTTGTCCCTCAAGGAATTGGTATATGACCACGAGAATGATTTCGAAAATAAAATATTCTAGGAATTATCCTAACACATTGTCTTTTCTCATGATTTTATATCATACTACCCCCAAGATAATGTTTCAATATAATTTGTCAACAAATTCCTCAAATTTTTTTGCAAAGTGATGGTGAAAAATCATACAACCAATTGGAACCACATTGTGTTGTCAAATAATCAACAAGGTTTATGCCCTTCCAATTAGGCAACGGGGTGGAAGTCGTGCTTCCCATTGAATTCAAAATCCCCACCCTACATTCAGCTATCACACTCATCACCAATACCAAACCCCTAGAGAAATGGTTGGTGAAGTTAGAAATGGTTGACAAAAGGTGACAAGAATCCCTCCAACGTAATGAAGCCCACAAAAATATACAACAAGCCTCATTTGCCTGTATATTACCTTGTGTCATTCAAAGTAAATTTATCTTGCTAAGTGGAGGTGCCCACGAAGCTTTAGGACCTAGGAAGTTTAAGACATTATGGAAGGGTCCATATATTTTCAAGCATCATTTCCCAAGGAGGAACAATACATTTGGTCATAGCCCAATGGGACGTGCTTCCAAATTCCTATCAATGGACTCTACCTCAAAACATTTCACCCGGTAAATAAGTTCCCTAGTGCCATACAATAAAAATTTATGCACCATAACTTATATTTACGATGATCACCCTCATCATAGATTCACTCTAAAACCGCCTCTCTCATCATGTGTCCCAAATGGATCTTCCACCAATATATCACTAAGGATTTGATGATGGCACCCTCGATGGTCGTAGAACCTCCGCTCGATGCAACCTTGGACATATACCTCTCGACTACACCCCGTCCCACTAATGGATTATGTATCGAGTCAACCACCAATAATAAATTTGAATACGATGCCATCAAAGCCTCTTCGTTGACACCTCTCGATAGTTATCTATCACATGCATGTCTTCCTTGATTCGAACTCATTGTATCACGGCTCAATAAACCTTTTAGGTTCGTGATCCATGCCTCTTTATGAAATATTTGTATGCCCAAAGGTTAGCTCAGTTTTTATTACATAAAATTTACACATATACCAAGAGATAAAAATCACATAACTAATAACATAGCTACACATATGTACCATCAACCATGGAGCGCCATATCCATCACATATATAAAAAAATACATATGAGACACATACATCAATACACTATACCTGCTGGATGTCATATATGGCATATTAATGGACCAACATTTTAATTGTAAATCCTAGGAGTTCATGAACTTCGAGGTTCAACACTGAAATGCCAACATGACTCTAGCCCCGCAAAACAAACCCTTAATATGTGTAGAAACTCTTCGTAACACTATTTAATACAATGACACCACACACCACACTAAAAATTTGACTCTCACTAGGAAAATAGCAATAAAATGTTTTTTTTAAAAATAATTCAAAAAATAAATGAACTCATAATTCATGCGACCAATCATGCAAAAACTAAAAATATTTGAAAAGGAAGATCCATTCATATACTATGATCCCCGTATTAGGAAAATAGAGTAAGTTAATTTCTATGTTATAATAATTATAGCCTCATCGAAATGACCATGTCTCGTACTAGTATAATTTTGTCCTAGACTCAGTGAAAAACAAAGAAAAAATCATTTTGTATAATAATAATTTTTTTTTCGTACTAGTGACTTTATTCTTGTAATTGTAACAAGTTCCTTCCTTTTATCGTAACACTTTTTTTCTTACTGTGTGCTTTGTTTCATTACTAAAATACGTGTTTTCGTATTGGAACATTTTGTTCCCGTACTAATTGCCTCCGTTTTTGTACTAGAACGTTGTTTTCCCCGTAATGGAATGCTTTGTTCCTATAGATCGAATGCTTTACTTCGTACTTAGTACATCATGTTCCTACACCGTATAGACTCATTCGACAACCTCTTCGTTCATAAATTTATGTGCTATAAATAGTAAATAGGAAACTAACAAAGCAAGAAATAAATATTTAATCAAACATTAATGAAAATAATCCCCAAATCAAATGAAAACTTTCAAGAAAATAAAAATCGCAAATATTCAAGGAAATTATCACAATTGCATAAATGAAAAATCTTGCTTTGTAATAAATATGCTATTTAAAAGATTAAACTTAAACCTCTTCAAATTTCTCGTCACAAAGTGATAAATATACTTTACTTCAAAGATTAATTTCATAAATTATTTAAACTCGAAAAATACCATCAATGGTTCCTATACTTAACAATATTTTAGTTTACAATCATTCTAGGGATATCATTACTTATAAACTTATGAATAGAGATATCATCATCACGTCCCGTAACTCGTATTTATATCAGTATGTTCACTATAAAAGGAGGTAAATCTTTCATGAGAACGTAAATCATTAAACTTGTAACTCCGTCTAATATTTCGTAAATAATTCAAGGAACACTTTTAGAATAGAAAAGATGTTTCTTTGATTCTTAGGAAATAATAAAATACTGAAATTGGAAAGTAAAATCCACTCAACACACACTATTGATTCTCAAATTTAAAATCATGCATTAAAGAAATACATTCACAAGGATTTTGCAAAACCTGCAAGATCAAGAATAAATAAATCAATATGTTCACACCAACATAACCATGAATGATGGGGAGAATGAGCTATGTTTCCTAGGACTTAGCCAACTAGGTTGTTTCCCTTTAAGGAAAATTCTTAACTCCTGAGAGCAAGATTAACATTATAGGAAAATAGAGAAATGGATGCCTAAACCACATTGTGTTTAAGGCTAAGGGGTATCAAACTCCTTATACATTTGAGCTCGCATTTTAGCTCCAAATCGATCCGAGGAAGGGGCAAGATCTCAACACTCAACTTAGTAGCACGAGAGTACAAAATGGTTTGCTCCTCGTGTTTGGAGCCATATCTTTGTTTTTATACATTTCATGATACAAATTTATTCAAAGGCATCCAATCCATTAGAAAAAAAGATGAGGAAGTGAATCCAAAATATTTTCCATGAATAAGAGACTAATGAAACCATTTTCTCATAAAGAATATGCAGACTGTATGAATTTTGTATTTTTTGGCATATCCGAGCAATATCCAAGAATTTCCGGATTTTTTTTTTAAACCTGCCTAAATACCTGTGTAGCTTTATAGTAATGAAATATTGGGAAACGGTTCACGTTCTAGATATTTTTTTTTACCGGTAAAAAAATACCCCGGGTTTTCGAGATTCACCTCTAGTTACATGTGCAAATCGAGGTCAAACTTGGGAGTTTGAAAACTATGCCAAGTTCTAGAATTTTGGAAAACAATCTTTTTATAAACCGCCTCAAAGACTATGGGAATTTTTATATTGTTGTGAATATTGGGAAATGGTTTTGGTTCTAGATAATTTGTTATACTCGGTAAAAAAAATCATTTTCTCATATTTTCAAGATTTGCCTACAAATGCACACAAATCGAGGTCAAATCCTCGTCGTTTGGAAATTGTGTCAATTTTGAGCAAACATTTGTTGATTTTCTTTCTAGAGACCCACATGTGTGACCCGGGTGCAATCCAACCCATTGAAGGTAAGCATAGCATCATTTTGGACAATAACCATGTTTTTTTTTCCCTTAAAATGTGGCAAGATGTAGAAGCACCAAATCAAAGGCAAGAATGCTAGTGTAGGGGTGTTAGTGGAAGAACAAAACTTGGTGAAATCAATTATTGATGCATGTCTATATTTGATCATAATTTCATAAATATTCTTGAAACAAAATAATCACTATAATCAATAATTATTTTTATGCAAATATTATAGAAATAAAGGAAATAGGTTAAATAATGAACAATTACCTAATCATGCTCCAAGTTTAAGATACTAGCCCAACAATTGTGAAAAATGATGTTGGAAATATGATTCTTCCATCTTTATCATTTTCCTGATGGAAAGTCTGGAAAATAATGGAGTATATGTCTTCTCGAGAAGTAGTTTTGCAAAATAAGATCTATCGAAGAAATGTAAAGTTCAGCGTGGTTAGTTGATTTACATTGAAGTTTCTATAATGCCAGGTTAGCATGCCACCAAGTCACGTATACACAAAGATAAGAACGATCCGAGTCGCGTATGCCTTTTTCACTCTCAAAATATGATACCAGGGGGCATTACCATGGTATTAGCCCACAATTTTGAGCATTGTGTCATCTATTTGATTCCATCCAAGAATACCATCGACAGTTATGTGGTTTTGGCTCATGGTATTGGTAAAGGCTAAATATATATAATAAGGAAGAAGATCATAAGCAGCAAGTGTGTGCAAGCGTAAGTGCTGTTAATGTATCATTTCTCTCTCAAGTATATATGCATGGATGAACTTTATTTTGTTTTGTGTAGATCTGAATCTATGATGTACCTTGGATACAATGATGGATCAAGATCTCTAGACTCGAAATGATTATGTACTTTATCTATTAAAGAGATGATTAGACCCGTGACCTAGTGCATGTTCGTTGAAGTGAAGTGAAGATACCTAGTAAGTCTATGATCCGAAACATTCGAAAATTTAATATTTACATATATCTATACGCTAGTTCATCTTAAAAGTAAGACATACGTGGCTTCATCGAAAAAAAGCACGTTATGGAAGTCAGGTTTTCTCGTTTACCACAGAGGTTATCTATTTATTTCTATTGTATTTATGTTGTATGTCAATGAAGTCTTCATGCATCTCAGGTTGTTTGAATATTATATATGTCGTTTGCTGAATATGTACAAATATAGTCAATGAGTGAGTAAATATATTTAATGTGATGATCGACTAGTTAAGGTATTCAGTAAAAAATACATATATGTGGTTCAAAGCCCTATATGTAGTTCTAAGATCATCATACCTGAAGATCATTATTCTCGTATCTATATGTGTTTCGGGTGTGATGGAAAGCAGTACGTATATATTACTGTGCTCGGTAGCAGGCAAGGGACAGATGCATTTTCGCATAATGAATGTCTGGGGTGGTCGAGATTGTTTGTACATGTTGATACTAAAATATGGGTTTATTACTGCACTGCTGGCGTAATCTCACTATTCTCTTTGAAGTTTGGGTTAAGTATAATATTGATGATCCTTATGTTGACTTCTCAGTTTCTGTGGTATCCATTGTGAAAATCGATGAAATGTGGTCCATAAAGGGTTCCAGGTTGAAGCCTTCAAGGTGGAAGTAGAAGCTCTCCTACCGCAGAAGTTGGTGTTCCGACGTGAGTTGAAGCTCCCTTCCGTAGCGTGGTTGGTAAACGAGATTATAATTATAGCTCCCTTCCGTTAGTAGGGGCCGGAGAATGAGAGAAGGCTGCAAATTTCTTCGCAAGTAGATGCTCGCGTACCGATATGGGTCCGCATTAGTACAATATTGTAATAATTTTTCCATATAATAAATGTTGAAATACGTAGACAACAAGAAGGGTGGTTTTTTCCTAAATTTCGTTTCCACCTTAAATCTTGGTGTTTATATGTGATGCTCATGTGTGATAATTTAGTCTCGCTATTACTACACATATCTACTTAAATAACGATACATCACTGATACGTTGAGTTAAAGGTTGTTTCTAAAATTTTATCTAGCAATATAGTTACATCAATGTACACAAGTTTTCGTTGGCATATCCATGCATATGCAAGTTGGGTTCATTAAAGTTGTGTATGGAATTGAGTAAAGAAAAAAGTAAAAGTTATCAAGCCACTTCTAAATATTGATTCCCCTCCCCCCCCCCCCCCACCCCAACATTTTTTCCAACAATTGGTACTTCGGGAGCAGTGTTAATCACTAGAATGAATATCACTTAAGATGAGAAATCAAGATGGGATGACATATATCGTGCCTCCTGCCTTCAACGAAACAATTTAATCTTCTGAAGCATAATAAAAAGATCCTATCTTCATTTCTCTTAGAGCAGATGTATGGGCTATAGTTGAAGGAGGTTATCAATATCCAACTTTAGTTCCAACAAATCCAAGCTTGCAAGAAAGAATTGAGGAAACCAATGCAATGGAAGTCAATGCATTATTTGGAAGTTTAACCGAATTTATGAAAGTCATGCATTGAATACAACAAAAGGAGATAGGACAAAATAATTCTGAACTATGAAGATGATGCTAAGGTAAAAACTGCTAAACTCCAAATTCTCGTAATTCAATATGAAAACTCGTAATGCATAGTGAAGAAAGTTAATGTTACTAGTTTCTTTTTATTTCTAGATGATATTGTAAATCATATGAGAAATTGGGGTGAAAACCATAACTGAAACTACTCTAATAGAAAAGGTTTTAAGATCTCTAACTCCAAAATTCGAGTCAAAAGTGTCTGGTATTGAAGAGAAGCAGGATCTAAAAACTCTTACTTTCCTTCAACTTCATGGGATTTTGACTGCATGTGAAATGAGGAAAGGAGGTCCATCTGAAGTCAAAGAAGTTATCTTTAGAGCTGTTGCAAAAGGAAAGGAAGTAGAAGAACGAGAAGGATCGTGTGGTATGTTTCGAAAGAAGATGAGATAAATTTTTTAAAGAAGCTACAACTTGGCATTGGAAGGTTCGCAGGTAAGCTTCGTTTTAAATGTTTTGCTTGTAAGAGTTAGTCATTATGCTACGAAATGTCCCCATAAAGATAACTTTGAAAAGGGAAAGAAAGTAGCAAAAGGAAATAGGAAATAGTTTATCAATAGAAAAAGCTATTATACTCATGAAGATAGTGATATTCATCAAATAGTGAAGAAGTAGAATCGATCAAGATAGTTGATCAAGCCATGGATTTGGAAAAGACTTCAGTGAGGCTAAAGATAATTTTATGGATGCTTTAGAAGAAAATTACTTTTAAGAAATAAATCATCTCAAAAATATTTTTCGAAGAAAAAAATCCATAGAGTACTCTAAAGAATTAGCTTATAGAAAAGGAGAAGACAATGAGTGAAATTTGAATGTGAAATAGTAAGTCTAAGAAAGGAAATTGAGAAATCGAAAACTTCAAACCTTAGATTTGCTAAAGGATCTGAAACCCAGATGAAATTATCAAGGTACAATTCTCTCCTCTTGTAAATACAAGTCTTGGATATACTCTGGGAATCCTCTCACCTCAAAGACTAAGTTTCTTCCCCTAAATACAAACTTAAAGCCAACCAATAACATTTTTTCACTCATCAAAAGAAAAAGAGACCACCTAGGTAAAGCATGAACACTTCAATTTAAGGAAGAAACAATAACAAAATATCAATCAGCAAAACATGAATAGAAGGTTTCATGATCACATAAATTTCTTTAACTCGACAATGTTTCTCATGTCTTAATTTTGTTCATAAATATGCTCAAGGTGTTACATGCAAAACCATCATGTACCAGACAGTTTTAAAGCAAAGAAATGAGATTCCGGAATAAAGAAGCATTTATTTATAACAACTTTTCTCCTCTTCAAAATGAAATTGAATTTTCTTATTGCAATAACTTTGGAGATGAATAATCCGAATGCAAGAGAAAATCCTTGTACTAAAAGTATACACAGATACCTTCAAATTCCAAGGTATGGAGAAAGAAGGACTTAAAGGTTGGAAAGGACATAGCTTTATTTGCGTATGGGGAATAAAATCAATGGTACATTGATAACATGTTCAAAACACATGATAGGTGACAAAAATAAACTCCTTCATATAATGCTATAGAGAAAGAAAATAATGTTACCTTCAAAAATGACCTCACAGAAGAAGAATGTTTATTTTTTTTAGAAGAAAGGTGAAATATAACAATGTTATGTATGTGGGTGGATTAAAGCATAACCTCGAGTGTGAGTCAAATGTGTGAGATCATAATGAAGTTGTCTTTAGTTCAAAATAATGTGTATTATGTGAACTCGACACAAGAAAAATGGAAGACAGTAACTTGTCACAATCAATATGTATGTATTGAAATGTGTCAAGAGCAATGCTACTTAGGTAAATATTCATAAATGGCTATGGCATGTATGTTTGATATTTGAGTTTCTCTAAAACAAGAAAATCTGTCGTACTTAAAGTTATTCGTGATCTTCCCAACATCACTCTTACCTAGAAGTATCTTACAAATCATGCCAATTCTTGCAAGAAACCAAAGGTGAAATCTTTGGGAATGCCACCACAGACTTAAAGAAGCCTTGAACTTATACATATTGATCTATGGTCCTTTAAGGAAAAATACTGTGGAGAGTAATACAATATTTTATTTATTGATGACTTCTCTATAATGTGTTGGATCAAGTCATCGAAACACAATGATAAGCATTTGAAAATTTAAGACTTTCAAAGCTTTGTTGAAAATGAATTAGATCTCAAAATAAAATATCTAGATTCAATGGCGATAGGGAGAGTATATATCGTATTTAATTTGGATTGTGGAACATCATGCATAAAAGGACATTTTCTAGCTAGAACCCCACAACAAAATAGCGTGGTAGAAAGGATGAATAGAATAAGCTTAACATGGCTCGTGCTATGCTTGATGAATCCGGGAACTCCGATACCTTTTTGGGAAAGAAACACATACCATAGTAAATATTCTTAATAAGGCTCATGTTCATGGAATAGTGACAAACTCTTATGAGCTCTAGTATGGTAATATTCCTACCGTAAAGGATTTAGTGTTTTTGGAAACAAATTTTTTTATCAAGAACAATGATGAAAACTAAAAGTTTGAACCCAGAGCCATGAAGGAATATTTCTTGCTACTCTTCTAGAAGTAAAGCATATAAATGTTAAGTAATAAAAGACTTCATAATATTGTTCAATGTATTGATGTTGTAACGATAAGTCTCTCACAAAATAACTAAAAGGGAAAACAACAACAAATGAAGATGATGATGATATATATTTTCCCTCATCAAATAGAAACAAATTATAGAAGGAGAACCCAATGAAGCATCAAAACAAGATAGAGCTGAAAGTATTCCATCTAGGTATGTTCAAAAAAGAACTATCCAAAATCTCAAATTCTAGGAGAAAAGGTATCTAAAAAATGCCAACAATAAGAAATATCAGAGATCCCTACCATTCATCATTCTTATCCACTATTAAACTACGTAATGTAAATCAAGCTAGTAAAGATGAATTTTGGATTCAACCCATGTATGAAGAACTTGACTTGATTGGAAAAGAACTGAGCCAGGGAATGGGTTCCAAGACCTCGTGATAAAAAAAAATTATCGGGGAACAAAATTAGATATTCAAAAACAAGTTAAATGAAATGGAGATATTATATTAGAAACAAAGCTAGAATTTTCCAGTTGTTATGTCAACAAGAAGTATGGATATCGAAGAAACATTTTCTCATGTAGCGTATCCGAATCCATATGAATGTTTTTATTTTTCAAGTTTTCAAATAATTCAAAGTTTATCAAATGGATGTAAAATATGCTTTCCTCAATGGTGATCAAAAGAAGAAGTTTATATATAAAAATAGAAGGACTCATTCTGGAAATGATGAAAACTTTCATGGGTAAATTCTTAAAAAGGCCTTATATGGTATCAAACAAGCTCCTCGGCATGGTACTATCTTGACAAATATCTTCAACAACAAGGTTTCATAAAGGGATCAATGGTTACCAACTTACACAAAATTGAGAATGATAAATTATTGATTATTGGTGTGTATGTTGATGACATCATTTTTGGAAGTAATGAAGAGTCCATGAGTCAAAATTTTCTTCATTATAACAAGAATTTGAAATTTCATTACTTGGGAACTAACATATTTTCGCTATATAAAAATAAGCAACATATGGCATATTTCTCATCACAAGAAAATATCTCAAGGAAATTTCATAAAAGTAAGAAATGGAATATTGCAAACTCGTGAGTACTCCAATGGTAATCGGATGTAACCTCGTCTTCATGGTGATTCTCCCATGGTGAATCAACTAGAGTATAGATCCATGATTGGAAGCTTTTATCTAACCTAAGATACACCGTATATTATGCATGTAGTTGATCAAGTGATCATCTGCTGTTCCAAAAGAGTCTCACATTCGTGCCATGCAAAAATATTATTCAAATATCTACAAGGGACTCAAGACATTGGTCTATGGTATCCAAAGAATGATGATCTTACTCTTCATGCTTACATAGATGCGGATTGGGTCAAATGATGACTGAACTAGTGTTGTGCATTCTATATGAGGCCCCGATTAGTATCTGTCTAACAAGAACAAACTTCTATTGCCTTATCTACAACAAGAAGAAGAATATGTGGTCATAAAATTCTATGTTGCACACAACTTCTTTGGATGATGCATACATTATAAGATATTCAACCAAATGTTCACCCCCCATCTCCATTCTATGTGAGAACACAAGTGCGTATCTCAAAATCATATGCATTCCAAGACCAAGCACATTCCCACGAAGCATCACTTCCATGTGAACAAGTACTTAAAAAAGTTTAAATTGGAGTACATTCCCTCCAAAGAACAAGTTGCACATATATTTATCAGAACTTCTTCCCACGGAAGCATTCGAATATCTCGCATTAAGCTAGGAGTTGTCTTTTCCTCCCCTTGTCAAATACTCTTAAATTCAAAAGATTAAAATTCTGTACGCTCATTTCATAAATTCCTGAATCACGTATATGCGGTGCTCGTGCATAAAACCGCGTATATTTTTGATGACATAAATTCTCTAGGTTAGCTTTCGTAATGTGTGATACATTATTCGATAAATTATGTTGTTGCTCTAGTATTCATCTTAATCGTACCTTCTTTGATATCATCTTCCTCGACGTAAAATTCTTTGATGAATTGGTTGTTGGGTTGTGTTCAGATGCACAAGCTTAGGGAGCACCTTCCTTTTTGAAAATGGATGCATTGTTTCCATTATTATTTGGCTTCAGATTTATGATTCTCTTTAGATCTTTTGGCCCTATATATAATAAAGTCCTATATATAATTTTATGACAACGTCATGTTCGTACTTATGATGTAAAATTGTTGTTATTCCGACATGTAAGGACTTGTTCAAATTTAAACCCACTTGGTTGGCATAGGTCAAATATGTAATTCCACTTGGTTGGATCATTTATGGGCATGATTCATTGGTGATAGGAAAGGTCATAATTGATTTAGTTATAGAGTCATGTAATTAATTGAAAAATCTAACTAAATATTCGGCATGAACCTGTGGAAGAATGGTAATTTCAAGACATACTTCAAATCTGCAATCTTTCTTTTCGCTGTTCAGTGTGAAAAACCTTGTTCCAACATTGATCCACCCTTTTCCCTTGATGTCAAAGGGTGAGAGTATTATGATGAGGTGATACAACTTCATCATGGTTGCCATCAAGTCTAAAGGGGGATATTGTTGGCAATATGATTCTTTTATATTTATATGTTTTCCTTGATCTAGGAGGATCTCCACCAATGAATAAGTTTACTTTGTCCACCATGAAGACATGTTATGATAGGTGAAAAAGTAAGGAATGAGATTAATGCACTATTTAATCTAAAAATATGAAGTGGATAATGTTTTAAGTGAGGGAAAATGACTCACCAAAATATTCACCTCTTATTTTTCCATTTGATAAATTAGTTTTAGGAGAATTGACCTCACAACTAATTTCTATTTCTCATTGTACACAGCTTTCTATATGGCCGAGATCCTGCTAGAAGTTGGATTTTAGCATTTTTGCCTTGAGCGGAAGTTTTAATATCCAACTGCGGAGCTTGTCTTTCCTTAAAATGTCTTGAGATCCTACTATTTGGATCGAGGAGCAGGGGAAAAACTATATAAAATCATGATGTGAGCCTTTGAAGGGAGAAGAAAGGATATAAAACCTAGCCATTTAGAGCCAAGTGCTTGGCTAATGCTCAACCATAGAGCTTGAGTGTATGGAATCTTAATTTGAACATGAAAAATAGAGGATTTGCATTCCAATCAAGAAGTATCCCGTAGATGTAGCCCTATGAGATGAGTGTGTGAACTTGTTACAAATTTGGTTGTATTTATTATGTTTTGTGCTTCTTGCTTATGCACAATTCATTTTATTATGTGTATGTAGACTAACATGCTCATTTAAACTTGTATAAGCCATAGTCGCTTAAAAAGATCTTAATGCTAATACACGAGATGGTCAGTACTTCCACCCATTTCTAAACCTTTACGTAGAAGATAAAGAGCCGGACACCAATTTGATGTTAGAATACGAAGAACTTGATGAAAATTTTATGGCCTTTGCCAAAATACAAAGAACTCATGCTTAAAATTCTCCATGAAAATTGCTAGCCGTTGCTCGAAATGTATCAAGGCGACCTTTGCTGGAATCGAAAGGTTGTTGTCCTATAGCATGACTCGAAAGCGGTTAGTTGCCATTCTATTGAAGAAAAGGAATTTCTTTTCAGGTGTTAATACGAACATATACAACAGAGGAAATGCCATTCTCTATGAAAATGCATTATGCATGCAGGTAATCACTCTTCTTGACAGGAAACACCGCCATAAGAATGGACAGTTAAATTTTTTCCAAACACAAAGAAGAGGTGAAATACACTAATATACGAGGATCTTAAATCTTCCCCGCCACCTCGGTAGCTACTACTCTCCATTTAAGGACCTCTCCGCAAGGACCGAAAAACAAGGCCACATATACTCCCAGAACTAATATTCAAAAGAAATATCCTAATACGTGAATCTTTGAGTCAACAACTTACCAAACCAAAAATCTAAACTTCAAAAGTAAAGGCATCAAAGCAAGAATAAAAAGCATGAAACAACGTTAAAACTCCTCACAACAAACACAAAATTCAAATGCTTCTCTTCCTTACGGCATTCACTCGACAAAATCACGAGGAAATCCTCCAACCGGAGTGTATGCCAACTATGACTCGTAAGAAAAAAACTCAATGCTTAATTTATTAAGAAAAACTTGATTAATCATTGATATAGAGGTTTGTATTTACACAAACCAATTTCAGAAGAATTCATTGAACTCTAAAGCTATCAGTGTGTCAAATAATGCGCATGTGCACACGTTTAAAAAAATCCGGCTCTTCATTTGTGCCCAGATTTTTGTTATGTACTCGTGATATACCCCAGGGTTTGTATCGCTGACTAAAACATATTAATTTTTCTCCACCGATCCGCATGTTGTTTACATATAATTTATGAGGAAAATGGAAAATTACTTCATACATGTAAATAAGGTCGCTGAAATTTTTTGGGTTTAAAACTTTGGACACTTTTGTTATGGCACGTTGCCTAATTATGGTGGTTTGTTTATTTTGAAGTTTTTTATACTATTAAACCCATGTCATATTCCCATTATTTTTTCATGCCTAGAAAGTTAACACCTTTCATAATGTATATTTTGTAAAAGTATGGAATTTTTGGCATTTGTGTCTTCGTTATGTACACATTATGTAGAGGATCTAAAACTTTGTAATTATTCCCTTGTGCACATATTTAGCACATTAAATTACTTGGTAATTATTATATAAAAGGCCATAGTTGCCATCACATTTTGGCATCAAAAATTAAAGCTGCAATTGTTGAATCAAATAATACGCTATATACAGCCGATTATGAAGCATTGCATAAGCTTGTAAGTAATACCTTTATCTGAGGGAGAGTGAGGTGCATTTTTAAGTGCACTAAGCCTTATTTTATTTCTTTGTAATTGTGGCTGATGAGGTGATTTCTAAGCCATTTTGGCATGTAAACTTGACCAATGAATTATTTGCATGTGTTGTAAACAAAAGGATCAGCCATGAGCAGCGTGGGGCCTTTTAAGATGCGTGATTTTGCATTCCGAATTTGAAGGACCGAAGTGAATGAATCTTGTAGGAATGTGCCTTTTTAGACATTTGTGTTGCAACAGCTTAAGTGTGTTGGCATTGTGTTCTGATTCCAAAGAACGTCAAAAGGAAGGAGTCATGATGGAATGTGCTTCTCTTTCAAAGACATCACAAGGCTGGGGCTGAGTCGATTGAAGTTTTATACTTGGAGACCAAAAGTTTTGGTGAGGTTTGATTCTAGGAGGATCTCCACCAATGAATACAGCTATTTCTTTGTGCAACACAAAGCATTTTATGATAGGTACAAAATAAGGAATGAGATTAATGTACTGGTCATTTAAAAATTATGAAGTGGATAATGTTTGGAGTGAGGGAAATGACTCACCAAAATATTCACTTGTTTTCCATTTTGAGAAATTAGTTTATGTGAGAATTCAACTCACAACTAATTTTCTATTTCTCATTGGGGAGGTTGAGATTTTGGCATGGTTGAGATCCAGTTTGGATTTTACCATTTTTTCCTTTGAGTAAGTTTTAAGATCCTAGAATCATGGAGCTTGTCTTTCCTTAAAATGTCTCGAGATCCTACTATTATGGATTGAGGATAGGACAAAATATATAAATCATGATGGAGTGTTTGAAGGAAATAGAAGAAGATAAAACTTAGCCATTTATAGCCATAGTGCTTGGCTAATGCTTTTAGCCATAGAGCTTGAATGTATGGAGGCTGGACTAAGATGAAAGATGGAGGATCTCATGATTCCAATTGAATCAAATCCATAGATGTATTCAGCTGTGCTGAGATGGAGGAGTGAAATCCATTACCAATTTGGCCGTATTTCTCTTTATGTGTTTTGCTTCTTGCTTATGTACACCATTTGATTATGTGTATATGGACTAACATGCTCATTTAAACTTGTATAAGCTATAGTCATTTAAAAAATATCTTAATAACATACATGAGATGGTTGGGTAGTATCAACCCATGATCGATTTGTACTTGATGGCAACTCTCCCGGAAAACAAGAGTGTTGCCTTCAAGAAGCCTTGGCTGTTTTAAGACTTATAAGATTCGGAAAGACACTTAGTTCATTTCATATTGAAGTTCCGCATACGCAGGTTAGTACAAGCCAAGTCTCATACATGCATATAAGAATGATCCAAGTCATTGGAGGTTTCCTTTTTCGTCTGCATTATAGATACTCAGCATTACCATGGCATAAGCCTGTTCTGCTGAGCACTATGTCCTCTATTTGATTCTCCCGTCCAAGAATACCATCAACAGCTAGATGTTAATGGCTCATGGTATTGGTAAATGCTAAATCTATATAAGGAGAAGAATATCATATAAAAGGTGTGCAAGTGTAAGAGTTGCTACTAAATACTTCTCTAAGTGAAGTATCTACATGATAAACTCTATTTTTGTTTTGTAGATGTGAATCTATGATGCACCCTCGGGATAAAAATGATGGATCAAGATCTCTAGACCTGAAATGAATATGTACTTGATCTATTGAAGAGATGATTAGATGTGTGACTCGGTGCATGTTTGTCAAGTGAAGTGACGAATACGGTGTTAGCCTATAGATCCTAAACATTTTTAAAATTTAATGTTTATAGATCTATATCCTAGTTCTTCTCAAAAGAAAGTGTCTATATACATGGCTTTATCCGTAATTATACCATGGAAGCTTCTGTTTTTCTAAAGCTTTTATCATGAGGTTATATTTTATTGCTATTATATCACACCGCCATTTAAATCTCATAGATCTAGGTTTCTTGAATATTATATGCCTAAGTTGAATGGGGTACAAATCTGATCAATGAGTGAGTAAATATATTTAAATGATGACTTTAAATGGTTAAGGGTCTCCAAAATTATGGGTGATATCTATCTAAAAGTCTTTGATCTAGTCTGGGACTAACCATATTCTATAATATCAATATTCTTAGATCTATATGTAGGTTGGTGTGGAAGGAAAGCACATATATTCATGGCTCTAGTTGCAAGTAACATGCATTTTAAGATAATGAATGTTCAAGGTCAGATTATTTCACATGCCGATAATTTAACCGGGGTTTATTAATGTGTCTAGTTAGCATATATTCTATTTGAAGTTTGGGGTTAGTTATTATTACATTTGATGATCCTTATGTTGATCAGGTTGAAGCTATGGGATCGATTGTGAGAATTGATGAAATATGGGTTTTCTTACTGTCTCCGAGGGCTTAAAGCCTTTAAGCGTGAGAAGTAGAAGCTCTTACAGAAGAAGTCGGTGTTGGTGATCGTGGCAGCCCTTCAGTAGTGGCCGGTAAATGAGATTAAGTTTATAGCTTCTTCCATTAATGGCTTGAGAATGAGAGAAGGTTAAAAATCTATTGTGTATATGCTCGTTGACTGATATGAATTGCATCAATAATATTGTAATCATATTTGCTATAATAAATATTTAAGATAAGAGAATGACAATAAAGGTAGATTTTTCCTAAGATGGTTTCCTCTAATTCAAAATATTGGACATTCATATGATTCTCTGTGTGATGATTTATTCATTCTTACTACCCATTCATCAGCTTAACTGAATCACATGAAGGGAACCATGTTTAAAGATTTTTGTTTCTAAATTATCTAACAATATAGTTATATCAATATACGAAGGTTTTTTGTATATCCACATGTATACTTTGTTAACTCATTAAATTTGCATATGGAAATCTAATAACAAAATTAAGTTTTCAATGAGCTCTAACATCATCTACCCCCCCCCCCCTCTCATTATTTTTCCAAAAATGACAAGAATAGCAATGAAAACCATGAGTATACATAGGTGAGAATGAGAACTAACACACAATTTTGAGGCCTAACATCCCCCATGCCGACTTATCTTGCATACCCAGCAAGAAAACCTCCTGCAGAGACTAAAGTTAATTAAGCCTATAGGCTGTTTATTAGAGTCATGTTTCATTAACTTAAACTATAGGCTAATTAAGTAATATAATGTAGGTAAGTTCCATATTATGTTAACTCCCTTTAATCAATAATATAAGAAATAATCATAATTACAGATTCAATGATGTCAAGGTTGATCTCATGTGTTATATTCTTTCCACAACTACCACGCACTAAGTCATAAGGGGTGTTAGGCCCCTATTGTGCTGTGCGCAGTATCAGTTTGTGTAAGTGCGTAGTGCCTCGAAAAAATGGGCCTTATTTTCCGTAAGGGGCTGACCACTGCCATGGTTTCGGTGCATGGCTTTCACATGGTTTGGGCATGATGGTTTTTCATCCCCTGTATTTTGAGATCCTGCCCTGAACAAGCAGTGTTCTAATCTAGGGTTAATGTATTAGGTTTATATGTTTGCATGTATATATATGTGTTGTAACACTAAAAGGAATATAATAAAAAAATCGTTCGTCGTCGCGATTTGGGATCCAGGGGAAAATTCGTGTTTATCTATTTTTATGTTGTGCGTTCTCGTTATTGTTTATTTTCTCAAGATTTGTTTCAGATAATTTCGTACAAGTTAAAACCTACAAATATTCATTGCCCAAAAGTAACCAATGCTAGCAGCAAAGAAATTTAATGTTGTCACTATAGGGATATAAAATATCCAACTATAATTTTTTTTACAAATCATCTCAAGAGAAGTCCAAATCGGCAAGTATTTAATTTCAATGGCCTTATTATTATAAATATAAGTGACATGAAAGCCAAGGCATTAAAATGGGTGTAAGTAGGAAAACAAAACATGACAAAATGATACCTTCCCATAGTACCTTATCCAAGAATATAGTTGAATTTCTTATTTTTTGGGAAGAGTGAATCATGTGCACTAAGGGTCCCACATCCATGAAAAAATTCATACGTATGAAATATAGAAACCAAAGGACATTTCTAAAAGGATCTTAAAATTTTTAGAGAGATAGACATTTGTCATGCTATAAATCAGAGAAACAACCAAGTAAATCATAACGTAAAATCAACTTTAATACCACACACATGACCCTGCTGCTAGTAGGTGTCTATAGGCTTGACATGGATTCCTTTTAAGCCAATGAAATGCTTTTATACCACTTATCACATATAGATTCATATTCATTTCAGAAAAAGTGCTTTTATTTGATAATTAACTGAAGATCATTGTCCTAGCTCGTAAACGATAAAATGAAAGTTCCATTCACAAGAGATAACAAGAATGAACAAGCTGGCTCATTATGGGGCCTCTTATCTTCCATATTTTCACACCAAAAAGCCATTAACTGTTCTAGGACTCGTAGCGGTAATATCATTCTCGTTAGGACCCATGATCATAGTAGGTCACCTCGTAATGAGACCTAATACCTGATCAATTAATTTATTATATTAAGAAAATAAGGATTATGGGTTAACCTCAAACAGTTACTTGACAGTGGGGAGGAAAAATTTATCCCAGAGACATGGACAGAAAAATGTTTTAATTACTATTTCATCAAGTTGGTCCTTCTACCATAAAGACTCATTTATTGGAACATCCGTATATATCAATCAAATATTCCCAAGTCAATCATGTTATGGTTCTCATGAGAACTCATTATGGTTTAAAGTGAGGTGCTCCACCATGGGAGTGATTTTTCATCAATATCTTCAAGAGAAACTTGAAAGGTTTCTGGATGACAATATTTTAAGCTTATGAATAGAGCATATGAAGTTTTTCAAGATTTTGAATAGAAATTATTACATAACAATCACAATCCACTTAACTCGACACAAGGAATAATCTGTCAATAATCAAAGTCACTTTATAAAATATGAGGCATTAAGAGTGAATTTCTTCCTGAGAAGTTCACAGCAGGCACCATAATAATGGAAATTTCAAAATTTTGCCTTAGGGAATTTAAGAGGATTATAATAATTTTATTCCAAATGGAACTTTTATTTTCATTTGAGTTTTCTATACACTACCTGCAATGAAGAGGGAGATCTCTCCTTCAAGGTAGAGTACCTAAGTGTAAACTGTGCCTAAAACAGCCACATAATTTATTATACCTGTGCTTAAAAATGAAGCTTTAATGCATACCAAAGTATGAGAACCAACCATTTGTTGGCTTGAATTATTGTCATGGATACTTCAAAAGCTCACTTAGTTGTGCATAACAAATACCCCTAACATCAAAATGCAAATCACAATTTCCCGAGGTCTACAAATAGTGATTAGAATAAATGCTACAAAAATCAAAATCTATGCAAGCACAACATTAGAACAACAAAAATAAGCAAGAGTTGTTCATAAATCCACGGACAAGACAAAAATTTTAAAAGAATTTTTTGTATTATGATTGTTCTGCAAGGAACATAAAGGTGTTACTGTACCCCCTTAATGGGATGGGTTCTGCATTTCCTTAGCGTCAGAGATTCAAGATCTCTCTTCTTTGTTTTGAAAGTAAAACCTTGTAAAAAAATTTGAACCAAAGGGAGCTTACATAGGAAAAAGTACAAAAATATGACAACGATCGAATATTAAGTTTATCAAAAGTATAGATCAAAGACATTCAGGCAACAAAAGGTAGTGAATGAATGGAAAGACCCTTCTATTTATAACAAAATACTCAGTTAATCTAGACATTGGTGCATAATTAAAATATTATTAACCAAATCTAGATCCAAATTTTATGGAATATTTTTATTATTTTGTTGGAGGGAAAAGGAATTTTCATTTGTTCAAATCCCTTTATTTAGAAATAATAAAAAAAATAAATGGTTTATTTATTATTTTAAGAATGTGGTTAAGGAATACTTAAATAAATAACGATTCATTCAATTATTTATAAATGATTTAGTCAAATTTAACAATGAATATTATTAAATGTTTTAAATAATTATTCTTTAGAAAAATAATAAGACAAAATAATATTTATCTAATTAATATTCTCTTTGGGTTAAATATGACCAGCAATAATGATTGTATTAGTGTTTAATTATTATCCTCGAGGAAAAATCAAACAAATAAGATTTATTCCAATTATCTTCATGGGTTTTTCTTAGACTTTAAAATAACTTAATAAACTCATATACATAAATTACTTTTCATAGTGAGCAATTTTACCATGTAAAATTGTCCTTACATGGTGTACTTTTATTCCATCTACAAGAACATGTTAGATGACCGTAAATCGGTGTAACATATTTCCAATGTGTGAGCTAGGGATAATCATACATCAGCATAAGTTCTAATAATACAATCAATGGACACCGATGTCGCAGAGATAAACATGGGCATGTGACTTCGAAGCGCAATAGGATGACTCGAGGAGGTGAGACTTACGTATGTGAAAAGTCTCTTTTATGAGTGAGTACATATTATGCATGAGGCGGGGAGGCATACCTTATGCATGTTGAGATAACAAAGTACAACAATAATGGTGTGCCTAGCAAACATGGGACTAAATCATATATTACATGTTGGCATAAATATGTGATAAAACATGATAATGGAGCCCGCATACATACGTGCCTAGGACAAACAACCAAGACTTACACAATAATATCTTAAACTACATGAGATATATAATAACCAAAGATGCCCTGAAACAAGAAAGGGCTCTAACAATGAATATATATATGAAAATCAAAGGCACTACAAGTGGCTTAAGGGTGAAACCATCAAATTCAGTGGAGTTGCATCCATACATAGATAGAGGCCATCCGCTGTGAGCGCTAAAATGAAGGGCCACCCCTCATGAGGTTTGAAATTATTCACACACACCAGAATCACCGATACACCCATCGTATAATTTAAACATCAAGCATATAGATCTGATCATGCCAGAGAGTCGGGAACCGGAAAATTCAAGTCAAAAGGAAATAATGGGTCCCTTCCTGATCTGGGCATCAAACAGAGTAAAGCTGGAACCACCCCAGATGTGTCTTCTGAATGAACATGGATGTCAAGGAGGTCCTCAGTGAAGCAATGAGGAATCTCAGCCAAGGCATGAGGGATACAGAGCTAGTGATAATCACCACATATTATGGTGGAAATGTATATCAAGAGTAAGGCTATGACTTCTTTGTTAGAGCATGGTGGCAAGAAGCCTGACTTTAATAGCGATGACTTCACTCAGAGACATAGGATAGAATGAATGTAGGCCAAAATAAAAATACTATATCACATAAAGAAATTAAGGATGGAATACTGCAAGAGGAGATAAAAGGACTTGGGACACTCCACACAGAATGACTCAACTCCTCGTATGTTTCAATAAGGGTAACTCAATATGTTCGCCAGCTACGAACATGTCTTCCAAATTCATAGAAACATGACTACAATATGGTTACTTATTAAAAACATGGCATGAGCTAATTCCACAAGTATAAAGGAAAAGCAGCTTCCAAGGTAACTTATCTGAAAGAGAGTGAGATTCGATTTTGAGAAGAAAGTGAATAATCTCTCCTTTTAAAAAAATGCATCCGAGTGAATATCAAATCAACAAAAAGATACCCACTGAGAGCGACTGTAGAGCTTTCCAATGGTGTCGACTTCGTCAGGAAATTGAGCTACAATTTCATTAAACAGAAAAAAGAAAAATATGGGGTTTCTATTTTAATAAGGCATTTTCCTCCTTAAATTAATTCATTCTACAGTTGTAAGGATTGCAGAGGAGAAATGGCCTCAAATCTTGCAGCATCAGAGTGTACAAAACGACCATTGGAATCGAGATCTGAGAAGTTGCGAGGGTATGTCCAACCATACCAACAAAGGGATTGTGCCTGGCTTAGGTACCTGCAGAGTTTGGTGAACACCCTCGCTCCTCTTCTTCATCTGGCTTCACACTTTTGTGACCTTTTATGGAGATTTGTTGTAGGAATCATGGACTCATTCCAGGAATGTCTAGAAAGTGCCCTATCAGAAAGGGGTTTTAGTGTCATGGCCGGGGAGAGATGGGATTTATGGTTATGTGAAAGTGATTTCTTCTGCAGGCCGAAAACATGACTATTTTGTGCGTGTTTAGTTGAGGATCAAATGGAGAGAGAGAGACTTGGCACACATAAAGATAGATTTGAGAGGATTCATAAAAGACACCTGATTATCCAAAGGTTTGGGATCTTTGAAGTTTGTGGAGAACCCATTGATGAGAGTAAGAGAGTTCTCATACCTGCATCATTAGCTACTGGGACCTTGATTCTCAGATATTTATATGTGTGTTACCTGATCGAATACTGCCTAGAATATATATTTCCTGACTCATTTCCTCGCTATCGGGATGGTGGGAAACACACAACAGGTTACCATGAGGTATGAACATTATGGAGTTTTTAGAGCACCATCAAGGACTGTGTCCATGTGAAAGGGACACAGACATCGATTAGATATGTAGAGAGGTTGAGACTTCCAGAGCAGGCAGGCCAGTTGTTATGGATCTGGCATGATGAACTCACCACATCACTAGAGGTGAAGATGCCTTTGAGGAGGACAGGACCTACTATGGGTAGGTTTAAGATGTTTTCACTATCAAACCATAGCTTTCCTTATGAAAGCATTAAAGAACTCATGACTATATTATGGCATGCTTATTTTCTCGTTGTTCTTTGAGAAGATCCCAAAACTTTCGTTCGATGAAGGGATCCGTGATGTATCCACAGAGCCAGGATGCGGCCACCGCGACCAAGTTGGTAGAGGGGGAGGTGGGGTGGCTTGGCAGTGTTTCTGTGAACCCATTTTTTTTGCACATAATGGGATCGATGCCATTAAAAGACAGACAACTATCCCTATAGTGGGATGAACTATCATGGGACCCAAATTGCCACTTTCCCGCTGTGTGGGGCATGGGGGCCAGATGGTGGCGGGTAAGTTGCTTTTAAATTTATGGTTCATTTAAAGTTTCAATATTGTATATGGTAATTCATTCATTCACTTTGAAGGGAGATATAACATCTAAGTGGAAACCGCTTGGCATGGTAGCACTGCAGACAGGGGTTGCGTACTCTGGATCAAGGGACCGAAAGGAGGGATGCATACCTCGTGGAAGATATTCACAGATGTTAAAGTCAGCCGACTGCAACAGCCAGAGCATGGATAAGGGCATTAGCAAACTGGGGCATATTTCCATGTATTAGTCTACCATCTGAGTGGTGAGGGGTTATGTGTCAGTGTGATGGCCGCAGAAGGATGCGCCATCCGTAGCCAGGAGTCAAGCTACGGTCGGACCTCCCAAATAGTTGATTATATATAGGGGTACGAGGTGCCTTAGCTTGTCAGAATACAAGCAGGAATGTAATATTTATTATATTTATTTAATTCTAAAACACTTGAGAAATGACACATATTATGGACATGCATCGTATTATGTTTTATGTTATTTTTCTAGGTTAAATGTATGTGGATAAATGCCAATCTAGAATATTGTTTGTAATGTTATCTACATAGTGATTTTGTGTTGTAGGTACATGATCAATTATTAAATATCAAGGTCACGCATTAAGAGCTTCACTCATAAATATCTTCTAAAAGGATGAGATTACAACACTAGGAACACCATTGAATTGCATGAAAAGTAGTAAAGAATATAGTTAAACATGAAGGTGAAGGATGCGATGGTAATGTATCTATTAATAAACCTATCACTATAATTATTCTGCCCAGTTATTATGGGTGATGGTTCATCTATTAGAGAGTAAAAGTAGCTAAGTAGAGAGAAAATGGCCTGCTGAATGAGGCTAGATTCAGGTAGAGACTTGCACTATTGGCATAATCAATATAATAATCCATGAAAGGTGACACAAGAGAAAAAATGAGAGTGAGATATACCACATATCCTAAATGTAGGTATAACTTCTAAACAAAGGCACTACTAAAGGGAGTGCTATGGGTATAATTTCTACCTCCGCACATTTAAAAGTGGATGGTGTGGGGAAGTTCCTTGGGGGAAGTTTTTGTCAGTGTCGCTAAAGTCACCATAGATACTGACAGTCGTTTTCTATGGGCTAGATAGATGAAGTCGTGGGTTGGAAAAGGCTTCCATGATGTCGTCATCATAACTACCTAACTCATCATCATCATGAGAAGAGGTTCATGCATCACATGGAGGGTACTGCTAAAAGTAGATGAATGATCCACCAACAAGTTACCTGTGGTGACTAATGAAGGGAGATCAAGTGAAATGTAAGGGAAAGCCCGGAGGGTCTTCCACCGTGGACCCTGATAGATGATGACAAAAAGGTAGGACAGTGGAATAAGATTTTTCTCTATCTCAAAATCAGAGAGGGGGAATTTCAATAGGAGTGGATGTTTCTCTAGTTCTGCTTTAATCATATCACTGCACAAGTATGAGAGAGTAATATTGTGATCAATCACATCGAAATACGTCCAAAAATGGTGCGTAGTTTAAAAGGTAGGGACAAAGGTCGATAGTGCTGGAGATCACACAGCGGCAGTGTGCTTTCGAAATGGCCTGGAGTTTCTCTGCTTAGCCCAAAAAAAAGAAAGTAACAGGGACTTTCAGGACCTCAGACTCATGAAACGATACATTACCATGGGCTGATAATGCAGGCACTTATAATGACTATGGGTGTCATGACCGAAAACATCACACAAAGTGCATAGAAGTACGCTGAGGTTAAGAGGCTGGCACACTTAAACTCGGTTCTTAGGTGCTTACAGCTTTCCCCACCTCGCTGAGGCTTCGTAATAGGAGCAGGTTTCTATTGAGGTGGCTAAGGCGCAAAAGAAAAGGGAGGCATTACATGGCCAGTTGATCGTGGGTCAAAGCATGAGGTGCATGTTTGGGATGAGAAGGCAAGATATTTCTCTGGGATCAATGTACAAAACTAGGATCCTGGGTCATGTTGAAGGGACAAGGTAGTGCATACTGTGTATCGAAAATACTCCTGAGTGGGGAGCAAGAAACAAGATTCATCGTAGGGGAAATGGCTAGCTAGATAGCTCCGAGATGGTTAAGGCCGTGGGGAACCCTCTGTAGGGATATAGGATCACAGAACACGATAAGATGAGAGGGGCCTTGAGGAGGAGGTCCCGAAGGCTAAGTCAAGGCATCAGAGTAGTTTTCGAGGGTAGGGTTGTTGACTACTTCAATCCAGACCGTTTTTGTGGTCGACCGAGATGATCAGACCATGCAAACATTCAATGAGACAGTCGAGATGTGGAGAGGTGAGGGACATCTGATCAACAAGGAAAGAGGGACATTTATAGACTTCTGTACATTGCTCAAAGGTTTCAATTATTTGTTTATTGGCCACCGAAGAAATAATATCTGAGGAGTTCTCAGAATTCGCCTCATTATGTCACCCACTGCAGACAATATTCTTGTTGTGAGGAAAGAACATCTATGGTAATCACGACGAGACATCAAACATCGCATAAGTATCACGATCCAATAGAATGTTTATTCTAATTTGGGCATCAATGACTTCAATGTCAACACAGTACCTGCTCGTAAGAGCACAGGACACATAACATGCCAAGGGGATGAGAAGTGTCCATCCCACGGCGGGAGGGCATAAAGGAAGGCTAACCTGGGTGATTCCAGCCACGAAACATAAGAGAACATCACGCAAGTGATGCCCTTCATCAGTTTGATAATGGGATACGTTGGCATTCTAGACCTTGAGAGGCATTGGAAGGCCACATGAAAAGGAGGATTCTCTGACTTGTCAACATCAAAGACAATCAAATGATCATCTAAAGGATCCATAATGCCCACATTATTTAGGCAGAGATTTTTTTTGCAAGAAAATACTAAAGATCAACGTTGACATGGTTGCAAGGATTGCGCCAAGTCATCTACTATACCGTAGGAGTGGGTGGCTTTAACGGTGGACATTTCTAATGGTCCATCAATGTGATCTTTGTATAAACCTCTACCTTAAGCCGAGGGGATGTGTAAAGTACCACCTAGGTCTTGCAGGTTGCTGGGACTCGAACACAGGGGTCGTGGGTATGTAGTGTGGGGCTGTTTTTGTAACACTATGACCAAGTATGAAGGTTGAGATCGGTGATACTCGCCCAGTCGCATTTCTTCATGAGGATCTCACAATTAGAGGTCCCAGATGGAGAGCTGGAGCAAATCCCCTGCCCACCTTTAGGGGTTAAAACGATAACTCTCATTTCGAGGGAAGACGGAAAATATAATGTTGAGTAGGGGCAAAGATTAGAGAAATCAATAAACAGGCTGATGTCCTCTAGTGTCATTTATTTCCACATCTAATGCATCATACAAAGGGGATAGTCATGGGTATAGTGACTATAGAGAATAACAAGAACAAGGCTTACTCGTGTGAATATGCTTATCCTCCTGGGCCGAGCGCCTTGTTGGTAAGTTGCAAGAGTTAGATGTATTCCCTTGGGATTATTTCCTGGCTACTCTAGAGTATTGTTTTGGTTTCCTCTTTCCATTTTTAAAGGGAGGATTAGTCGTTACCTGCTACACATACACCCTTAACGTGAAGGGGGTGATGGTGTTGTGAGTTTGATAATGCAAGGGAGGTTGAGGTGCTTCGTGTTGGAGTGAGCCGGAGCACCAAGCTATGAATACAGAGGACAAGGAGGTTGGGAAACATTGGGGTAAACAAAGTTAGGAAAATCAAGCCTTATCATTGAAGGAAGGCTGAAAAAGCGTGAGGCATGTCAGTATCCCTAAAAGGCTGCTGCCGCTGGAGGGGAAAGTGCTAGAGGAGTCGGTCGATCCGTAAGGGAAACCATAACCGCTGGGAGGATGAGTGTATGTATGTGACAATGATCCAAAGATACGCCGCCGCATGGGATGCCCTCTGTGGGGGCGCCACTGTGTCTAGGAGGATCAGTAAGATGGTATAAACATGACCAAATTGCGCTTAGATCATGTCATATTTCAATGCAACTGGAGGCAACTTCCCGGTCCGAGGTGAAGCGGACATCCTTTACCAATATCATAAAAGGATCCGAGAAACCATTCCATCTAGACAAGGTCTGAAACAGGGCCTCACATAGTTTTTGTGCCATTCTCTTTAATATGGTTAGATAAGCTTGGTTAGCATAAGTTTGATGGAAATAGGTCAAGAGTTCTGCATCAATGCTTATACTAAGTGTGCTTAGAAGTAAGACACATAAAATCATTGGTAAGGGTCACAAAATAGTATGAGAGGAGGAGGTCTCGGTCGACATACCACTTAGAAGCCCAGCACCAGCAGGCCAATAATCAAGATAGACAGTCACTATGATGGAGCAGATGAACAATGACATGGGAAAGAACAACATGGCTGAAGGATCTCTCAAAGTTTCCTTCAAACTTAGGGATGTCCGAAGGAAGCTTGGTTGGCATAGCAAGCCAACTTGGATCATGGTGTATTGGGTCATTAATCAATCAACAAATCAGAAGGCTTAGGCATTCACATAAGGAAGTATATAGCTGCATTGCAACTCATACACACCACTAGTAAAAGATTTCCGCATTAGGTTTGCTGCTACCATTTGGTCCCAACTGCATAGATGATGAAGGTGAAGGCTGAGGAGAGTTTGGGAGAACCTAAGGGGAACATCATGTCCGCATCGCAGTCTAATGGGGACTCTGCAAGAGGATGAACTTGTGAATCCCTACGCGGAGGAGTAAGTATTCATAATATAAATTGAGGATGAAGTCCTTCGAGTCTCCGGTATAAACACCTTTAGAGTGCAATGATGGTAAGAGACATGTAACTAACAAGGAAGAGAGGTAAACAATGGTATAGGAGGTATATCACTGATTTCAATGTTTTGTCTTGCCCTGTTGTGTAACTGCACTCTCGCTTAGGTGTGTGTGTGTGATATGTGTTAATTTAATTAATCTCGTACGTGTTTTTTCTAGAAAAATAAAAATTATTTTTTATAACCTGTAAACAAACTCTAAAGTGACAAAAGAAGTGAAACTGAATGTGATAAAATAACAACAACATGCATAATTCAAACATTAAGAGGATAGGCTTGCCAAAGAATTCATATATATGGGTGGAAAAATCTAGTCAAAAATACGAAACAAGCAATGGATCTAAGGCTTAAGAGGGAAAGGATCTAAAGGCCGGACGATTGGAAAAAGGGTAGACACAAAGAAAAAAACCGTGGGAAAATTTCGAGAAATAGGTGGCGAAAGTTGGAAGCAACCAAGGGAACTGGGACCCAGAAGGATGACCAAATCCAAACCGACATGAGGTTTTTTGGATGGATAAATAACCAATCTAAAATGAATTCGAAAGTACAAGTTTAGATCCGAAAAAAAATGATCAAAACACCGAAATCTCGCAGGACCTCGTCTTACCGACTCCTCCAAAAAGGTGGAAGCATATTGAAGCCCTAAGGAGCTTGGTTCCTACTTCCAACGAGTAAAACTAACTAATTAAAAGTCCAATACGGGTGAAGAGGAAGGTCATATAACCCTATACAAAAGGCTCCCGTATAAACCTAGAAAAATCATAGAAAAAATCTCACAAAAATTACACGCTCGCGGTGTTCCGACCTATTTTCCGCTAAGGTCACAAGTTTTTTAAGCCAAAAGTGCAACCTACACTGGGCCGTCTCTAGAGTAGGTTTTAGAAAAAGGTGTCGTCTCTACTACGACCGATACCCGTTACCTCGTACAAAAGGCCTATCAATACACATAAGTTAGATTTTTTGTATCGTTTTAGGGTTAAAAAGGTAAAACAACATCAAGAAATGAAAAATAAGAAGTCAAGAAAACCCTAAGGGTTGAAGCAAATTGGTCATGCAAGTGGATCCGAAAAATGATAGCTACTACAATTCTAAACCCTTGTGGAGTGCCATTGTTAGTGTGAATTTAATCGCAAGCCTACGAAAACTTACTTTATCTATGCATAAATAAAAGAGCACACTAACATCAAATGTGACTATCAAGATCCTTAGATCTCGCGCTTAGTGATCAATAAATGTTACAAAAATCCGTATATGTGTAGTTAAATATTAAAAAAAAAATTAAGCAAGATTTTCTCCATGCATCCAATGGACAAGACAAGAAGTTTGAAATAATGTTTTACTATGACACTCCGTGAATCTAACATAGAAAAGATGTTACTGGCCCCCTTAATGGGATGAATAGTAAAGCTCTTAATTATTCATTTAATTATTTTCAAATCAAATTTATTGTTCCGACTATGGGTTTTATTACATTTTTATCATGAAACAAGTATTTTTAATCCATTTTATGTTGTTCGAACATGTCTTACAACCGATGAGCAAATGATTAGTCGTGTAGATTTATTTCAAGAATGATTTGACCACAGTAGCATAATTTTATCCTTATTTTTCGAGCTTTGTTAAAAATTGAAAAAAGAATTGAAGCACACTTTTATCACTTCTTCGAGCTCGATAACAACAAAAAAAGAAACCCCTAGAGTCTTCTTTAGCTCCTTTCGACTTCGATAATGTACATTACCGAGCACCGTGTCTTTTCATACTGTGAAAAGTAAATGAATTGATATCTACTTAGTATAAGTTTAACCCTTTTCCGACCTAGACAGTTACTATGTGAAAAAGGAAATGCCTTAAATCCTATGGCTAGGAGGTTCTCTCAAACACTATTTTTAAACTTTTCTATCCGAGCGACAACTTTATGAAAAACTACTTATGCAGTTTTCTTTCATCCTCTTTTTCAAACTCTCTAAATATGAAAAAGGAGCAGGTTGTCACTGTAATTACGCTCGTTAAAACATAAAATACCGATGGGCTTGTCGATCATGGAAAGAATTGAGCTTCATTCATCGCTAGAATCATTAAATTATTAAATAGCAATAAATTATTCGCCCGAAGGGTTGAATTGGCGTAACAAAAAATATGTTAATCTCCCGAAGCTTGTTAAAAAATAAAGAGGTAATCGGGTCGAAAAATGGATCGGGGAAAATTTGGGAAAGCAATAGAACTTTACGGTAGTAGGTCACTCTTGAACATGACACTTCCGCTTCATCACCTCGACTATTTGGATTTGGTAATATTATCGACGCGTTTTTCTATACCTCCTATGGTTCATCATACCTTCACATCATTTTTGGGTCAATGCCACCAACTCATCTCAGTGTCGCCGATATGTTCAAGAGAATTCATCCGCGTTGACTATTCATCCTTATGCAATACTCATAAACCTTCATTCTCGTGACACTCATCCCTGAACATTGCTATATCAATTCATACCTTAACTCGAAATCGTTAACTCCCGTTCGATGACAAAGTGACTTCGTCGATCAAAAATCATTATCCAAGAAGTTCACTTAGGAAACATCATATTCCAAAGCATTCATGAGGCTTGTTACAAAGACGGTATAAGATCCTCGCTTCCGAACTTTTGACCGAAATATTTTGTTTGGAATTTAACATCAAATCATCCATTCACGGTTATAAATGTATCAATTACCTTGAGGGACATTGACATAAATGGTGGTTCCCCGTGTTTGTTAACAACTCCCCATCATTGGCTTGTAATCAAATGATGTCTTACCATGTTTCCGACTACAATCATATTCGCATGGCTAGACTTATACCCAAAACGATCGAGTGAATGAGATAAGCAAGACCCCGCATCTAGTTTCATCCATCCGAGCCGTGATTTCATGATTGTTGTACACATCATCCGTATGGTGTCATTACGCGCATCGTCATCCGAACATTGGCCTATATTCGTAGGGGCATGTCTATATTGGGAAACATTCCACGTAGACGACTTCTCAATCCAAGTATTATCATTAATAGTTTATGTGCTAAGCATGGGAAATGCTCTTCCTCGGCGAATTTTGATCAAGAGGATATATCATGATGTAATTTATTGTAAGAATGATGCGTTTCCACTCGTTTCACTCTCCATCCCATCACAATTTAAAGAATCTCACTCAAAATATTGTTATTATTATTATGACTTCATGCTTTAGCGAGAAATCTAATAGTAGCCTATCAATTTGGGCACCATTCCCATGACTTAGTTAAATCCAGTATCATCCCAAGGACTGATGAATAGGTTCTATCATCCTCTATCACTAGCTTGCTACATGCCCTAAGACAAAGAACAAGAAAAATCATCCACACCTATCACATGTTTTCCAAGACCAGTACATGTTATATCATCATAGCACACTACAATGCTTTACATATACAAGTACCCTCCATTTAAGGGTGCTCGTTAAAGAACTTCCCAACACTAAAGAATGCGCTGGGCTAATCTGGGAGAAAAATTCTCATTGTTCTGGAATTCCACATGGCCAAGGCTCTTTAAGAGTGCATATGTGTCAAACTTCAAATCCATGTGTCCATTCAACACCTCTGAAGCTAGGAAACATGTCTTTCATATTATTAGAAACATTGAGAAACTACCTTCATCTCATCTATAAATTCTAGCACACATCATAGTGCTTGAGGAAGGAAGAAATTAAGTAGAAAATGTTATTGGAATCTCAAATAAGGGTTTGATTTGAGTGATTTGTTGTTGGAGATGTTCATTATGATGAGGTTGATGATTCTAGAGTTGGTTACATCAAATCAATCGTTAGTTGTAACCTCCCTTCTATCCATTAATTAATATTGTTTACTTTCCCACATATGTATCTATATAAGATTATCTCTTTCATATTATGAATTCTTATATGATGTACATGTTTTGTGTTTCATTGATTTAATTGATTAACATGAATAACCATATGTATATTGCAATATCTTTTTTTAGTGTTCATTCGTGTGAAATATTTTGGCGATCTAGCTTGATTTGAGGGTACAACAAGATTGGCAGAAGGAGAATAGGAAGCGCTGGACTTGAAGTAATTTTCTTAATCTATTTTTTGTTTCTATTTACCTAGGAAAAGTATCTACAAAGTATTTAATCTATTTTTCTAAATTTGCACCACATTTAAGGAATGTGTTTTATTCGTAATCCATAATTCCGCATAACAATTGGCTACTCCACTGGGAGTTTTCCTCATCCATGGTGTGTTTGCCCTTGTTTATCTACCCAATAAAATTTTCTTAAATATTACAGACTTTCTCAAACTAAGAATTGCATTAGAAGTGTGTCAAGATTTTGAGTTTTTCGTTTCTACTACGCCCAATGCAATGTTATCATGACACGTTGCTTTTGCTAAAGACTGTTCGCCGCCCATGGTGTTTACGATGACCGGCCTCCCTTGGCTGCATCGCATTGCCCCCTAAGCCAACCAAATTCCCTTTGAATTTGTGATTTCCTTCACCTTCAACCTTTTGTTTTGTTGTGGTTTTAAAAATTCTAATGATGCCTCATAAAGACCAAGAAATCTAACTTGAATATTCCTCCTTTCAAAAGTAAGTTTGTTCAATGTCTCTTTAAATGTTTTTCTTTATCATTGACAAATAAAATTCAAAGTATTTTATTGCTGCATTAGATCCATTTTTTTTCGTAAAGGAAATTTTCGTTAAATTCTTCAATTCCTATACAAAAAATTGTAGTTCCATTCTTCATTTTTCCTAAAAGAAAATTTGTTGTTAAATTCATCATTTCTCAAAGAAGAAACCATTTGTTTTTGTTGATTTGATGCATATACTTTCCTTTGCATTGAAATTAAAGGAATGAAAATAAAAACCTACATTTTCATTGTAATTTGTGTTTTGCATAGAACAACTAGGAAAGTTACATATTAGTTTTTTCTCTTTGTTGTTTTGTTCTCAAAATCGACTTGCCTTTTCCTTTAGTATTAAGACTTTCATTGAAAAAAAGCTAAAATTGAAAAGTTTTCTCATCATTTTAGTTTAATTTTAGGAATTTCAATTACATCATCACAAAGGGGGAGAACTTGAAAGGAAAATTGAGTAAACAAGATCAACTTAAAATTTACATCAATTTACCTGTAAAAAGTGATTAAACCATAACGATAACATTCGAAGGTCTAGGCTAGAGACAGTTCTGCATCGTAAAACATAGAAGCTGTCATTAATTGTGTACAATACATTTCCAGTATGATACCTCACTCCATGTATGTAATTATACGTAGCTCACCCACGTACTTTCGGGAATACGGTGTTGGCGTATCAAAGTATAAAGGGTTTCTCTCATCAAAGTGTCTTCTATCGTACAATGGTAATATGGAGTTCAATTTCGTACCTTCTGGGCATATTTGAGGAAAATTTAGGTTGAACCATCCATAGTGAACCGAGTCAGCCATCTTGTAAATTGTGATACACCGAACACACGCATTCGGGAGATTTCCCGTCTCGTACTTTGGTTCGCAAGGAGGTATTATGTAGTTCAAAGTTTATTGGTAAACCTTTTTCCTAGCAATACCTTTTATTTTGTTTATTTATCTTTTTCATAAAATAAATCAATCATTGTGGAAAAAGAAAACTTTTCCTCAGTCAGTTATGTAGAGATTTGCATTGAAGCCACCTTAACCACTAGAAGCTACTGTACAAGAAGGCAACACGTCTACCAAAACTAGTACCATCGTTATTCTAAAGGAAGCATCATCTTCCATATACCATAGTTGGCATAAGTTGCCTATAAATCCTCGGTTCATCTACCTGTCGAGACCGAGTCCCCACAGCCTACCATGATCGCCATCCATCCAATCGCAAGACGATACCTCCGAACCCGACATTGTTCCGAACCGGAATTGATCCACATCTTTTGTCTCTTTCTTTCCGTAAAAATCTACATCTCAAGTCAACCACCAAACGCTTTTTCCTATATCGGTCACCCCACACTGCATTGTAGCCATTGAGTCTCCCATATCACGCGTTCAACCTCTAGAAATATACTTGGCCCGATTAAAAATCCTTCCACCTAGTTTAATTTCAATTGAAGAAATCACACAAGATGAGACACTTTAACTCCAACCCATTTTGGGAAGATCTTTACCCCACAGTCTTTTCCTCAATTCACCATCCTCTGCGTTTATTAATCCCGTTCCTATTCAAATTCCCATCGATTCAAAAGGGTATACATTTGGTCAAGTAACCATGTCAACCTTTAACACTCCTGCTTGACAACTGTTCCAATCGTAGATCCCCACCTTCCTCTCGCTACCCTATCACGTTCGCTAACCTCACTCGTAGTCATATTTTCATGGTGGCCCCTTTTTCCCATCAAGTTGCAACATGAGTCCGGAATGTTCCTTCCAGGTATCTTCCAACCCATGACTTACCACTACCAGCCTGTCTGTGATTTTACCTGTAAAATCCCATATGACAGGAATGGCTTGATTCTTTGATATACATCCCTGGTAATATCAAGCCATCCTTCTGGGCCCATTCCACTTAGCACTACATCAACTAGACCTCTTCAATCTGAGTAGCAATATTTTCCATCTGTTATCTTTATGTTAAAAATCTCTTGGTCACCCACTTTGACGTTATTCTTGCCATTTTCTGTCAACTGTCAAATGAATGTTTTCAATGGCATCCACTTTTCCTATCCAACCGCAAATGATTGTACACTCGTATCAATCGGTTCAACCCGTTCCACCCACATCAATTCCACTTGTTAATACATATTTACCCTGGCGAATCAAACTATTGTGACAAAATTCTTTTTAGGTGGGTCCTTCAACTCAATGTTCAACAAATTATTGGGCCCAAAATCCAAATCCTTCTGCTAATTTACAACAACAACCTATACATGGAATCATTTATTCACAAGTCAAGTTACGATATGAGAATTCCTCAGCCACCACAAACCTAGCTTATCCTAATTTCTATATATTTATGGACAAACACCCTCGGGCAACCCGGGAGGCGCAGCTGCTCAACCTTCATTTCCACAAGTATCATATCCAGTTTGGACAATGGTATCCTCATGTATTTGCTTATCAAAATAACCCCAATCTAGGTTACTTAGGAAACATCCCTTGCGTTGGTGTCAAAGGCTCCGTTGCTCAAGAAATTCCATCATACTCTGGCTATGCTTAACCTGACCTTAATCGACAGTTTCCCTTTGTTGCAACTTTAGAGTTACTAGATTTAAATTAGCTCACCAATGATCCAATCAACTATGCTCCTTGGTGGTCCATGATACCCCATAAGTTACCCTCATTTCTAAGTTTAATAGAAACCCTAGGGAATACCTGTCGACTCATGCTATTACTTATCATTTGTGGTTTTCATCAAACTCCCTGAATGGTGATTCTATTTGGCTACTTCTTTTCCACTACACACTCACTAGTCCGACTGCAAAATGGTACATTGAGTTACCTAGAGATTATTTTGATAATTTCCTCGCCCACAGACATCGTCTTTTTGACTCACTACCCATATGATATGAAACTAGCGTAACTCTTGAATAATTTTAAATAGACTAATGCTACTCACATTTCAAATCCTATTCATGAGTTGCGTCACTCATCGTAAAATGGTTAAGGCATTTGTTCCTAATCAACCCTTTATGAGTGGTTCATTAAGTCCCCGTTACCATCTATAATTGAGTATTTGGCTAAGGGTGGTACCTATCACCGAAATCAAGTATTTCCCATGCCCAATATTTATACTGATTTGTACTCACTGGTATGCTCTACAAAAGGCTCCCAACACGCCAGAGACATCAATGCATCACATTTCGTCTAAAGGACTTTATAAGAGAGACCGTTTGATTGGTACCGCAAGCACACATCATACACGTATCCATCTCCTTGGACTCCGCTTCTAAAATTAATGACTGTGGTAATTTGATAAAGGAAAATTGACAAGCAACCGGAAGTAAGAAAAGGAAATCTAAGGGAAATCGATCTTCAACGTGAGGAAAGATTCATTTGTTCAATCGTAAAATCGAAACTTTATTATCCATGCATAATCAGAATAGGAAGACTTTTTTCGTATTTTCAACATTTAAGTCTCAAAAATTGTTACTATTCACAACTCTGTGTCCCATATCCATTTCCATCTAATACAACTTTGGTTTCTAGACTGAACTTTGGGTTCCTGCTATTATGTTTATCTCTTACAAAACTCTTGTATATTTGGTTTCAATGTTACTTAAAGAAGAACGTTCAAAGTCTGCAGTCACTAATCCCAACCTAATACCTCGACCAATTAATCCATCATGAACAAGATCGCTACTTCTACTATTCCCGGATCGAATACTAAGCCACCAAGGGAGTCGTCATAAATCGACATATAATCTCGAGCAAGAGTTGCTAAAAATGATAATATAATAAGATTCTGTTCAACTTCATTGTTAGATCTTGGAGGTATTACAAAATTGTCCCTCCGAAATGGTGATTTATTGTCGACTATTGTGGAATTGATTCGACTAAATTATAATCTCATCGTCTTTAATCATATAAGGTATGTGCCAGCAATTCACTACTCTAATTGGTATTATCTATACAAGTAATGTTGTCAATCACCTGTTCATCTACCATTATTCATTGATGAGGGAGAATCTACGTGCATTATGTCTCTAAAATTTTGGAATTCACTTGGCTCGCCACGCTTATTTCAATCATCAATGATATCAAGGATTTTTGACGTACGTACATATGGTTCTGTTGGTATTATCAACAATCACATGTAGAACTAGGGAAAAGAGTGAATGTTGATGTCGAGGTTGTTGATGCATCCCTTGACTATAATATTCTACTTGGAAGGTTATGGGTATATGCCAAGACAATAATTGTTTCTACATCTTTTATAATGATCGCCTTCTTCCATATAAAGGTGCCATCACACCATCAATCGCTATCCTTCTTTGCCTCCACTTCAAAGGTAACTCGGAAGTGTTCCATTCATTCACACACCCAACTAGCACTTCATAACATCGATGTAGGACCTTAAAGGATTCCACTCATGGGAACCTTTGCATTACTTCCACGTACAACACCTGTGAGAAATCAAGTATAGAGACTCGCTACATGATATCTTCCACCCCTCCGCTTAAGGAAGAGTACGGGTGATTCTAAAATTGTTACGTTGGATGAATTTTTGCCGCCCAACCCAATTGATTTGACATAGCAATCAATATATCTGGCTTGGGTGGTGAATCTGAAATCAACGTCAACGGTTTTTTGTGTTGATCGTTGCTTAGATTTTGTTTCTGTATCTATTCCTTTTTCCTCAAATTTATTGACAAACAAGAATATTTTGGAAACCATGATGTCAGAAGAATAACCATGGGAAGTTTATCATCATCATTCCCATCTTCTTGATTATGAAGAAAATAATATTAATGAATTATATCACCCATCAATCAAAAATTTATTTTTGAATTATTTACCTATTAATGCAATCGACTCTGAGCGAAATTTGTCAAATCTTGAAGAAACCATTTCTATCGATAATTCGACCAAATCCGGTATTGTAGAAAATATTCATGTTGGTGTATCTTGTTCTCCATCGAACTCGAAACATATCACTCTCTTTTTCATGAATTCTCTAATGTATTTTCTCGGTATTATGAGGAAATACAAGATAGATACTTTCGCATCATTTAACACGCTATTAATATGTATCCTAATGTCAAACCGGTGCATCAACGCCTTCATCCTATTCATAAAAATAAGGTCGCTACCATTAAAGAAAAATTTGAGAAACTTTTGTGTCTTGGTTTCATTTACCCTATTCCACTAATTGAGTGGGTTTCCAAAATTGTTCCTGTCATGAAAAAACAAGGAACCATCAAAGTGTGCATCAATTATCAAGATGTCAATCTTGTTTGTCCAAAGGACAACTATCCTACTCCCTTTATCGACCAAATTATTGACGATTGTACTAGATGCAAATATTTTTTGTTCATGGATGGATTTTCCGGCTATAATCAAATCAATATCCACCCAGAGGATCAACATAAGACAAAATGCATTTGTCCCTGGGGCACATTCGCTTATAGGAAACTACCAATTGGTTTAAAGAAATCTAGGGAAACCTTTTAGAGAGCAATGGATTATGCATTCAATGACATCAACCACATTATTCAACCCTATCTAGATGATTTACCCCCGCATTCATGAAACCATACTTATCACCCGATGCATTTGAGAGTCATATGCTTACGTTGTCGACACTACAAAATATGCTTCAATCCACATAAATGTGTGTTGAAAGCTGGTTCTCGTTGCTTTCTTGGATTCGTCATCTCAAAAGAAGGAATTTGAATCAACCCATTGAAGGTTTAGGCCATTAATTCAAATAAATAAACTTCAAGGAAAGTCTAACTTCCTAAGGAGGTTCATACCCAACTACACTGAAATGGCTAAATGATTTACTCGGCTCTTGAAAAAAGGGTTTAAATTCCATTGGGACCAAGTTGCACAAGCTTCTTTTGATATTGTCAAGGATACTCTTGTTCCGCGTCATTAATGTATCCCCCCAATTATCGAGTGATTATTTATTATATATCACCATGGTCGATACGACCATTGCTATGGTATTGGTCCAAGTAAAAAACGAGATAGAACATCTAATCTATTATTTTGAGTCGTAATCTCAATGATATGGAAGTGAAGTATTTGTATGTAGAAAAGCTTGCCTTATATACAATTGCTCAACTTGTCCAAATATTTCGCCACTATATCTTGCTATGGAAGAGCATTCTCATTTCAGATTGCAACCCCATGACTTATATCCTATCAATTCAATTTTTTTTTTTGGGGGGGGGTGGGGGGAACATTCAAAATGGATTGTCATTTCTATAGAATTTGATTTGGAATTCATCAAAATCATAAGTAAAATAAGTCTTTAGTTTTGGTCGAGCTTCTTCGTGACCTTGCCTCTAATAGTACTACCACTACATTAAACCATCTATTCATGATGATTCTTATATTTTTGATTGGATCATTTGATCCTTGGTAGGGGGATTTATCATTGCCCTAGACCTGCACTTGAATTTCGATACCTCTCGCTCCGACCAACGATGTATTGAATACCAAGCCAAATACTATCTAATTGTTAGTGATACACTTTATCATCATGGTGTCGATACAATTTTAAGAAGGTGCCCTTACCATGAGGAGGGCCGAAAGGTTTAAATGATTTCCGTTGCCAGTGGCTTGTGGTGGAAACTTGTCCGGATATGGTACCGCATAGAAGATAATGGTGCCGCTACTTTTGGCCTACCACATTTGTGACTATATTCTTGCGGTCAGAAGTTGTCATGCATGCCATATATTTGATCGTAAAATCCGTAAACCACTAGTGCCAATGCATCTTGTTATCTATGTGGGACCATTTTTAAAATTGAGTATTGACTTGATGACCTATAACCCTCATTCATCTGGGGGGCATGGTTATATTATTGTTACAGTAGACTAATTTACCAAATGGGCTCTAAGATGCCTACATTCAACAACACAAAGAAAAAAAAATGCATCGTTTTTCTTTTAATCATGTTATTGCATGGTTTGGGGTCCCATAGGCTATAGTTACATATCATGGGAAGCATTTTCACAACCACATGATGACTAAATTGACTTCCAAGTTAGGATTGTCACATGATAATTCTACTCCTTATTATCCACAATCAAAATAAGTGCTGAGGCTATCAACAGATTCTTAAACATATGCTTCAAAAAATGATAAAGAGTTTGTAAAAGAAACTAGAATTTGATCTTGTACTTGGCCATGTGGGCATACCGAACCTCGATGAGAAACCCAACCAGATTTATCCCCTTCAATCGTGTGTATGGTCTAGAAGCCATTCGCTAATCCAAAGTGAAATACCGTCGTTAAAAATCGCAATAAACTTGTTACCAAACACTTCAAAAGAAGACGCTATATTTTTAACCTCATCCAAGCCTTGATGAAACGCTTCGTGAAGCCCAATTTGCCAACGAGGCACATAAGAGGTATAAAGGCACAATACGACAAAATGTCCAACCTTGCATTTTTCTAAGGAGACTTTAATATTCTTTATGATCAAGAAGTTTATGCAATAGGTAAAGGAAATTTGAGCCATTATTGCATGGCCCCTATATTTTCAAAAGATTTCTTGCTAAGGGTGCCTATTATTGGTGGATTACGATGGAATTCTTCTCGTGCAACCTGCACGGGTTGTATCTAAAATGTTATTATGCTTAATCATGAGCATGTTGATTTTTTGTATTATTTTGTATATATATGATGTTGATTTACATTCACTCGTCTTATTTTTTTTAGAGTTTTCTTGATGTTAGTAGTTTGCTTTAAATTTCCTCATCGCAAATGTCCGAATTTTCGGAACCATTTGTTGGATATGCTAATGGTGCTACTCATAATACGCAGAATCTATCTTCTCGTAGCATAGGCCATTTTCACTTCCGAATGGCGACTTAGTGAGTTTTCAAGGGATTTGTATTGGTAGATCTATTATAAAATTAAATATTACAGAAAGCAATGCAACACATAAAATATGTTGAAAACACAAGTACACAAATCACATAAAACCAGAGACACGTATATATGTATTCACCCAAATTTGGGCTACGTCCCACCCCGAACAACTACCCTTCCTTTCTATTATCTAGCAAAATTGAGGAGACACAACCTACAAAATATCCATTGTAAGCCATCCTTTCGTTCTCTCTCACAGCCTCCCTATCCGTTTCTCACTCGAGAATGCCCAACCAATCCATAGCCGCAATACAATACCCTCATAAGCGTAGGGGTTTCCTTCGGGAAAAAAAATCAAACGTTAAACATAAATTCTACCGTCGATCATCCGCCTAATGAATGGCCCGCATTGACTAGAAATTAATATACTTTTACAAGGAAATTTTACATATGTTTTAGCCTGTAAGACCGCCCCCGAAATTTCCCTCTTCGTCGTGGGCTCCGAAAGCGTGTACCACCCCCCCCCCCCTAGACCCCCTGTAGTGTGGTAAACATTACTCGCGTGTTGCCACCCCATTAAGGTATGGGGTCCAAGATTGTGATACAAAATAAACAAGATAATCAAGCTCCACACCCAACAAGATCGACAAACAATATTACCGAGTATAGCGCGCTGATCGAAATTCTCTCTAATGCCATTTCATTCGTATTAACCACATCATCCTAAGGTTAGACTCGCAACTTGTGGTATTACAACTCACTACCGTTTATATTTTTATAACCAATGACCGCATCATTTTTTCCTAAGAGTTTGACTTTTGGAAAGACATTTCGATTTATTCAATACTATACATTCCCGTAAACTTGAACACATTGACAAATTCTTTATCTAATCATGTTTTAGAAAATTTGCAACACATGTAAAGATATATTCATACAATTGAATAGATTGCACAATAAACATATGAAACACCGAAATCACATAGATATATAGTTATAGATTTTTACGTAAATTTGTGCCCAAGGCACATTGGTCCGACCTCGAAATGTATGCAACATGTCAAAAGTAAACTATTGATACTCATGGTAACATGCTATAGATCTAGCTATCTTACACAAGAATCGCATCTAGAGGTTAGGAACACTTATATGGTACATAAACATGGCTAACTCTTCGATCTAGAAATCCGAAATCCCAAAGGCCAACCCCCCCATGTGCTTCCGACGACAGAGCCGAGTCTCAAAATGCAGTTCAGATCTCAAGGACTTCTCTCCCGCCCACCCCTCTCTCGCCGTTCATCCGCTCCATGTCTCCGGTTCCTTCGCCCGTTGAACTCAACAAAAATCTCGCATTACATTAAAACTTTAGTTTAGTCTTGGGAAACATAAAAATAAAAAATGTAAACCTTTAGAAAAATAGAAAACATGTTCAAAACATCCTTACCTATCAGACCCATTGAAAACACCTTCTCTGGTAAAGTTAAGTCTCGATCTCCTCGTAAATCAATGTTTGCATATGCATACTATCGATGGTGACAACTCGTCACCGGAGCTAAAAATAACAATGATAACAGAACACAATGGATGATTGGCCCGCATGCCTAGCCATTAGTTCAACCCATATCCGCATCCCGGGGATACCAGGCTATACATACCCAAAGGTCACATGCTAAAGCTACATCATTTGAATCCTCTCTAAGAAAATGAAAAGAGGATCGAAATCAAAATTGAATTTTTTCTTCCTTCCTCCCTTTATCTTGTTCAGCTTTTGTTCTTTTATTCCGAAAAAGTACAACTTCATACTCAGCTTGAAGACCATTTGTCCATGCAATCTAGCACATACTTCATATATGATCTATTCGCTACATGTAGTGTAACTATACAACAAGTTTTGTGATCGTGAAAAGAATGGTTCGGGAAGGCAAATATCGAATGTCACGGATGTTTTTTTTCCATCCTTGCTTGGCTCTACCCTTGGATAGCAATATTGCAAAACATAATCTCTCATAGGCCCTCCTCCGAGAGCACCTCGCAGGGAAATAGGAAAAGCCTTCCTCGACAAGCCCGTAAGAAAGTACACATCCTCCACTCGTAATAGGAATCACTTTGTTCTTAATGTAAAATGCCTCAATAGCCGGATCCCGTGCTCAAACTAAGAACCCAAGATTTCATTTGTTGCCTCATCCGCGACAAACAAAACTACTTTAACAACTCCACAATATCTTAGGCTCTATCAGGCTCAGATCATTTAGGGAAATCATGTTTTGTTCTTCATGCCTTTGTCTACAAGTAATGTTTATCCCAAGGGAATCCTCAGAAACATAACCATAAGACCATTAGACTCCCCTTTCATGCAAAAATTAGGCAAATTTTGGGTACATTGAAACAATAAAAAATGACAATTGTGCCCAATGCGCTTTAACAAAGGACACCCCATCGCATATGCACCTAGTCTTCTCAATTTAGGTGCCTGCAACTAGCTGACAGTTTCCAAGGGTGCATTTCTCTCTTTTGGAAAAATAATTTACCCTAAGGTGCCAAAATCCCTAAAAATTTTCAATGAAAGGAAATGAATTGACTACTAAAAGAAAGAGAGGGTTCATGGCACTAACCCGGATCAAACCTGGGCCATGAAAACCATCCAATAATCAATCAGAATCACTGCCGAAGGTCTGGGAAAAATGTGTTCAGAGTCTAAAATACAAATGGTAATCAAATGGTAAAAATGAATAGTAAAACTTTTCAATTAGTCATTTGAACATTTGAAAATAAAATTTATCACTATGGTTTTATTATATTTTTATCATGAAACAAGGTGTATTTTTAATCCATTTGATATGTTCTCTAATAGGTTTTACAACTAATGAGTGCTGCATTAGTTGCGTTGTGATTATTTCAAGAATGATTTGACCATAAATCATACTTTTATCCTTAATTTTGAGGTTTTTTAAAATGAAAAAGGACTGAAGCCCATTTTTATATCTTTTCGAGCTTTGATAATAATGAAAAAAGGAACCTTTCGAGTCTTATTTTTGCTCTTTTTAGACTCCGATAATGTGAAAATATTGCTGAGCACTTGTATTTTCGAGCTCGTAAAAGTAAATGAATTGATATCTACTAAGTTTAAGTTTAACCCTTTTCCATAGTGAGATATATTATTTACGAAAAAGGAATACTTTAGTCGAACATGGCTAGGAGGTTCTCTCAGATATTATTTTGCACTTTTTTGGATCCGAGCAACAACTTTATGAAAAATTACTTATGGAGTTTTCTTTCGTCCTATTTTTCAAACTCTTTAAATGTGGAAAAGGATCTCAAAAATCATCATTACCAGGCTCGTTAAAAAATAAAATAGCGATGGGCTTGTCGATCATGGCAAGAATCGAGTTTCATTCATCGCTAGACTCGTTGAATTATTAAATAGTGATACATTATTCGCCCAAAGGGTTGAATTATATATTAAGCATATGTTATCCTCCTCAATCTTGTTAAAAAATAAAGAGGTACTTGTCGTTAAATGACCAAGGAAATTTTGGGAAAGTGAACAAAACTTTACTTCGCAGTTGTATCACTTCGAACATGAAACTTCACTTCATCATCGTGACTATTTGGGTTAAAATATTCTCGACTTCGCTCACTCATACCTATGGTTCATCATAACTTCACTTTGGTTTTGGGTCAATGTCGCCAACTCATATTAGTGTTGCCGATATGTTCAAGAGAAGTCATCTGAATACTCATCCTTCGCAATACTCATAAACCTCCATTCTCATGACATTCATCCCCAAATATCGCTATCAATTCATACCTTTATCTCCGAAATTAGTAACTCCCGTTTTGCAATAAAGTGACTTCCTCTAAAAAAAAAATCACTATCCAGGAAGTTCACTTAGAAACATCATATTATAGTACCATGAGGCTTGTTACAACATCGACAGGATCCTCACTTTCGAGCTTTCGACCAAAAGATTTTGTTTGGTGTTCGACACCAAATCATCTATTCACACCTTACGAAATGTACAGTAGTACCTTGAGGGTTGTTGACAACAATGGTGGTTCTCTCTTGTTTGTTAACAACTCACATCATTGGCTAGTAATCAACAATGTTCACTTCATGTTCGAATACAAATCATATATTCACATGGCTAGACTTGTACCTCGAATGATGGAGTGAATGAGATAAGAAGACCCCGACCTAGTATCACCATCCGGCCGCGATTTCAGGATTTTTGTACACATCATCTATATTGTGACCTTACATACAAATCGTCATCCGAACATGGGCTATATCTATAGGCATGTATGTAATGGGCAACATTCCCACGTTGTGATTGTTTCCTCTCGAACTATGTACATGTTATTAGATAGTTTATGTACTATATAAATGCCTTCCCCGCAATTCGTGATCAAGAGGATATATTGTGATTAATATTGATGCAGTCACTCACTCTACTTTAGCTCCAAATTTCATCATAGTGTAAAGCATCTCATTCATAAAATATCATTATTATTATTTTGACTTCATGCTTTTAGGGAAAAATCTATTATATGTCAATTTTTATGCACCATTCCCAATGACTTGGTTAAACTCGACAAACATCCCTGTTATACCATTTTTTTGGTCATCTAACCTATTATTATTGGGGATGAACCCATGTACACCATGTATGACCAATTTTACCCTAAGTAAAATTGCTTTCACCTCACATAAAATAACTTATTTGGTCATTTTTAACTCCAAAAACAAAGAAATTAATTAAATAAATCTTTATTTATTTAATTATTTCAGAAGAAACAAGTTATTTAAATCAATATTTAAATAATATTCTTAGTTAAATTTGACTAAATCATCCATAAATAATCAAATAAACCATTATTTATTCCCATAATTCCCCTAAAATGATAAATAAATCATTTATTTATTGATTATTTATAAATAAAGGAATTGACCCAAGTCAAGAACCCTTTTCCCTCCAACAAATATAATAAAATATTCCTAAAAGGTGCTTCTAGAACTCGATTAATAATATTTTATTCATGCACCGAGTTCTAGACCACCCCAATATTTTGTTATAAATAGGGGGGTTTTCCCCATTCATTAGTCACCTTCATTACATTAGATCACTCTGGATCTTCTCTTGGTCACCATTTTCCATTTTTTTTTGTGAACTCCCATTGAGTTCCATGTTTGCTTTCCACATCCATAAGAGAGAGAAATGTTAGATCTGAAACACTTAGGACTTCCAAGAACCCATCCCACTGAGGAGAACCGGAAAACACCTTTCTTGTTTTCCTCTCAGGTGCCCCATTCTTTAATATGATACAAAATTATTTCATATACATTCTTCTTGTCTTGTCCATTGGATCTATGGAACCATGTTATATTTTATCTGCTTAATGTCTTTTTGTGCTTAGATCTGAATTGGTGCAGCAAACTTAAAGATATTTTGCAACCATAATCGATGTTAGGGATATTTGTTATGTGTAGCTAAAGTGATCTTTTGACAGAATCCTTTTCTTAATTGGTTACTCCACACGGGTTTTACACAAACCACTATCGTTTTCTCTATTCTGCATATCCGACTATTTCGGACCACAGGGTTTCTCTTCCATTTTTTTTTTCCTATTTTTATGGTGATTTTCACCCCTAAAACCATTTAAACAGTCAAATTTCTAACTTCCGTGTGTTTCTGGCCTTATTGCGCAGGTGACAGACATCAGCCACAGCTGAGACGACAAAATATTTCTGAAATCTGCCGCCGAGACAGCCGGATCTGCAGGTCGCACTTATTGGCCCAAAAAGTGTGACCTGAGCCTCAGGACACACTTTTCTACCCCAAACCTGCGACCTGGACTGAAAACAGGTCAGAACCTGTGACCTGCACTTTTTCTGCAAAATTTTCAGCACTTTTTCTGGGTTTGTCTGAAGCTTCTGTCAGGATTTTCCAGCCTCTGTCTCTGCCCGTTTGGACTTCTTTCTGATTTGCTTCACTCACCTAAGAGGGAATATTTCCCCTTAGGGCTCTAGTACCCTCCAATTTTTGTGGATGAGTCTTTACTGTTTCAGAAGTCTGAATTTCTAGAGTTTCAGCCCTCTTTTTCTCAGATCTGATACCTCCTTTTCAGATCCCTTTAGATCAACCCTTCTCCCTCTCAAAACCACCTCATCTCGTTTTGTTTGGGTTCATTTCTAAGGTCACTGCCTTGTCTCTCCTATCTTTAGCTGATCTCCTCCTTTTTAGTAGCAACCTTGCCTCTGCCTATTTGCTGTTCTCTGCACCACTTTTAATGGGTCACCCTTTGGATCGATCCCCTCTAGGACCGTGATCTGTTAAGCATATTTTGGTATAGATTTTCTAGTTTTTTCCCTCTTGTAGGAACTAGTTTTAGCTTGTCTTTGGGAGGTTATATTGTTGCATTATTAGTTGATTGGTACTACATTTGCTTTTTGAGTGCTTATTTCACTGATTTCTTTTCCATTAGCATGCACTTTCCACCCACACTCTAAAAGCATCAGGTTTAAACAATTAAAATTTATGCACGCCACACACTGACCCTAAGTGAAGAAGCGCCTGGTTAACATCGCCTGGAAAAGACTTTAAAATCAATTGTCACTGCACCTCTCTGCCCTTGACCTCACTTGATTTTTTCCCCCCTGCCCTCGTCGGTTTATCTTCTTCCTGTCATCATTGCACCCCCAAGGCACCGCTCCCAGAGACTTCTTGGCCTTCATCCTTAGTTTCCTCTTGGACGACTTCCTCCTTCCCGTCATCATCGAGTCAATATTCCCCTGAGTCCGCACTCTGACTCCTCTTCTAATTGTTCAGGTTCTCCCCCTACTTCTGGTTCCCCCTCTTTTCCCTTCACCATGTCTAGTTTCGGACCTAGCTATTGATTCTGCCGTCGGGTTCATTTCAGTGTTCCACTACGGGACCTAACTCAACTGCCCCATTACTCCCTTGTATGGCTGGCCTCAGTCTCCCCGACTTCAATCAGCTGATTAATGATCCCATTCGTCACGATGTGAGTTGGCCTGCTATGCCAACCAAGCTCCCCTCCGACATTCCCAAGTTGGAATGCCTTTCTAGCGAAGATCCCTCTAACCATATCCGATCCTTCCATATGTGGTGTTCCTCCAATTCCATTATTGATGACTCTATTTGTCTTCGATTGTTCCAACGCACACTTACAGGCGAAGATTCTAAATGGTATGTTGAATAGGCCACCTCCTCCCATACCACTTTTGCAACCATTGCCCAAGCCTTTTTATCTTATTTCCGGCTCCCTCTCCGATACGACACTAGTACCGAGCTTTTAACCTCCTTCCGTCAATCCTCCTCAACCCTCCTTTCTGCTCATGTCCACAAATGGCGGTGTAGAAGAAGCTTGTGTTGATCTCCCCCCTTTGAATATCGGGTTTACATGGACTGGGTCATTCGCTCTCTCTTACACTCCCATTAGCAAGATGTTGCATCCCATTTCCCCCAAACCAAAGAAAGCAGCCCTCGAATAGCACAACAGTATGACCTTATCTTTCATGTCTGGTTATGTTTATACCGTCCTCCACCCAGCCTTGCCATAATTGGCCCTAATGCCTCGGGGGCATCTCACTCTACCGATGGTATTGTTGGAGCCCTGTCACATACCTCCACCCAACCTCTTCCGAGCCACGGTTTTCCTCCGGGGGCCAGCCCCTCCGGCGTTTTCTCCCCTCCCTGTAGCATGTATTCAGGCTATGGCATGCCTCCTCCTTTTGCCCACCCTCCTGCTTACCTTAATACTGCCCACCCTACCCCTTATCCATATCCCCAACCTAATGTCCCCGCTCCTCCAGCATTTGGACCTTCCACTCCATTACCTTTTCCACCCCCACAACCGCACTTACTACTCCCCCCAGGGAAAGTATTTGCACAACAGGAGGCACCTAACGTTCCTCCTTCTCAAAGAATGAGAAAGGGAAATCAATCCGCTTCTGGTAATCGTGGACCTAATCTCGACCCTACCACTGCCAACCAGCCATAGGGCTCTCATCCCAAGCCGGACAGGCCACTTCGTACCAATAAGCCATGCTCGTGTTGCGGTGTTTATGGTAACTACACTCATGATTGTCCATTATTACCACAAATGCAGCAACTTTGGGATTCTCAGGCCACCGTACGGGGACAACAGTCCTCCCCTACTACCCCTCCCACCCCTGTTACTTCTCAACACGCTGTGTTTATCGATCCTTTCCCACAACAAGGATTCATGGCCACTCAACCACCTCACACCCCGGTAACCACTCACCCTTCCCCTTCTGGTTCCTCTAATTACCAGATTCTCATGATGGCTTCTAACCCACCTCTCACTATCGACCTCAACCTTCAAACTCAATCCCATCAGTATTCCACACCTCCTATCTCTGAATCTCTGTCGGCAGGTCCTACAGAGCCTCTATCGACACCCAATGGTCCCTTGCAACTCCCTCTACCCAAAGCTGAGGTTCATCCCAAGCCTCCTAAGGGACCATTATGCCGAAATACTACCTCTGGTCAGGCTGCCCATTCATACAACATAGTAGACGATCTAGCCCAATCTCCTACTACCATTTCAACACTGGAACTCCTCCAGTCGTGTCTTTCTCAAAAGAGGGCTCTCCTATCTGCCGTGGGTGTTGTAGATCTCGATAATGAACAATTGATTGTTTTCGACACCCATCAGTCAGACCTTCCCCCTCTTCCTCCTTCAGTTGCTTTCCAAATCCCAATCAAAATCTGAAATGCCAATGTTGCTCGATGTATTATTGATGAGGGGGCCTCTACCTGCGTAATGTCCGCTTCGGTTTGGAAACAAATCGACTCCCCTGAACTTGCCCCCTCCACCATCACTCTTTGTGCATGGGATGGCCATGCCTCCCAGCACATTGGCCTATTTCGTAACTGTCCTATCACCCTTTCCGGCAAAACTGTTTGTGTTGACGTTGAAGTTATCGATGCTCCTCCTGACTACAACATCCTTTTGGGGCGTAGTTACACCTATGCCATGTCAATCGTCCCGTTCGCAGTACACTGCAAGATGTTTTTCCCTCATAATGGCAAGATTTTCACCATTGACCAATTGACCTACCATGAACCAAAATCTCAGACCTCCCCTGAGTCCACTATCTCTACTGTCACCAATAAACCAACTGTTGATTCGTTGACTAGTGTTTCCCCTGGTGTCTACAAAGAGTCCTCTTTGCTTGGAGCTTTTCGTGGTCCTCCCCCTCCTCCTATCCCTGACCCCAGCTCAGCGAGTGTTTGCATGATGCAATCGTCTCAGGCTAGCCTTTTGCAGCCTGCTCTGGCTAGTCAGCAACCTCTATCTCACCCACCGCCTCCTGCTCCTATCCCTTCGCTTCAGTCAACTGAACCCTTTTCACCCGGCCCTTCCCATCCCACTCAAGAAAATTCCTACCCTCTCGAGTCGGTTCCCCCTGGTCTCCACCATATGGGAGCCATCCCCCCTGGTCATTACCCCACCAGTCAAATACCTTTCCTTGCCCCCCCCCCAATTCTATTCCCATCATGGCCACCCTTTCCCTCCCTAATTTAACCTTGGGAATTCCAGTATGGTATCTTACTCCTCCAACTGAGACCCCACCAGGCCACCCAAAACCTTACATAGAAATGACACCCGTGCAACCAATTCCCTTCACCCTTCCACCATCACAGTGCCCCTAGCCCCTTCGCAGAACCCTCCTAAGGCTGCGACAGCTACAGGCAAGAAATGAAAAACTCGCAACGGGGCATCCACTGACAAGGCCACCGCCCCTGACCCTACCCCGCCCCCACCCACCAAGCCTTGTGCCTTCTGTGACGGTATAGGTCATTCCACCCATAATTGTCCTGAGTTGCCCCGCATACAACCCATGGTTAAAGTCGTGTTCCCTGAATCTACGGTCCCTGACACCTCTGTTTCTTCCTCATCCGTAGCCAAGAACCCAAAGACTCTTCGCACCAACAAACCCTGTGCTCTGTGTGGTGTCCATGGCCATTACTCCCACCATTACCCTCACCTCACGCATTACCAAGCCTCTTTAGAGGTCATTCGCGAGTACGAAGTTGAACAAAATCAATCTGTCGCGCCTATCCTTGCTCAGTATGCGTCAAGTTTACTTGAGGATCCCCTAGCTACCATTGAAATCCCTCCCCCTGATGTTAAGATGTCTGATTCTGCTTCTTCTCTCTTATACCTATCATCATCCACACACCCCTCGGAGTACATCCCCTCTGAATCCACTCCGTCTGTTTCTCTTGATCCCCCTTCTGCCACTTTTTTGGACTCTTTATGTTTCGACCATCTTTTTTCTTCTGTCATTTCCCCTAATGACCTGTATGTGCACCTTTCTTCCTCTACTGATGATCTAGGTAGCTTTGCAGCCTCTTGTGGTTTCCACCACCTTTCCTTGCCTTCCCATCATCCCGATACTCCCATCCATATTTATGATGTACTTCGCACCATGCATCCCCACTTTTCCTCCCTTTTCTTGTCTTGTGATGATATTCCCTCGACCCTCTCATCCACCCATTACCTTGGCTACGCCGATGGTGCCAGTCGCTATTCTTGAAACCTTGCCTCCGCCGCCTGGGCCATTTTTACCCCCTTGCATACCCTTGTCCTTGCAAACGGGGTCTGCATTGGTGAAGCCACCAATAATCAGGCTGAATATGATGCAGTTTGTGGTCTCTTAACCGATGCTCTCTCTTGTCCCATCCTCCATCTGCATGTCGATTTAGATTCCCTACTTATTTTCTTACAACTTAATGGTGTCTATCATGTGCATAACCCTCTCCTGTTTAGACAATATTTATGAGTGCAGCTTTCGATCTGCCAATTTAGATTCATTACATTTAGCCATATACCTAGAGATAAAAATCACTACGTAGATCAAATCACAAACCATGTTCTAGACTGGAATTTATCACACACAACAGAATAACATTTAACACCATCAATCAAATACATCCATCATATATACCATATCACATGTGTTTTTAGAGTCCATATGCTCTGAAACATACAACATGCCCATCGCATGTTAAACAAAACGTAACTACAAAAATGGGGGGCACCACTTGCCCCTACAAAAACACTGGGGGGCACCACCTGCCCTACACCTAATCACTCCTTGGAGGATCCCGAGCCAATGGCTCTACTCCCGCAACTCGTAGATCACACACAGTCTGACCGGCCATCGCCATGCGTCGCATGATACCTCGCCACTCTGAGGGTAGCCCAATACACAATTCTATGTATCGGTCATCTAAATCATGGCAACCACGCTCCGACACACCAGTCAGTAGTCCCTCACATCTACGACGGATGTCCTCCACCAGTGTGGCCATCTCCTCGCTCTATCCTATCCTCGATCCACTTGCCCATGTAGCTCCTCCTGCTGCAGGACATCCCATATATCTGGCCAGTTTTACCAGAGCTATATCTGCATTCCAAAAAGTATAAATATTAGCACCATACAGACTAGTCACAAACTTTAAAATGCACATAACAGATTATTTTCTTGTCACTTACCATCGGGTCCCCATACTTGACCAGGTGGAAGCGGCAAGTCTGGATCTCCCCAATAACTCATCCCACTATAGGGATAGTCGTCTATGTATAATGACATCTGATCCCAATGGAGAAAGAACTCTGGTCGGCACACCTGTCAGACCGTTCCTCCCCCTCCTCTACTCAGTAATCGTCCCCACTGATGCATCCCAGGCTCTCTCAGACCTCCATCAGGCAACTGTACACGAGGACGTAAGGTCAGGATCTTCTCAAAGAAGAAAGAGCACAACATCATCCCATAGGTGCAATCAGTATTCACTTGCCGCTTGCATAGCGACAACTGTCATTTCACCGACACCAACATTATCTAGGCCCACCCATAGTAGGTCCCACTCAGCACACTCTCCATGATCATCATCTACCCTCCCATGATGTGATGGAAAGCCTGGCTACCCAAGACCCGTAACACTGCTGCAGCCACCGCCTAGGTCTCCAACCTCTCTAGATCACCAATGGATATTCGATTCCCCTTGACTTGGACCCCTGGTCGACAATGTCACTCAACAAACTCCATAATGTTATGCCCACATGGTAACACTGGTTACGTATTTCCCACCATCCCTAATGGTGGGAGACCAGTCAAGAAATACAAATCCTGGACCGTCAGCTCGATCCTGTGCCCCTACACTACGAACGCCTCCTGATTTGGATCCCAGTAACTGATAATACAGGCCAACAAGGGCTCTCCAGCCCTCATCAATGGGTTCTCCAAAAATTTCAGCACCCCATACCTCGCCAGTACATGACGGACACCCTGATCTACCTAGATCTCCATCTGCAATGTACCTAAGTCTCTCTCTCTCCATTTGATCACTATATCTGCCATATTTGCACAAAAACATCAATTTGTCAGTCTTCAGATCCACACAATTGCATCTATCCACACCAAAACTGAATCTCAGCCCAATACAACACTAAAATCACCTCCCTCTCATAGGTCGCATTTTTCAGCAAAAACTCGGGCCAGGTCTCACTTTTTAGGCCCAAACCTACGTCCCAAGACACATTTTTTTCCCCAAAAAGTGTGACCCAACCGTGAGGAAGAAATAGGGGTAGTTACTGAGATTTAAAGCCCTAATCCGCAATTTGAATCCATAAAAAAAAGAGCTTAAGATTAGGCCTCTCACCTGCAACTGACGGATCACAATTCCAACGGTCGGTTTGTCTGCTATGATCGCCGCAAGATTTAGGGCCTTCTCTCCTCTCCACATTCACCACAGCTACACAAGAAAATGAATGATTTTCGAGGGAAAACACCCTATTAGAAGAAAACCCCTGTTTTTTCTTTCGCCCGCTGCGACCAAATCGTAGCCCCGTTTGACACACCGTCTGCACCGTTGGAAAGCTCTCACCGAGCACTCAAATGGGTATCTGTTAGTATTTTATGTTCTGATACTTCACTAGGACACATTTTGTCCATGAAGGGTCTATTCAGCTCTTCTCAAAATCAAATTTCTTCACTTACGACACTTGTACTTGGGGCACCACTTTGCCTCCTTATTCGTATTCGTTCATGTTGACTTTAGTTATGAGCTACCCTACTGTACTCATGATTTTATGGTTCCCCATTGGACCCATACTATGAGGCAACACCATAAAGTCGCCCTTTTTTAGAGCATTCAAGTCGAGTCACCAACACATTCATGGAGTCTATCCCGAGTCCCTTTGTACCCCGCTATAGTCCTCCATCCCTTTCTGCTTGGTCCCCCCCTCATGAACCACATCATGGCCTTAAATACCCATGTCCAATCTCCCTCATGATATTGTGTCAGTTGTTGTGAAGCCCTTCATCCACTTTATGCTCTAACAAGGGAAGTCATCCAACCGCTCCTCCATTTCTCTCATTCCATCATCATCATTAGTGTCTACTTGGTCGTCGCTCTACTATTTTCCTCGTGCCTTAGGTGGGGTTCCCTTATTGCCTCACCTATGGCAAACCTACTTTCGTCGACATCAGCTCATTTATTCCAGAAGCCAGGTCTTGGGGGCAGTGTCCCTTGGTTCGAGCTCCTATCAGCATGATCACGATCTATACACTTGATGGTCCAGTGATGCAGCAGCAGCTCATGATGATTCCCGAGTATGTGTGAGATGTCTCAACCCTCATGAGGGGGTGGCCCTACAAGTAGCCCCCCACATGCCTGGATGACTTCATTTCTGCCCCTGATGCAGCTCCTCCCATTTGACGATATTAGCCTCCACCACTTGTGGCGCCTCTTCGATTTGTACATACCGGTCAGATGTTGCGAGCCCTTCCCCGTGTGTAGGGGGCGTTTGGGTGTATTTGTATCTCATGTACTACCATATTGTTTCATAATTCCAGGCATCGCATGTATGTGAGATTTATCATGTTATTTATCTGGCTCATGTTTAGGCCAACACATGCTTTATTATTGCGTTATGTGGTTTTTCGAGCACCTTATTCCTTGTACTTTTTGCATTCTGTTGTTTTTCGTGCACCTTATTCTTTGTACTTTGTGTCGGTGCGCATAGGTATGCCTCCCCCGCCACCTTTACCACAGGTACCACTTCATAGAGACTTGTTGCACCTGTAAGTCTCGTCTCCTCGGGGTCTAGTCCTTTTGCCACATCAGACACATTACACTTCTCTCTCTCGCTTCCCTTTTTCTATCTAGTGATTGAGTTCTTATAATGTACTTCGGTCATACGACGTGCTCCTAACACTCATACATTGGGGGAAATCTATTATACCATTTTTTTGGTCATCTAACCTATTATTATTAGATGAACCCAAGTACACCATGTAAGACCAATTTTACCCCAAGTAAAATTGCTTTCACCACATAAAATAACTTATTTAGTCATTTTTAACCCAAAACAAAGCAATTAATTAAATAAATCTTTATTTATTTAATTATTTCCTAAGAAAAAGTTATTTAAATCATTATTTAAATAATATTCTTAGTTAAATTTGACTAAATCATCCATAAATAATCAAATAAACCATTATTTATTCCCATCATTCCCCTAAAATGATAAATAAATCATTTATTTATTTATTATTTATAAATAAAGGAATTGACGCAAGTCAAGAACCCTTTTCCCTTCAACAAATATAATAAAATATTCCTAAAATGTGCTTCTAGAACTCGATTAATAATATTTTATTCATGCACCGAGTTCTAGACCGCCCTAATATTTTGTTATAAATAGGGGGGTTTTCCCCATTCATTAGGGACCTTCATTACATTAGATCACTCTGGATCTTCTCTTGGTCACCATTTTCCATTTTACTTTGTGAACTCCCATTGAGTTCCATGTTTGCTTTTCCACATCCATAAGAGATAGTAATGCTAGATCTAAAACACTGAGGACTTCCAAGAACCCATCCCACTGAGGAGAACCGGAAAACACCTTTCTTGTTTTCCTCTCAAGTGCCCCATTCTTTAATATAATACAAAATTATTTCATATACATTCTTCTTGTCTTGTTCATTGGATCTATGGAGCTATGTTATTTTTTATCTGCTTAATATCTTTTGTGCTTAGACCTGAATTTGTGCAACAATCTTAAAGGTATTTTGCAGCCATAATCGATGTTAGGGCTACTTGTTATGTGTGGCTAAAGTGATATTTTACGACGAAAGAATCATACTAACACCTAGTACCAATGAATAGGGTCTATCATCCCCTATCATTTTAGTTGCTACATTCCCTAAGACAAAAAATAAGAACAAAACATCCATGACTTCCATTACAAGTTTTGAAAGTTTTGAAAGCACATGTTATATTACCTATGAGCTCACTAATGCAGTCTCTCAAGGGGCTAAATTCTTTGCATATGTAGGCACCTCCATTCAATGGTGCTCTGCAAAGCACTTCCTGACACTCAAGTGTGTGTTGGTCAATTGGGAGTGAAATTCTCATTGTTATGGAATCTCTGCATGTCCAGTGCCTTCTAGAAGAGTGCATATGTGTCAAACTTCAAATCCATGTGTCCATTCAATACCTCTAAGCTTGGAAACATGTCTTTCCTATTATTAGAAAGTCATTTATTGTGAAACTACCTTCAACTCATCTATAAATTGAGCATAGATCCTAGTGCTTGAGAAGGAAGAAATTAAGGAGAGAAATGTTGTTGGAATCTCAATTGAGGGTTTGATTTGAGTGATATGCTGCTGGAGAGATGTTCATTGTGATGAGGCTAGTATGATGATGGCGTTGGTCACATCAAATCAATCGATGTTTGTAACCTCCCCTTCTATCCATTAATAAAGATTGTTGCTTACTTTCCCACATATGTATCTGTATAACCTTCTCTCTTTCATATTATGAATTCTTATATGATGTATATGTTTTTTGTTTCATTGATTTAATTGATTAACGTGAATAGCCATCTGTATATTGCAATCTCTTTTTTGTTTAGTGTTCATTCTTGCAGGAAATATTTTGGTGATCTAGCTTGGATTTGAAGCTACAACAAGAGCGACAGAAGGAGAATAGGAAGCACTTGGACTCCAAGCAAGTTTATTAATCTATTTTGTGTGTCTATTTACTATTAGGATAGGAAAAGTATCTACAAATTATTTAATATGTTGTTCTAAATGCGCACCACATTTAGGGAATTTATTTTATTCGTAATCCATAATTCCGCATAACAACAATGATGGGAGGATCAAATTCAGATGAAAAGTATAGATCAAAGAGTTATCTCTAGGAAAAAAACGTAGTAAATGAATGGAAAACTACTTCTATATATAACAAAATATTGAGTTAGTCTAGATATTGGTGCATAATTAATATATCATTAACCAAATCTAGATCCAACTTTTATGAAATATTTTATTATTTTTGGTGGAAGGAAAAGGGATTTTCATTTGGTCAAATCCATTTATTTAGAAATAATTAATAAATAAATTATTTATTTATTATTTTAAGAATGTGGTTAAGGAATAGTTAAATAAATAATGATTTATTCGATTATTTATAAATGATTTAGTCAAATTTAATAAGGAATATTATTAAATAATGTTTTAAATAATTATTCCTAGAAAATAATAAGATAAATAATGATTTATCAGATTAATTTTCCTCTTTCGATTTAAATATGACCAGGAATATTAATTAAATAGTTATTTAATTAATTATCCCTTGAGGAAAATCAACCAAATAAAGATTTATTCAATTATCACTCATGGGGTTTCCTGTTTAGACTAGAAATAACTTAATAAACTATGGGTTATTAAATTATTTTTCATAGTGAGAGAAATTTTACTATGGTAAAATTGGTACTACATGGTGTACTTTATTCCATGTAATAGTAACACGTTAGATGACCAAAATTTGGTGTAACAATTTCTTTAATTTATATGGTACCAAGACTTGTTGAATGATGGAGTGAGGTGTGTCAATGATTGTTTGGAATCACGCTTCAATGGGACCCACATATTCATGGTTTTGTAGCTTGTACAAGTATTCCACAACTTGATTAAGGGAATTTATAGGGTCAAGGGAAATTATAGGGTTTTCTTCTTGGTGAGCTTCAACAACAGTTTTCGAAGAAGTTCAAATCATAGATTTCTCCTCTAATGGCTTATGGAATAAAGTTTCTTCTTGATGTAAATTTTGTGTGGTAATAGGGGATGTTTCAAAATTCACTCCTCTCCCCTCTCTAAAAGATATGACATTACATTCAGTAGGGGAGTGAGTTGGAAAAATAGGTGTTTTAAATTGATGTGCAACTTGATAATTAGAATTAGGGTTTGGTTGCAAAAATGGTTAGGACCATAGAGAAAGATAGCATGGTGGTGCATTAGATACGAATTGTATTTGTTGTGGCTTTGGTAATGAAGGTTGCATGGGTAATTTCCCTAGAGAGGAGGCTCCAAACCATCCTTGAGGCTATCAGAATATCTGATGCAGGGGAATTAGAGTCCAGTCTGCAATGTGAAGAGTTGTTCACATGTTGTGACTAGAAGGGCTCTAGGAGTTCAAAGAAAAGTACCAGCAAAGGTGTCAATACCTTAGCTGTCAGTTACACTTGGGGTAGATAGGATTATTATAATAATTTAGGAAGTTAGATGGTTGATTTTTGTCAATATAATTAGTTTCTGTTGATATAATTAGAGCAATATTATGTAATTAGGCTTTAATTAAATGAGAAGAAACTGGTCCTCAAGAAGGAACCAAACAGTCATGTAAATATTTATAAATATAACCCCTGATACAGAGTAAAGGGGGAGTGGCTGTAGAAGGCTGGGATTGAGAGGTTTAATCTTTGTTCTAATAAAATTTGTAGTGTTTCATAAATTTTTGTTATGTTGGCGATTCTCGGAGGATTCTAGCTTCGTGATTTACTGGTTTGCATATGTTGTGTATAAATAAATTGAATTGTTTTCTGTATGGAAAAATCAAAAGAGTTGATTCTATTCATTAAGCATAGCAGAAGCAATTTTCTGTTTATTTAAAGGATATTGAAACTCTGTCTAAGGGTCTACAACATCAAGTCTTTTTCCTTAATTGTAATCGATTGAATCAATGTATAAATTGTTGGGTTATAAACAACAAAAGGGCGATTGTGATATGTGTGCTTGCCTTAAGTTGGACGCATTTGATCCACGTTCCTCATTCATGAATGGAATGGGTCTTAACCTGTGTGAATGTTTCCATGTGATTCGATGAATTTTTAAACTTTTCTTGTGAAAACTGCAGCATGCTAATCTTTGATATTTAATATACTTGAACCATCATTGAACCTATATTTTCTTAGAGCGTATCGTTATGATAGAAGCTATGTTGGTGGAATGATATGGTTAGAGATCGAACCACAGTGTTAACATAGAGAAAGACGTGCATGAAAGGAGCGATTTGACTCTGGTTTGAATCAAATCAAAAGTCTATTGAAACCCAACTTCAATGCACTCGGAAATTGAAGTTTTTGAATAAGCTATTTTGCATGAGTAAACCACTGGTTTCGCACGCTTCTGGAGCTGAGGAGTGGTTTCCAGAAAAAGAATGCGATCTAATAGTTTTTCAACACATCATCTACCAAATACTGCCTATTTCGCATTTTTTTAAGGTGTTAAATTTCTGTGGTAAAAATAATGTGATTCTCATTCGATCTTGAAGACGGAAGATGCAAGGGCGTTCGCACAAAAAATTTGTGGGTTTTTTAACGCAGGCATGGTAAGTGTTTAATTCATTATTAAATGTTTATTTCTTAAGTGAGAATTGAACATTTGATGTGGGGCCGAAAGAAATTAAGACGTTTCTTAAATTGTCTTATTTCCAAAAGTCAAAGTCACTCCAGTGAATTTAATATTTCAAGCTTGATTGGATATTATTCCAAGGGATTGAAATGTCAATTAAATGCATTTTGATGATATGTTTCAAAGGAATTTTAAAGAAATAGTTTACGATTTGTTTAAAGGATTGAATTATAGTTAAAAGAAATTTATTTAAAGTTCAAGATCATATTGTTTAAATTTTATACAACCTTGGGTGGATTTCATTAATCAAATTTTACAAATTTTATGAATGAAAGTATAAACAAAGAATTGACTCAGACTCCTCGAGAGTTGGAAACTATTGTGAGTAAATTTTAGAGGCTCTCCTTAACTCCTACACCCTACTTGCCATCAATTGTCGTATCAAAGAAAATTTGAAGATATTTGGTTTAGAGACTAAGCTAACTTCCAAAAGCTAGAAGAAGAATTCCAGCGATGGCTGTCTAAATTGCGGAGGTGTTCTCTGGTAGAAGAAGAGCGGAGCTGAGTTGCCAATGCAGAAGTATTGGAAACCATGTAGCAGGTTCAGAGCTAGATTGGAAGCAATTGAATTAGGACACCCAAGAGATCCCTAAGGATGTCGGTGGAGGCTAAAGTAGAAGAAGAGGCGGGGAGAGAATGTTGAGATTACTCCCGAGATGAGACTCCTTAAATAAGTTTACGGGGTCTACATCCAAGCCTAGACTTGAAGTGTCAAGCTTTGCGAGAGGATTGAATCCAGAAGAATTGATAGACTGGATCAATGAGATGAACAAATACTTTGATTATGAAGGGATGGGTGAGGACAAGAGAGTCAAATTTGCGAGTAACAAGGTTGAAGGGACATGCGGCACTTTGGTGGGATGGAGTGCAAGTAGAGAGAAGGAGAGCGCAGGTAAACAACTAATCAAGAGTTGGACCAGAATGGTGGAAAATACTGAAAGGTAAGTTTTTTTCCTAGTGTTTATAAACTTACATTATTTAGATAGATGCATAATCTTAGATAGAGATTGATGACGGTGAAAGAATACACGAGAAGAGTTTTATAAAGTAAGTATAAGAGAGATTTGGACAAAATCCAGGACACAGCGAGATAAGGTTGCTAGGTATGTAAATGGTCTCAAGTTGGAGATCAAGGATGAGATAGGTATTTTTTCTCCTAAGATAGTAGAAGAGGCTTATCAAATAGCCTTAAAAGATGAAGAAAAACTCCTAAGAAATAGTCTGCAAAAGGAAGAGGGTACTTTTCGAGGAAGGGAAGTGAAGGTGGTAGAGGAAGGTCTACAACACCAAGAGATGGAGCTAGTAGCGAGTCACCCTCATCATGCATCCATAGAAGGTGATGCGAGAGGTAGAAAGGAGTTCCTATAGAGGAAGAGGAGGAAGAAACGAGAGGAAGAGAAGTGAGATGTTATAGTATGTCACCAATTGGGACATAAACACTATGAATGCCCTAGAGAATATGGGTACAAGTCGGAGAAATGCGAGTTGTTGCTAAGATTGGAGAACAAGTAGCAAGGTTGTCGAAATAGAGGAAGAAATTCTACCGAGAAAGGAGAGTCTTTGCGTGATCAATAAGGTTTTGTTAAAACAAACAAAAAGAGGTTGTTGAACCAACACGGAGGAAGAATTTGTTTAGAGTGTGTGAAAAGTCCAAGGGAAATGTTGTCAATTGGTCATTGATAGTGGCAACACGGACAATTTGGTCTCTACGAGAGGTGATAGAGAAATCGAAAGCTCGAAGACAAGGGAACACAACACCCTACAAGCTGTCATGGCTCCGTAAAGGACACCAACGGATTGTGAAAAGAGCAATGTGAAATATAATTGCAGATGGGAAACTACAAGGACGGGATCATGTGTGATGTGATGCCTATGGATGTGTGTCACATACTTCTGGGTAGACCTTGGAAGTATGACGGGAGCGAGCAAGATTCATGATGGTAAGAAGAACACTTACAAGTTCTTTAAGGATGAAATACATCAAACATTGATACCTATGGAGGAAGGAGAACCATCAAGACAAAAGGTACGATCCAAAGACTTTATTCTTTGAGTGGGAAGGAGTACTTACAGCATAGTGAAGAGGAAGAGGTAAATTTTTGCTTTAGTTTGCAAACCCTAAAGTAGTGCTTACTTCTACAAAAATTTCTGATTTTCCAATTGAAATTAAAGAAATCGTTTGGACAATTATTGTGATATTATTGTGGATGATTTTCTTGATGAGTTACCACACTGCAGAAAAAATTAGCCATCGGATAGATTTGATACTGGGATCAAATCGCAAACAAAGCAGACCTACTGAATGACTCCCATAGAGAATGAAGAAATCGAAAGCAAGTGCGATAATTGGTTGACAAAAAGCTTGATCAAGGAAAGCTTGAGTCACGTATGCGACACCTACGAGTGTTGAGCCCAAAGAAAGATGGAGTTTGGAGAATGTGCACTGATTCAAGAGCAATCAACAAGATAACAATCATGTATAGATTTCCTTTGCCTAGAATTGAATATTTAATGGACCATTTGAGTGGCACAAGATATTTTTCAAAATTAGATTTGAAAAGTGGATATCATCAGATTAGGATAAAGGAAGGTGATGAATGGAAAACAACCTTTAAAACAAATTAAGGATTGTATGAGTGGTTGGTAATGCCTTTTGGGTTATCAAATGCACCTAGTACTTTTATGAGGCTCATGAATGAAGTGTTAAGGGAATTTATTGGTAAATTTGTAGTAGTATATCTGGATGACATACTAATTTACAACAAAACAAAGGAAGAACATTTAAGGCATCTTAATTATGTCTTGAAGAAATTACATCGAGAGAAGTTGTTGATAAATTTAAAGAAGTGTTCATTCATGAAAGGAAGAGCTAGTATATCTAGGTTTTGTTATTTCCATTTGAAGGATTAAAGATGGACCTAGAAAGGTCAAAGCAATTGTGGAGTGGCCTTCACCAAAAGTTTTTTTGAGGTAAGAAGTTTCCATGGACTTGCTAGTTTTTACGAGAAAATTCATAAGAAATTTTAGCAAGATTAATGCACCTATCATTGAAACTATAAATAAGGACAACTCGACCATTCAAATGGACTATTGAAGATTTCGAAAAATAATTTTCGGCTTTTGAAACGAAAAAATAACTAAGAAGCTGTTTTAGTTTTTGCTCTGATTTTAATAAGCCATTTCAAGTTAAGTGTGATGCAGTGGAGAAGCCATTGGGAAATTTGTATTGAGTCAAGAAGACAGACCTATAGCATATTTCGGTGAGAAGCTAAATGAGACAAGAAGAAAGTACTCTTCTTATGAAAAAGAATTTTATGCAATTGTGCAGTCATTAAAGAAGTGGAGGCATTATTTAATGTCTAAGGAATTTGTGCTATACTCAAATAGTCACGCTTTATAGTATATCATAAGAGTGGCCTAAATTGAATCACAAACATGCCAAATGGGTTGAATATCTACAATTTTTTAACTTTTTTTTGAAGCATATAAGTGGCCAAGCAAATAAGGTAGCTAATGCTTTGAGTAGGAAAAGCATGTTTGTTCAAGAAACACAATTTGAAGTGGTAGGCTTTGATTTTCTTAAAGAGCTCTATAAAATAGATTTGGATTTCAAAGAAGCATTTGAAGCATGTTGTAACCCTGTGTTGATAGCCAAAGGTCAGTGGTTGGATTATTTCTTGAAAGAGGGATTATGTTCAGAAGAAATCAATTGTGTATACAAAGACTGTTCCACGAGCGGAGAATTTAATCGAGAGAAAAGCATCTTGGTGGACTTCTTTGGAAATTTTGAGTGCTTGATAAAACTTATGAGCTAAATGAGTCATTTTTATTATTGGCCAAGGATGAGATCTCGAAGTGGAAAAATTTTTGTGAAGAATTGAAATATTTGTCGATATGCAAAGGGGAGAAGCCGAATGCGAGGGCTATACATTCCATTGCCTATTCAGGACGGGACCTTGGGATATGGTAAGTATGGGTTTTGTTTTAGGACCACCTAAGACACGGAGGAGGAAATGATACAATTTTTGTTGTAGTTGACGGATTTTCCAAGATGGCACATTTTATTCCATGTTATAAAACCAATGATGCCACTCATGTTTCCAACTTGTTTTTCAAAGAAGTTGTTGGGTACATGGGTTGTCGAGAGTATTGTTTACGATAGAGATACCAGATTTTTGGTCATTTTTGGAGGACATTGTGGAAGAAGCTTGGTACTAAGCGAGGTTTCAGCTAGCTTATCATCCTCGAGACCGATGGGAAAAGCGAGGTAGTAAATAGAATTTTGGGTAACCTTTTGAGAAGTCTTGCAAGAGAACATCCTAAGCGAGTGGGATCATATCTTACACGCAGAATATGCATACAATGATTCAATCGAACGAAAGTACGGGACGAGTCCATTCCATATTGTTTATGGAATGCACCCTAGAAAGAGTATTTGAATTGAGAAACTTGGGAAAGGCGGGAAATGAGGATTGTCGATGGAGAAGAATTTGCTTTCAGACGATCCAAGCGAGTACATGAGTGGAGTAGCGAGTAGCTACAAGGCGGCACCATCAAAGTACAAAGGCGAAAGCATATTTGAGTGGAAGAGAAGTTAATGTTTGAAGTTGGAGATTTGGTTTTGGCACACTTGAGCAAAGAAAAGATTCCCAAAGAAGCGGTATAACAAATTGAAGTTCAAGAAGATAGGACCATGTAATATATTGAGAAAATTTTCTGCTAATGCTTATGAAATTGAATTACCTCCTGATGTTGGGATATCTCCAATATTTAATGTTTCGAAATTTATATCGGTATGAAGATGGTGGCACATATGAAAGGCCCGACGAGATAGAGAAGCGATTGAGTGGGTAAAACAATTATCGATAGCACGTAGCCATTACGACCCAGAGAATATCTTATACAAGAAGGTGTTTAAGAGAACCGGAGGACAAGAATATTTCCGGTACTTGATCAAGTGGAAGGACCAGACGGATGAAGATGCTACTTGCATGACGGAAGTTATGTTGCGGAAAGCTTTGAGGCAGATTCTATGAAAAGAGCCCATGGACGAGGGGTCCATGAACAAAATTGCCCTCGGGAGTCTAATGTAGGGGCATTAGAGTCCGATCGACAATGTGAAGAGTTATTCACATGTTGTGACTAGAAGGGCTCGAGGAGTTCAAAGAAAAGTACCGGCAAAAGGTGGCAATACCTTAGCTTTCGGTTACACTTGGGGTAGATAGGATTAGTTTAATAATTAAGGAAGTTAGATGGTTGATTCGTGTCGAGTATAATTATTTTCTATTGATAGGATTAGAGATATATTCTGTAATTAGGCTTTAATTAAATGAGAAGAAACCGGTCCTCAAGAAGGAACCAAATAGTCATGTAAAGATTTATAAATAAAACACGTCGATACGAGTAAAGGGGGAGTGGCCATAGAATACTGGGATTGAAAGGTTTCATCTTTGTTCTAATAAAATTTGTTTAGTGTTTCATAATTTTTTTTTATTTTGGCAATTTCCTAGGAGGATTCTAGCTTTGTGATTTATTGGTTTGCATATCATCGTGTAGAAAACAATTGAATTGTTCTCTGATAGAAAACTCAAAAGAGTCGATTATGTTCATTAAGAATAGTAGAAGCAATTCTCTCGTTTATTTAAAGGATATTGAAACTACGTCTACAGAAAGTTCCGCAACATCAAGTCTTGTTCCTTGATTGTAATTGATTGAATCAATGTATAAATTGTTGGGTTATAAACATGGTAGAAGGGTGATTGTGATATGTGTGCTTGCCCTTAAGTTGGACGTATTTGATCCACGCTCCTCATTCATGAATGGAATGGGTCTTAACCTATGTGAATGTTTCAATGTGATTTCGGTGAAGTTTTAAACTTGTTTTATGAAAACGCATGACATGCTAATCTTTGATTTTTAATATTCTTGAACCGACGTTGAACCTATGTTTTTCTTAGAGCGTATCGTTGTGATAGAAGCTGCATTGGTGGAACTGATATAGTTAGAGATTAAACCACGAGTGTTAACACAAAGAAGGACGTGCTTGAAAGGAGCATTTTGACTGCTGGGTTTGAATCAAATCGAAGTATGTTGAAACTCGACTTCAATGCACTTGGAAATTGAAGTTTTTGAATAAGAGGTTTTGCATGAGTAAACCATTGGTCTCGCATGCTTCTGGAGCAGAGGAGTGGTTTCCAAAAAAATAAAGTGATCCAATAGTTTGTCAACACGTCATCTACCAAATATTTCATATTTCGCATTTTTTTTTAGTGTTAAAGTTCTGTGGTAAAAATAATGCAATTCTCATTCAATCTTTAAGACGGAAGATCCAAGGGCATTCGCATAGAAAAGTTGCGGGTTTGTTAACGTAGGCATGGTAAGCATTTAATTCATTATTAAATGTTTATTTCTTATGTGAGAATTGAACATTTGATGTGGGGCCGAATGAAATTAAGACGTTGCTTAAATTGTCTTATTTCCAAAAGTCAAAGTCAACTGTGACGAATTTAACATTTCAAGCTTTAGAATTGGATATTATTCCAAGTGAGTGAAATGTCAATTAAATGAATTTTGATGATATGTTTCAAAGGAATTTTAAAGAAATAGCTTGCAGTGCTTAAAGGATTGAATTATAGTTAAAATCACTTTATTTAAAGTCAAAGATCATATTGTTGAAATTTTATACAACCTTGGGTGGATTTCATTAATCAATTTTTACAAATTTGATGAACGAAGGTATAAACAAAGAATTGACTTAGACTCCACCGGAGTTGGAAACTATTGTGAGTAAATTTGAGAGACTCTCCTTAATGCCAGCACCCTACTTGCCATCAATATCTGGCTCAAGGGAGAGGGTCGTTGTGGGAATAAGGTGGGGTATTGAATCAAAGGAGGGCTATGTAATATTCCTATATTAGTTTGCAATTAATAGGAATATTAATTTTGTTTTTAAAGACTAGATGGATGAATAAATGGGCAAGGAGGCTCATAAGTTGCTCCAATATGAATAAAAATCCCTCATAGTGTGAAAAGGGATCATGAAATAACCAAATCAAGAATCCACATGTGTGAACAATGTATAAACTATGTGGACAAGGTTAAGTTTGACCAAGTCAACATCATTTATTCTTAAAGAGTGGATCCTAAATAAAGAGAGCTCAATGTGAATGAAAATCAAGCTAACTAGACAAAATGAAGATACCTTGAGTGTGAAAGTGGTTGATCACTTGACCAAGTCAACCATGACCATATCTACGATGCGGTCTAGATGCATTGAACCTCTTAGACGGACAACACGAGTTCTAGAAGGGGATTCTACATGTGAAAGAGGCTAAAACTAATGAAGTGGCTTAGGTTTTTACAAGACTCCAATCTTATAAAAGGAAGAGGAGGGACAGCATGAAGAGGTTGTTGAAGATTATTATTTTTCTAAAGGTATTGTCCGCCGAGACATCCCTCATTGGGGGTTTTCTGTTTAGGATTCCCACCTCCTTCCTTTAGTAGCTCTTGGAGGAGATTTTGTTTCCATCTTGTCCACTATTAGGTTAAATACCAAGCTTCTACTTCCAACCGCAACACGGATCCAGAGTGAGGGTTTGCTAGCCTTTGTAAGTTGCAACAAGTGGAAGACACTAGATCTTCTCGGATCTAGATTTTATTGATGACTCTTACGAATGAGTGTGTCATTTAACCTATGGAAGAGTGCATCTATTGTTTGAGCTTCATATCCGGACCTCGCATCAGGGCCAAACCATTCTCGGAGCCTACAACGCAATTTCTCTCCCTAGATTGCGTTATTTGCAAAGGAGCAATTGCGAGGGTGTTTTGTCTACATTTTGGAGCGAGAGATCTCTCGGTGTTAGGATTCTTCCTCTCATCGTGGTGATCCATGGATTGGCCATCAATCCATGTTAGTTTTCAGATCTGATATTCTATCCTATGGTATGCTTTCAGAAATTTCTAAAGATTTCTTTAGATCTCGACTCTAGTCTACTTAGCTTCATGTTTTACACAAAACCCCAAGGGGAATGTATAGATGAGCATTTCTCGTACACAGATCTGAATTAGATCCATATTTTCAGGTAATTATGTGATCTAGATCTGAGTTATATTATACTACTGCTTCATCCCCAATGAAATAATGCTGTTGAGTTTATGTAGACTTTTCCTATGGCTGTAGCACCTCATTTCTGAGGATTTATTCTGTATTGTCTTATTATTTCTCTTATGCAATGTATGGGCTGTAATGTAACTCTAATTTTCTGTTTATACCTCTGATCATAAGCCTCCATATCAACCTATTTCTTTGCTTCAGTGAATCTGTGTTATTTCTAAAGCGATCTTTTCATATAGCTGCGGCCCCTCTCTTTGGGTGTTTTTCGAGCTAGACTAGTTTTTGGGAGATTTGTTTAACCCACCTAGTCAATTTGTTTTTTCTCTCCTTTTGGATTTAGATCTTAGATGAGCTGATATAAGGGATACGAGGAGCTGTAAAACTCATTTTTTGTGCACAAAATTCTCATAAGTGCATTATTTTAGCGAGGCTTGTTGAGTTGTCCCAATTTTGGGATATTACAGGCTATAAGTTTTCCATGACATTGTAGGGTTATAGATATATTGAGGAAGTTTTTAGGGGAAATAAATATAATTTCAAGTATTAAATGATGATGAGTTTTGATTTATACCTGGTAGTTGACTTAATTCCTTACTTGGTTCCTTAAATACTTGGTGTAACCCTAGCAATGATGGTAAATTTATCGAGTGATACTCCTTGCACTTCTTCCATTATTCCTACAAATCATCCAATTCTAAATTTAGAGAGGCTTTTGTAACTCCTATTTTTGTATCAGATTTCAGAAATTGAGAAGAAAGTTTTTGAGAATACTTACCGATCTTGGAGATTCCTCTTGAATACCTATTGCATAGTTCAGAAACATCATCGCATGGTAAGTGAAAAACATCACTTGCTCCTATTATATTTCAAGGTTCCGAAAAAACATATTTAATTCCTTCGAGTAGGAGTGTTTTCAAGGTCTCCTTTTCCAAATGTTTATATTTAGATTTTTGAAGGTTGTATTGAAATCGTTCCACATAGTCCTCCAAACTTTCATTTTCCCCTTGTGTTATTCCAAAAATATCTTCACCTTCTTGACAACAGTCTTGGTATTTCTTCAAGAATACATTCTTCGTGTCTTCCCATGTCTGAATGTAGTTCCCTTAAAATGCTCATGAACCATCGGAGAGCTTCTCCTTTAAGAGTAAGAGGGAAACACTTGCAACCTTTGAGCATTAGTAAAATAACCATATCCTTTACAAACTCCTTCAAACTCAAATAAGAATGTATCTAGGTCTTAACTTTCCAAACCATGAAAGTTTGGCAATGCCGATGGTGGAATACTATGCATTTGTACCACTCTTGGATCTTTGATATGGAAGTCAAAAGTAACAATGTTTTCAATTTCTTACCAAACAAAAAGAGGTTCTCCATATACTAGTGTGAGACTCCTTCTTTGAATGTTCCTACAAACTTATCAATGAAATACATGCATTTGATGATTGATATTAGCCTCCAACCCCTCATTGAAAAATACCTCTAAATACCATTTACCTATCTTTAACAAACTAGTTGGTATATTTTGTTATCATATGGTTGAATAGATAGGGGGGTTCTTCCAACACACAAGGAATGAAAAAACTTAAAAATAAATTGCAGGAAAGAAAAAAATTCAAATAATCAATTGTAAGGAAATAAAATTTGCAAGAAAATCTAGGTAAAGAGCAAACCAAACCAAAAAAGGTTACCAAGGTAAATCCCCTAAGCACCTCCCTGACAACAGTGCAAAAATGTTGGTTGCAGTATATGGCATATTAATTGACCAATATTTAATTGTTAATCCAGGATTTCATGAACTTCAAGGCGCATCACTCAAAATGCTAGGGAAGGACTCTAGCAACCCACAAAACAAAAAATTAACATGTGTAGAAAATATTCAAACCACTAGCTAAAATAATGACACCACACACCACACTCGAAATTGGACTCTCAGTCAGAAAATAACAATAAAAGACTTTGCTAGAAAAATATTTCAAAAATAAATGAACTCATAATTCATGCCACTCAATCAAGTGCCAAACTCAAAATATTTGAAAAGAAGATCTATCCTATACTGTGATCCATGTATAAGGAAAAAAGAGTAGATTCATTTCTATGTTATGACAATTTTGTTCTTGTATGAGAATGACCATGTTCCTGTACTGGAACAGTTTTGTTTCCGCACTAGGAAAATAAAGAAAATTCATTTTCTTATTACAGTGGCTCTGTTCCTATACTAGATTTACTATGTTAATGTACTAGAACAAGTTTGTTCCTATACCATAACACTTTGTTCCTGTACAAGACACTTTCTTCTTGTACCAGAACACTCTATTTCTATACTAGAATGTTTTTTTCCTATACTGGAACGCTCGGTTTATATATTGGAACGCTTTGGTCATGTACTAGAATGCTATGTCGCTATACTAGAATGCTCTGTTCTTGTACTTAGAATGTCATGTTCCTGCACTAAGACAGATTCAAAAATTGTTGTGCTATAAATAGTAAGTAGGAAATAAACAAAGTAGGAAAGAAATATTTAGCTTCAAAATTAACGAAAAAAATCCCAAATAAAATGAAAAATTTCAGTGAAAAGACAAACTACAAAGATTCAAGGAAATTATCATAGTTGCAGTAATGGAAAACTCTTGTTTTGTAACAAAAGCCTATTTTAAAAAGATTAAACTTAAACCTCGTCAAATCTCTATCACTTCGTGACAAATATACTCTTCTTAAAATATTAATTTGATAAAGTCTTTAAACTCAAAAAAATGCCATTCTATAATTCATGTACTTAACGATATTTAGTTTACAATCATTTGAGAATATAATTATAGTATAAAACTATGCACGTAGATATCATTACTAAGCCATAACTCGTATTTATATTAGGGTATGTTGTGTGATATGTTTGAGTCAGTTTATCAGTGATAAAAAATAGCTCTTTTGAGAGTTTTTCATGAGGTCACTAGTGAATTGTTTTTGCTTTTTCAGTTAGTTTTAAGCAATAATTTTGGTCACTAAAGAAGGTTAGACCATGTGTGTTGCTCTTTCATTTCATTTATCATCACCAATTTCAAGGTCACCAGGTCCACCATCATCACTAAGAGGTCTAGAGTCAGGTCACTCCATTTTATATATGTCAAGTATAGGATCAAAAATGTCCCTGGAAAAATATTCATATTTTCACTAAAAATAAGGCAGTGAATCCTCCATTTCATTCATAAAAATTTGATGAAGGAGCAAGACAGTTTATGCCGTCCAAATAAAAACCATATTTTTTGTTTCATATAGCTCAAGTCTCAAAAGTCACATCTCCATTTTACTATTTCATTTACAATAAAAAGAGTCATCTTGAATGTCAGATCTTCAAAGGAAATCAATTTGCCTTCTCAACTCATTTGAAAGAGGAACGCGCTAGTGTCAAAGTGCTAAAAAGGGAGTGAGTAAATTTCATTACCACATTTAACTTTTTCATGCATAGGAAAAGCCTTCATTCATTTCATTTACCCTCCATACCCTTCACTTTTTCGCAAAATCCTTTGACTTTAATTTATGCTGCCGCTTCTGAACCCTAAATGTGATATTAATATGGGACCTGCTTACTGAAGCATAATCCTCCACTACCCATCTAACACGTTACATACCCCTACCTATCATTAATCCAAGTCACATCACACGTAATATCCTCCTACCCCACCTTTCATTAATCACCACTATATGTTAACCACCTCTCATCTCATCACTCATCCACTGCACCACGACTTAATCCAATGGCTTGCATGCAACTTCGGCCCCACCTCATTATACGAAACTTAACGTCGGGGAGGGGGGGAGGGGTTCTGAAAAATGTAGTTTCATAACCCGACCCCACAACTACGTGGCAATCCTGCGTGATTTCGCCTCCCACCCCCCCACCCCCCAACCTCATAAAACTATTTATTTTTTATAGACCCCTCCAAAATCTTGCTTATCCACCAGATGAAACTAGTACCCTACCCACCATTTATGTCATGCCACATGGGCTATGGTGTTGTCCAATCAAATAAATTCCTGCCCTCCTATAACTGTTAGTGAATCAAATTTATTTTCTAACTGTTAGGCTAATGTACCCGCACACTTTTCAATGGGAATTAAGCCAAAGTGTTTATAAATTCATCACTAAAAAACTTGTTTAAACCCTAATTTCCATTCACTCTGATCTGTACATCGCCAAAACTCTAGAAATAAATCTAACCATTATTTAAAGCTATGTTTGCATCTATCGATATTTTTCCAATCTGAAGAGCCTTCTCTTAGTCTCTACCTCTATTTTTCCATCAGAAAATTCGCCTCTACCATTCAAACAGAACATGTCATGCCTCCAAAGAAAAAAGGACCAAAAGAATTAGTAAGTCTGATACTTCTTCCTCAAATTGAATTCCATCATATACCATTAGCGGACAGAGACCATAAGATTCATGAAATAATGTGCGAGTTTGATCCGGATTTATGCAGGAACACAACAGAATACAGAAATAACCATGACCATAGAGATGCAGTGGAAATAATGCTTCATTTCATTAATATCAAATAACAGAAATATGCTTACAGGCATAATGCAAATAAAATAGCTAGGGTGTTGGTAGCGAATCTCTAAGAAAATATGTGATGGATACAGACCTCTGAACTGTGTTACAATGAGGCTTGAGGGCCTATTTATTATTGAGAAACAATGGAGAACTCTAAACGTCCAAAAACCAAACCCTAGGAGATGAAGCGCCAAAATTATGGGCCCCGTTTGGGTAAATTGGTGGTTCAACTTCCCAGGGACATAAATTTGGCATCAAATCTCCGTTTCACGTGCTCAATAGCTCATTAGAAATATCTATTTCAATTGTAAAACTTTTGAATGACTTTGTTTTCCCAAAAAACGTCGTTTAGGGCCTCAAAATGGCTCCGGAAGTTCAGGACCCGAAAAACTGTTAAAAATAGTAAGTTTTGTTGCAACTTGAAAAGTGAAAGAACTGATGGTGGGGGTTCAAATGGAATAGGTGGGTGGCCACCAATATCCTCCTGGATCATTAAGGCCCCAAAATGGCTCCAGGAGTGGAGGACCCGAAAACCTGCTAAAAATAGTAAGTTGTGATGAATGTGAAAAGCTGCGAGAATTGATGGTGCTGATCCAAATGGAATAGGTGGGTGGCCACCGATATCTACCTAGATCATTCCTCCCTCGTTAGGAAGCAATGGTCCCCATTGCATTGAGATCCTCCATGAGATGAGGAAAATTCTGTTGAACTGAGTATTAGATGTGTTGAAGATGTCATGGACCTGCGGGTGGACATGCTGGATGCGTTTAGTAAAGGAACTCAACATCAAGCGGTGGTGCATTGGGAGTCAGATCAATGGAGTGCTTGTCCTGACAGTGTAGAGGAACCTATGTGATTGAGGAGAAAATGTCCTCGTATTCCTCCATGACTTTGTCCATCTACTGCAGCTGTGCAAGGGAGCCCTGTTTCGAGGTTGTGGCCACAATATTCTTCTTTCCCTGTGAGTGAGTTGTAAGGAAAATGAATTTCCTGGTTTGGGAAACAATCTTACTGCATTGTTTTGCAGTAGTCAAAGAGATGACAGGAGGTAGTACTACCTCCGGTATCCTGTACAAGTTATTTCCGAAAGTAATAATAACAGCACAAGGCCTAGACTCATGCATAGCATCTCGCCTCCACAAGTATGGTTGTCCCAATAATACATCAGCTACATCAAGAGGAGCAACATCACACAATACCTCATCTGTGAATGGCTTGATACTATACGGAAGGCAGCACTACTGGTGAATGCGGAGATCTCTCCCTGGGTGGAGCCACCTGATGGTATACAGTTGTAGGTGTGATATGGTGAGTAGGCCAAGCTGCTTCATGACCTCTACTGAAATGAGGTTCTTTTGGCTTCCGCTATCGATGAGAAATTGCAGCAAAGAACCCTTCACCCACATCTGTGACTGGAAGAGGCGCTCCCCCTCCTCTGGATCCTCTGGACCCTCCCTCTAGATCTTGGTGGTGGCAACAATGGCACTGGGATCTGCATCAATGACCTACTTCCCTCTGTTATTTCCTTTGTCTGGTTCTAACTCATGATTATAAAATGCATCTGATTCGGGTGCCTTTATTTTGGCCACCAAAGACTATTTGGCCTGACACTCGTTTGTGCTGTGAGTGGGGCTGTTATGAAATTCACACCACTTCCCTATGTCCTTCTTTGGATTTGTGGTGTTGTTCTGAGTCACATTTCGTTGGCCTTTCCCCTTGTTCTTTGGTTCGGGGGCACCTTCCGGATTCGTAGATCCAAAGTCTTGCTTCTTCTGCTTAAATTTATGCTCGATCTTGGCAACATAGTGATATGTTGTGCCAAGCGATGTAATGTTGAGGAACTCCATTTCCTCCTAAATGTGTTTGTGCAGAAAACCGCGATACTTGAGCACCAAATGTCTCTCTGAATATTTAATACCCAACTTTTTGCGCAAGGTATGGAACAGATTCGTTAGTTCGTGCACATCTTGATCCTTTTCTGGCCGCAGCATGGTCCATTGGATGTATTTGTCCTCATAGCTTCCCACGGGGTAATAGTGTTCCTTGATGCCATCTCGGAATGAATTCCAAGTGGGTGTGGCTGAGAATAGAGAGGGTTCCCCTTCGCCGTCTTTCTCATGGTAGGCTTCCCACTAGTCTTTGACATGGGGGTTGGCTTTGAGGAGTGAAAAAATAATATTTTCTCAGTCAGATAAGTCATGGACCGAGAAATACCCTTCTAGCAAATTTGGCTATCTGTCTATAGTGTCTGAATCTATTTTTCCTTCCAATACAGGAATTTCAAAGTTTACCTGTGCCTTGAAGGGAGTGGCACCTCCAGAGTTGCTGTAGGATGCAAATGCGCCATATGTGGGTAGTCGTTGAAGGATTTCAGCAAAGTTATCCATCATCGCGTTCCTTTGTTTCTCGAGGGCCTCCTTGAGCAGTATTTTGATAGGATCTCTTGCTCCCTTTTATTTCTTTTCTTCTGCCATGGGAGGTCATCGGGGTTTGCGAGGCTGATCTTGCAAGGGTTCAACCACATCGGGCCCTAACTCCTTATACCCTGACCGCGTTGGGGACATGCAAAGAAAAATAAAGAAAGAGCAAACCTGCTCTGATACCACTGATCCAGATTTATGTAGGAACACAACATAATATCTAAATAACCATGAACATAGAGATGCAATGGAAATAATGCTTCATTTCATTAATATCAAATAACATAAATATGCTTACAGGCATAATGCAAATAAAATAGCTAGGGTGCTGGTAGCGAATCTCTGAGAAAAGATGTGATGGGTACAAACCTCTGAACTGTGTTACAATGAGGCTCGAGGGCCTATTTATTATTGAGAAACAATGGAGAACTCTAAACTTCCAAAAACCAAACCCTAGGAGATGAAGCGCCAAAACTAGGGGCCCCATTTGGGTAAATTGGTGGTTCAACTTCCCGAGGACGTAACTTTGGCATCCGATCTCCGTTTGACGAGCTCAATAGCTCGTTAGAAAGATCTGTCTGAGGAGTAAGACTTTTGAATGAGAAAAATTAGTCCATGGACCCATTTTCTCTCCATTTTCCCAAAAAAGGTCGTTTAGGGCCTCAAAACAGCTCCAAAAGTTCAGGACCCGAAAAATTGCAAAAATTAGTAAGTTTTGTTGCAACTTGAAAACTGAAAGAACTGATGGTGGGGGTTCAAATGGAATAGCTAGGTGGCCACCAATATCCACCTAGATCATTAAGGCCCCAAAACAGCTTCGAGAGTGGAGGACCCGAAAACCTGCTAAAAACAGTAAGTTGTGCTGAATGTGAAAAGCTGCGAGAATTGATGGTGCTGGTCCAAACGGAATAGGTGGGTGGCCACTTATATCCACTTGGATTAGAGTTTGATTTATTTTAAATTTATTATTTATTAGAAGGTAATTCTCTTGATAAATTTGACGATATAGGGCTGTGGGATTCAAAATTGCCACATTATATCTTTCCTCACACCCACAATGCCCCAGAATTTGTCAGAAAATGCCAAGCCTGGTATATACCCAACCAAAGAGCTATTATCTCTCCTACAAGAGAGATTTTAGTAACCATAACTGCCCAAACTATACAACAAATGATGCAAGCTCCCATCATATAGAATTCTACTCCTTTTTCTAAAGAAGCACTGAATTTTGAAATTCCATCATATAGAATGCTACTACTCATATCAGAAATTGGATTTTGAAAGAAGGGCTCAAGCCCTTGAGATGTTTATGGCTGAAAACACCCCATTACCCAAGAAGAATCCTCCATTTCCATTAGCCATTTTCTCTAACAATTATCTCTTACCTTATTCGTTATCATTAAGACCAATGGGTACATGAAGCCATCATATAATTCATGTCATTTTCTCCACAGATTCCAAACCCTCCATCATATTCAATTTTCGTCAATTCATTGCAGATTCAATTCATGAAAATTTTGTTAAATTCCCAACTAAAGAGGTATTCAAATATGCCTATGTGTTAGTTTATCTATTCTTATATTTTCAAGGAGAAAAATCCAAGTTTTCATTACATAAATTGGATGAGGAAGGAAACCAAAAATGAGTTATTTTTTAGACTACATTAGTGATGAAGGAACAAAAGGAATATTCATATAAGAATTTTAAACAATTGTTTAGACATCCAACACTCAGTCTATTAAACAGTACTACAGAGCCTAGGATCAATGAAGAAAGAAGAAAAGTATTGCAACTATCAGACAAGCCAGAACAATATATTGCAATCTTTATTAGAATTACATAGAACTCAGAATCTATGGCAGTGAGATTCCCCCTTAACAATTGCAAAAATTCTTCCCAATGAGGATTTCTACATTAGAATACATCAAACAAATTATTAATGCTGATGAAGTACATTTTTTGTCTGCTAAAAATAATTCCCAATTCAAAATCAAAACATAGATAGGACCTTTTAATAGGACACGAGGGGAAGAAGCGGATAAATTGCTGAAAGAGATGCAATTCAGCCGCAGTTTCACATGGTCGTATGATCCAGTTGTTGTTATTTCCAAACTAAGGGTAGAGAACAAATCTACACCTTATACTCATACACACAAACTAGAAATTGAGAGATATATGAGTCCGCTTGAATGAACTGATGGCACTTTACAGGAAGATGAAGAACAAAAAGTGTCTACATCAACATTGCAGACTTTGGTTGCACAGGAGAGAGCAGGAAAACGGGTCAGAGAAGATCAATCATCTTCAAAGACTAACCCATCCAACAAAGAATTCAAAATCCATTATAAAAAGAAGAAAAATATTAATCCAAAATTAAATCCTAGCAAGGATTCAGAGTAATAAGTGATTATTATTTCCAAAGAGACACCTCCTTCCACACAGGCAGGTGGTCAAAATACTTCTACTCATACTATTCCGACAGTTCCTCAAGATTAGCATCAAGTCATTCAACCTAGTACAATTATTACAAGAGAAAAAGAGAAGACTATCTTTGATACCTTCAGGGAGATAAATTTGAAGAATGAAATGTTGAAGACCAACACATACAATCAGTTTTGGAAGCAAAATTCCACCTCTCAGAGAAATTTTCTCTCAACTTTTGATTCAGAGAAAGGAAAAATGCAATTTTCTTTTCTTCAAGCACAAATTCCACAACCAAAGTGAGTAGCATATTACAAAAAGACTTAAATTGAATTTGATGCTAAGGACATACATCCAATAGATCAAATGGAGTTACATAAAAAAAAATGGTGAGATGATTTCATTGACTCTCACTAACACTACTATGAGTTTGTCAAAATTGCAGGTTTCTTTGGCTAATTCCAATCACAGCTAAAGATAGAGAAAGTTTCTTCACTTTCTAAAGACTCGAGAATCTAAACTCTGGAGACCTGGTGATCAAAATTGGATATGGTACTTCCAATGTTGGTGCAACATAAGAAATCATCAAAAAGAAAAATGCTAACATAGCAGCATTAAGGAAGCATTTGAAGATTCTAGCCACAGAAGATCCTCTGGAAAAATATATTTAAGATACTCAATCCCCAAAAACAAAAATGATGAAGCTGATTATGGAAAAGAATCCCCAAATAAAATAGATGGAATCATAAATGGAGAAAATGATAAAGCAGAAAGAACTAACAGCAAAAACATCTAAATTTCCTTTAGAACCAGTGCCTCTTGTAGTTATTCCTACAGCCAAACCTTCTACAACAAGTACTACAGATGGAGCTGAGAAGCTCACAAAAGCAGTTCATAATATGTCAATTCAGGAAGAGGAGATAAATAAATTACAAGACAAAGTACGATTGTTACAATATCAGAAGTCTGGAGATGAAAGTTTACATGTAGCTGAAGCACAAAGAGCTAAAAAGCTAATTGAAAGATTACAAAAAGAAGAAATAGAATTAGCCATTGGAAACACTTTGGGCCAAGTAAAAGAAATAATTTTGGCAAATATCACAGAATTTATTAGTGAAATTTGGCCAAATATACATATTATATTTGAAAAAAGAATTTGATAGAAAAATAAAATGAGGCCATTGCAACAATTAAAGCATAGCTTTGAGACAAGACTGCTACAACAAACAACATGATCAAGTTTCTAAATTCAAAAAACATGTATGAGTTGGATGAGTTGGGCATAGATTATAGAATAGAAATAATCCTAGAGGTAAATAATGTTCTCAAAAAGAAAAATGTAATTCTTCAGCTTGAGGAGAAATGTCACAAGGCTAGAAATCAAAGTGCAGAGAGTTTTCAGTAGAATAGAGCCTCTCACATAGAATGGATTTCCACTCTGTTAATAGTTAATGAAAAATTAGTGACCAGAGAAGATTATGGGAGAAGGCTTCAAAACATTGTCAGAGATACTACCAAATTTTCAAACATTAAAAGCACAATGATAGGAAGGGCATTGTTGAGAACATTGAGCAATGATATTTTTATTCAGTATGAGATAAAACATGTTTTCATGGTGAGGTGCACTTTTTCCAAGTACACTGAAATGGATGAAGTTTACTGTAAGGTAATAAAATTGACCATCCCTCGTGAACACCGCTGGGAAAAATTGTGTGAATTTCAAGAGTAAATGGTAAAAGAGAAAATTCAACTTCTTCCAGGTCACCAATTAGCTGACAGCCAGTGAAACCCACAATTATCTCTTTTTAGCAACCATTTTCTATTAGAGCAGTGCCATCACATCAAATCGACTTTATTTCCATGTTATAGTTAGTCTAGTTTAATTTGGGAAATAAAAATATATTTTTAAAGATAGAATTTATGTAATCTATTGTAATTTAGTTTTTCTATAAATACTTCACTATACAAATTATTCTGGGTTGGTTCGATAGTTTTGAGTTTTGAGAACTTTGTGTAATAGTGTGGAGCTTTTGTACACTCTTTAATTAAATCAAAGAAGTTGCAGCAGATATTGTAAGAGTCATGTGGTTTTTCTTTCGAGCATTGTGCTTTCCTCTATGTTATTTCACTTTCATTTCAACCTTTGTATGAAAATCTTACTGGTTTATAAACATAGATCATTAATTTGTTCAGTTTATTAAGATTTTTACAAATGTGTATTTCTTCTGAATAATGAATTCATTTTATATGCTCATTTAGCCTCCTACTTTTTCTATTATCGCATACACAATGACAACTTAATTCTTCTCAATAAGTCTACCTATATTGCCTTATGTTATTCTATGCAGTTTTGTCTTTCAAATCAACTTTAGTTTCACTGATCATTATTTTTATCTAGAAAACAAATTATGAAAAAATTTCAAATATATTAAAATAATTTCTACCCTAAAATATGGTAGTCAGCCTTAAATTGAATATTTTAAAAATTGACATCAAGAGCCCTCTCTGGTTAGGCAGGGCTAGCTACCTAGCTAAAAGCTGGTTTATTTTTACCTTTCTTCAAATCCTACTTCCAGGCTAGGAAGTTGAGTGTTATAACACTATACAAGGAAATGAATCTTTCTATCATAACTTAAATCATTAAACATACAACCCTGTCTAATCTTTCAGGAAAAATTCTAGGAAAATTATCATAAATAAAAGAAATAGTGTGATGCTTCAGGAAAAAATAAAATAATGAAAATCCACTCAACACACATGGGGAATCCTTAGATCTGAGATCACGCATAAAATAAATACATTCACAAGGGTTTCGCCAAACCTGCAAGCTCAAGCATAAAGAATTTAATTTTTTCACAACAACATAACTATATCTAAGCACATCGCGAAATATTGGGAGTAGGAGTTGGGTTGGTTGGGCCCTAGCCAACCATCTCGTTTCCCTTTAAGGAAAACTACGAGAGCAAGATTAACATTACATAAAATGGAGAAAATCAATGCATCAACCTAGCATTATAGGCTTGTTATTAATGGAAATATCAATCCTTATAAATTTGAGCTCAAAATTCCTTCTCCAAATCGATCTGAGGAAGGGGAAGACCCCTAACACTCATCTTAGCAGCATGAAAGTGCAAAATATGGCTTGGAGCCATAACTATGTTTTTATACATTTCATGATACAAATTTGGTTTTAGGATAGCCAATCCATTACAAAACAAGATGAGGAAATGAGTCTCAAATTTTTTCCATCAATAGGATACTAGTACAAGAATTTTCCCATCGAGAAAATATAGACCTGATACGAAGTTTCCAATTTTTGGAAAATCTGGCAAGATCGTAGAATTCTGTAAAAATAGATTTTTTCTATAAAACTACTTCAAAGACTTTCTTGTAAGATTTAGACTAATGCAAATATTTGGAAATGTTTCGGGTTCCAGATAATTTTTTATACTGGTAAAAAATCAATTTGCTCAAATTTTAGAGATTCACCTCCATATACACGCAAATCGAGGTCAAACTTAGCAGTTTGAAATTGTGCCCAGATCCTAGAATTCTGGAAAAACATTTTTTTTTATATACAAATGACTCAAATACCTGTGTGTAACTTTTATAATAATGTGAATCTTGGGAAATGATTTGGGTTATAGATAATTTTTTATACTCGTAAAAAACTTGTGTGAAACCTGTGCGTATTTCGAGTATATTTGTTGATTTGCTTCTAGAGACCCACATGTGCGAGCTCAGTGCAATCCAACTCATGGGAAGGTGTTAGAGAATCATTTTGGAAATTAACCATTTTTTTTCTCTGAAAGCGTGTCGAGATGTTGAAACCCAAAATTGGTGCAGGAATGCTAGTGTAGGAGTGTTGGTGGAGGAAAAAAACTTGGTGCAATTAAGTTTTGATGCACATGTATCTTTGATCTTGATTTCATACATCTTTGTAGAAAAACACAGGCACTATTATCAGTAATAATTTTGATGCAAACCTTATGGAAATAAAGGAAATATGTTAAATAATGATCAATTACCTGACCATGCTCCAAGTTTAAGCTACTAGCCCAACAATTGTCCAAAATGAAAATGATAAAAATGAAAATCATGAGTAAGAATAGGGTGAGAATGAGAATTAAAAATGAAAATTCTGGGGCCTATCCAGTATAAGCATGTACACCAAAAAAATCATAAGAGTGACCAAAAATATATATTGCATATAACATTAAAAAATATATGTCGGGTATAAAAAAAAGTTGTACAATCCGCTAACTTGCAACCAAGGAAAATAAGTCAATGAAACACAAGGGAGCATAATCATAATGGTTAATTTCCCTTTTACATACATCGTAGCATCTAAATATAGGGTCGAGGCCCTCCCTCCCAGTCCCGTGGAGCAATCGCCACACCCAGAGCCAAAATCAGACTAGCCATGGCCATCACCATATCTATATGGCACAAACCTAGTCATCGTTCCCGCTCGTGCATGATCATCGTCTCCATGATGACCTCACCCAGCCCCTCTGATCTGGATTTATACAGGAACGCAATAAAATACAGAAATAGACATAAACACGAAGATGCAGCAGAAACAATACTTCATTTTATTTAAATCAAATGACTGAAATATGCTTACAGACATAATGGAAATAAAAATAGCTAGGGTGCTGGTATCATATATTTGAGAAGAGATATGGTGGCTACAAACCTCTGAAATGTGTCACGATGAGGCTCGAGGGCCTATTTATTATTGAGAAACAATGCAAAGCTCAAACGTCCAAAAACCTAAACCTAGGAGATGAAGCGCCAAAAATATGGGCACTGTTTGAGTAAACTGGTGTTTCAACTTCTTAGGGATGTAACTTTGGCATACAATCTCCTTTTGAAGTGCTCAATAGCTCGTTAGAGTAAAATTTTTGGTGAATAAAATAAATTCTCATTCGCCCTCATGTTTCCAAAAAAACATTGTTTAGGGCCTGAAAATGAATCTGGAAGTTCAGGACCCGAAAAATTGTCAAAAATAGTAAGTTGTGCCGAAACTGAAAAGCTGCAAGAATTGATGGTGCCGGCCTAAATGGAATAGGTGAGTGGCCACCCATATTCACCTAGATCACCCTCCCTCTCCTTCATGGCAATTCCTCTAGTCAGGGATTGAGTACTACCCCGAGTATCTCGATACTCCCACAGCTTGGCCTCTACAACTGGCAACAATGCCTCTACTTCCTCAAAACACTTGCACCAGCACTCTATGTCATTGTTTGTTTCTGCACTACTACCCTCCCTGAAGGTTCCACCAATCTGTAATCGATGTCGATGCGCTAGATACTAAGGTTTAGTAGGAAGCATCACATCTCTCGATCTCTGTGGCATGGGTGTCGCCCCTCTAACACCCATGCATCTCGGATCATTTCCTACCAAGTAGGTCAGTATTCATCCCTTATCCCTACATAAGAAAGTAAAAAAACATGGTATTAGCATCATCATATATAAATAACATTCCTATAGATGTAAAAATGCAAAAATGAAAAAAACAAGAACTCTCGTACCTGTTGGTCGCCAGGCATCACCAGGAGGAAGCCCCATGTCTAGATCTCACCAAAAGTCCATGCCATGATAGGGAAAATCCAATATTATACGATGGTTGGAGTTAAACTAACCCTCCATGATTGCATTCCAATAACACCTCACAGCACCACCACCCCATGGAAAACACTGTAACCCACCGCTGGATACTTGGGTCTCTAGTAGGCCCTGGATGCACTGTCAAGAAGGTTAAAAGAATCATGACACTCTCTTACATTATATTTCACAAGTAGTCGTGTAGAAAAAGCTTCATAGCTCGTCACGCCATACCTATCTCAGCTATAATGTCATGCCACTTTGCACAAACCGAGCCTAGTCGAAGAAGTGGCTCGCTTGCGACCACTATAAGACGGTTATCTAGGGCCTCGACACCTTGTGTGGGGACTTCGAACCATCCAAATTCACAATAATAGCAAGCGCAAGCCCCTCGGAAAGGTCCAAAATAGTGGGAACCTTAATGCAACCATTGTCATATGGATTGGGACCACAATGCCCTCAGCCTCTGCCGATTAGCAGATATCCACATGCCCAACTAGCAAAGGATACAAGAAATCCTATCCACGAGGTAGCAAACTTGTCAAAAAATATACATAAATTTAGGCTGATATTGGTAGATCATCCATTAAGGAAATTTTTAGGTCTAAAATGGGCCTCTTAAGGAAATTATGAACTAATTGTGGAAATAGTAAAATAATATTATATTACATCATCAAATTTTAGAGGACTACTTTTTCAACTCATATTCTCAAAGATTTTTCATGTATTTCTCATTTTTTGTGTAGCATATTCCATCGAGAGTATGCAACATGGGTAATCCTTTGATGAGGAATTAAATTTTTCTTCCAACGAGTACTCCGACTAAAAATTTGAGTAAAACCTTAGGGAGATAATTTGAAAATACAAGTTGAAAAAGTATTTTTATTATTTTATTTTTTTCAAATATTTTTTCTTTGTTACCCTAAAAATGGTGAATCATCCCCCATGGTTGACATCATCATCTTAAATCCTATTGGTTCTTATAAAGTTGATTTTAATTGTACATTTTTCTTAGGAGGCCCATTTTAGACCTCAAAACTTCTCTAATGCTTGCGGATCACCACAATTTGTTGGTCTGCATTCCAGCAGTGTATCAACATATGGAGGAATCTCTCTTTGGATCTCAATACGGGGTTCTGAAGAAGCTTCAGTAACCCCCACCGAGCCAAGCTTTGGTTGACTACCTGGTTTACCGCAACTGTTGTACATAGGGACTCTCATTACCTCTCTCTCCAGATCATCCTACCATCAAGGATTTTAGGCATCAATTCTAGCTCACTAAGTTATAAAAATAAAAATTCTCCCTGTTTTTACAAAACACGCACTGGTACACAACACATGTGTGTGCAACGTGCATTTTTTTTTCAAACATACGCGCGTTCGCACGTCCGTTGGGCATAAGGTTGTGGTGACCACTGCATAGAGTTCTATGCATTTGTGTTTCACTCAAACGAATGGTTCATGTGCTTGTGTTAAACACAGATGCACATGTCATGCATGGTGTAGCGACCAAGCCACGCCGACCCCCAACGTACATCATCCTGGCTTATCGCGACTTAGTCCCATAGACCGTGTGACTGAGGGCCACTTTTGCATGACGGCCTCGCGTGAACTTTATATATTCACACATCAAGTGTTAGACTCTACATGAGTCATGAACGCAGCCCTAAATTTACACCGTGAAAAGGTCATACACGGGACCCATGTACAGCCTATCTACCCCACAACCATAAAAATTACAAAGGCTAAGGTACAAGCTCCTACTTGGCTCTCCCCACGTGCATCCTTGGTGTTGTCCCTTACCAAAATAATAAGAAACTCTCCTGGAAGTAGCTCGGGCCTCTTAAGCTTGATAGTGAAAATGAAATGATATTTGGTCCCCTTAGTCCTATCTATCGCCCTCTTTTCCATTTTCTAGAGCCCTTTGCAGAATCTCAGGACTTCCAATTTAAAAATCGTGATAGACATAAGGATCAGTACCACATCATCTTCATCATGAAACTCTTCATTCTAGTTATTTATAAAACTCATTTTTCGACCCGCCATACACCCAAACTATCATTTCAAGTGCACTTTCTCATGTTTTTTATTCATATCATTCATTCAATCACAAATTACTCATATGTTTTAAAAATATATTTTCATTTGGGGTATTGGTCGTGGATATTGCAGGTACATCATGAAAAACTTGCTTCAACCAAAACCCTCACAGAAAAATAATAGAGAAGGTATCATTCAACACTCATCATGATAGGCTTCCTCTTAAGCTTTGCATATCCTAACATAATTTCTCCAAAATTCAAGATAGGTTCCATCATCTTGGCCATGTATATAACCACCTCACCTTGCATATGATAAACATGCACATCTTTTTAAGAAGCTTCCCGGATTATCCACTTCATTCGATAGAGCTTTCCCATTCATGGCTCACTTCATGTTCATAGACACCCATTCACTATCGGGATCCGTGACCACCTACTCAGGCTCAAGAACCACGTCAATTGCATTCCTTGAATATCAATTTCATTCTACTTCACTCATCCCTCATCAAACCCATTCCTAGGTCACCCCTGATAATTTATGATGGATCAAGTAGGGCACACTACCACATTTCAAATTTGGCCTATCATCCCCCCACTTACATAGCCCATTTGTGTCACTTAACCCTGCCTCATCAACCCTGCACTGATACAAGCGAGTGGGGCACCCACCCTCAACAAATAAACACCATCCCTACATCATTATGTATGCCAACATGATTTGGGGAACATGTCTCTATGTTTGTACATCCAACCACCTTTACATTATTTTGGAAAGTGTACAAATTTTTTTTAGGAAAAATATTCCCAGCCATATTTTTATGTCTTATACCTAGCATCACTGTCTGGTCACCCTTTTTCAAACCTCACATATTATCCACTTATCCCCATCAAGTCAGTCAGAGCATACTTACACATATCTTGGATATCCTACCGACTCCATGATTTTTCTTACCATAAAAATTATTTTGACACCCGCCACTTGCATTACACTTCCAAAGTTGGGAAATTTATCCATATATATCACTATAGCCATCTTTCGCTATCATGCCTTCTTGACCCACCATATCATAATCCACTTCACAAAATTTCTTAATTCCCCATATGAACACTTCTTGGACAGTTGATGCATATTTCCTCTCGACATCACCACCCATATTCCAGGATTGAGGTTGAGGTTGTATCTTGGATGTGTTCCCCCTTGAAGAAGTATCCATAAGTGGCACAATGGGAATCAAAATTTACCATCAATGTCATCGGTCCCCTAACATTCCACACCAATAACAATTTCCATGTTAGGGTGGTATCATACTTTATTACCACTGTAGATCTTCCATTTAGTCGATTAAGTACACATCACTAAGCACAAAATTTATCATTTGTCACCACATGATACAAGGGAAGTTCCCAAAGTCAAATAAAATCAAGAAATTCTTCACCCAGATGATGCATGAGGGCACCTGATTTGGTCTATTTATTCAAGAAACACCCTTAAGGGTGTCATCAAATATCATCACTGGTCATCAGCATGTCACCTACTATAGTGTGACTTGACAGAACCAATCTTTTTCAAATTTTATTAACTAGTCATCATACCCGTCATGGGACGTGGTTGCATCATATAATAACTTTTATCTATGACTCAGGTTTTCTTCATAGCATGGTTACCCTTTCTCCTCATTCAAGGGGTTCCTCTACTCATATCCGCAAAAATTTACTCTTTCTCTCTCTCTCTCTCAAATACGTTAAGTAGACTCTCATTTAGGAAAAAAAAGCGTGATGTATTTCGCCTATACGCTTTCTCCTAACCTCATACATTAGAGGGAAACTATTAACACCAAAAAATCATACACTATAAAAATACACCTAAAATTTTCTAGTAAAACCTATAAATGATTATTTTCCAGCTCAATACATTATGGAAGTTACAAAAATTAAAATTCTCCTAAGTTTGTTAAGGAAAACATTTGACCGAGCACCAAGAAAGAAGTCTAAATTCACGATCGTGCAAATTTTCCTTCGAAAATTATGAAGTCGAGGAAAGGTGCGACTTGGAAATTCAGGACCACTTCCCACACTTGGGGGGAGGATTCCCTAACATTTCTAGTAAAGGACAACCTACTTGCAATCACCCTAAAGATATGCAACCCTCAATGGAATCATCTTGTCATACTCTTGAGTCACTATCATTCTTGAACCAAAAGAGGGAAGATGGGTTCAAGAATTTCTATATAAACAAGCCATGATATAATGAAAACATGAGACATTTTTATGTTGGACAAATTTCTATCAGATAAAAACTACATTTCATTGTCGAAGCAGAAGAAGTAAGAGCACTAGTATGTTGGCTATATTTCTTCTAAGAAATCCAACATATTAGTGAGAGTAGACAAATTGACCATTAGGAGAGTCTTCACACTTCTTTTGAGAGAGAGGAGAAGCTTTCAAAGAGACTGAGGAAAGGGACCTCATTGCTGAGGATTTTGAGCACCATAGCTCAAAGAATCATAGTCAAGTGTTTTTAGTATTCTATTATATTCATCTTCTACCACCACCAGCCAATAAAGGGAATATTTTTCCATTATTATTTTAAATTGTTGCTTCATTAAGAATTATTTTGTATTTGTCTCTTTGGTATATTTTATGTTTTTAAATGCACTATTTTCACTATTTTCACTGGTTTGTTTTATTTATTTTTCCCAATAACAATAGCAACTATCTTTGTGATCCTTTGTAGGGAACAACCAATTGTTAAGGAGTGTTATTTGGTACTCCATTGCCACAAAAACACTAACAAAGATTGGATCCCATGCACCTAAGTACATGCAAGTACTGGTCATTTTACTACATTCCTATGATATCTCACCAGGTTCCCTTGTGGCTTCCCCTTCCGCTGGACCAATGAAGCTTTAGATGCTTGATTCTAATCTCTGGCAGCATCTCATGAGATCTCTTGAAATCTCGGTCCTCCATGAAATATATGTCCTGTATCACTACAATATTCCTATTTATAGGAATGTAGATCTTGTATTCCTTTGAGGTTTTTTAATACCCAACGAGGAACCCATGTTATACAGTCTGATCCAATTGGGTGTGCTTCTCCTATGACACATGGAAATAAGGAATGTTGTTGAATATCCTTAAGTCACTAACATGTAGCTTCTTCCATGTGATGTATTCTTCTGGTGTTTTCTTCTCCAACCTCTTTGAAGAGCCATGTTCTGAATATACATTTTTGTGTTACAATCCTCTTCCCATAAGAACCTTCAATAATCCTAGTCATATAGTATTTTTTTTGTAACTCCAACTATAGTTTTGTTTTTCTGCTCTGCTACCCCATTCTCGTGAGAATTGTATGGTGTTTTCCACTCTCTTTTCCTGGCTTCTTTTGCCAAAAAATATGCGAATTTTTTTATCAATATACACTCCACCATTATTTGAGAAAAATAGGTTGACCCTCTTCCATATCACATTCTCCATCAGAGCCTTATACTCCCTGAAATGATTAAGACCTCACCTTTGGTCTCTAAGAAGTATATCCAAGTTTTCTTGGAATGGGCATCAATTAAGGTGACAAAGTATTCAGCCCCATTGAGAGATTTAGTAGACATCACACCACAAATGTCTAGGTGTATAAGTCGTAACATGTCATATCCTTTGTTGTCACTTCATTGGAAAGTCACCTTAGCATATTTCCCAAGTATGCACCCTTTGCATACATCATCGTGCTATGGGCTATGCTCTGGAACCCCTGTTACTATCTCGTTGAGCATATTCAATGGTACATGGTGTAGATTTACCATTCTCTTATGTCATAGCTCATTCAATTCCTTCCCATTCCTACTATCACTTCCTATTATTGTCATAGAAGAGTCGAGTTGCAACCTTTACAACCTATTTCTTTGAACTCCAATATATCTCAACCTCTTCCAGCTCAGGTGTTTGAAAAAAAATTTACTCCCTACAAATTGGACATCATGTCCATCATCATGTAGTTCAGATATTGAAATCACATTCATACCCAACCCTAGAACATGTAGTACCTCAGTAGTGCTGGTTCTTTCTCCTGAATCGATCTGAAAATCGATGGTACCTCTCCCTACTAGAGTACACTTCATTATATTTCCCATCATAAGCTGAAAGTCCATCCACTCCTCATTATAATTAGATAAATATTCTCTAACCCATGTCATCTGAATTTATGCTCCATTGTCTATATACCAGGCACCTTGTTAAGTTTCTCCTGATAATTAAGAAAAATCATCCTTCATTTTAGAAGACAATTTTGAAGCCTCCTCAATATCAACTTGATCCATGGATTTATTTAAGAAAAAATTATGTGCTATTATTCTTTCACCCAACATTGATTCTTCTCTAACAACTACTGTGAAAAATCTTCTGCTCCCAAACAAGGAATATTCTAAGTGAAGATATTGTAATGCTACTCCCTCTTCTTGTTGGAATTAATCTTTCTAGAAAACTGATTTTATTTGCAACCCTACACTAAAAAATAAAATTGATTAGGAATTCATACTTCTTGTATAGGTACTACGTAGCCCCAAGAAATTTTTCCTACCCTCTAAACAACGAATTTCCTCCTCCACTTCTGAGCTTGCTCGTCTGATCAAAACTGTTGCGATACCATGTGAAAATTTCACTACTAATTTTTTTTGTAGCAACTGGAACTAATTGTTCTAACTAATAATTTAATTATGTATTTTACTGCTATGACAACAGTGAAGTAGTCTAATCTGAATGGAATGTATTATTTTTTCTGTGCTAAGTATCCAAACAGTAACTAAAATGTGTGCATAAGGTTATCTAAAGTTTGTAGGTGAAACAAATAGTTTTAGCTTAGTTAAAAAGATTTCCGTGTGAGGATTAAGTATGTATGTTAATTGTTTATCATTGTATAACAGTAAATAACAGAGAATAAAACATCGCATAGAACATTACTCAACAAATTTGATGAAGCAATTCACCCCTCCTGGGCTACATCTGGTGGTCCAGGTCCCAATGGCATGTCCCTCATATCTTATTGCTCAAAAATGGTAAGTACAAGTGAAAATAAGCCTCAATAGGCTATGCTCTCTATACAATCAGCTTCAAAATGTTTGAATTAGCTAGAGATGACTATTCATTTGCATAAAACAGACAAATGATGCTAAATACACTGCCTACACCATGGTGGACCTAATGGCTCCTTAATATTCCCTAAAGATAAACCTAGTGAAGATGACCTCTAATAGCTCTGAAAACTATGCCAAAATGTTCAAAATGTCGAGAATACCGAAAATTGACTATTTTTGCACCCAATTTGGTTGAATAATGAAGGATTTATGGAAAATTTTATTTTTTCTCTATATCCCTTGAAAACCTCCACTAAATATGGAGGAATTCTAGTTAGTCCGACCAAAAATGGCCAAACTGCAAGAAAAGAGGAACCTGATCTAGAATTGGCAAAAAAAATTAATGTTGCAATAATTGTTAAGTGGAGTAGGATCACATGTGACCACCACCCTAACTATAACTGTGGCATCGTGGTTTAGTTCTTGAAGTGGTCACATGAACTGAGAACTCGCCAGTTAAACTGCAGATAGGAGTTATCTGTTGAGTCTTGACGCGTGGTCACAACAACAAGTTTTATGGGGTCGGGCTAGCCCCTTTATTTTCCATCGGAGAAATTTTTAAACTTCAAATAGTTAACACGACCCATAGATCTTAAGAATCATTAGACGGGCAGCCTGGTCGGGCCTGTGAGCTCGCAAGTATGAGACCCAGGTTTGATTCCTACGACGACCTAATACTTTTGCTACAAAAATTCATTCGGCCTGGGGCCATGTGGTAGCTACTGGGCTTACCACGTGACACCCTCTAATTGGCCACAAACGAATGAATTCAAACCATCTACAAATCAGATTCTGCCACTTGTCCTCAATTCATTTTCCCTCGAGGGAATATTCCTGGGAATTTTTTTTTTAATTTTTCCCAAATTATGAAGTCAAACTTGGTCAACATATTTTGGAGTTTAATAAGCTTTTCAAACCTTCATAAATTCTACATACAACCTCTGCTTTGTGAACCATTTGCGGTGCCAGAATCACGACGAGGAGACCTTTCTAGTCATTAGGGTTGAAACCATTTTTGAGCACTTTCATTTTTGAGCATTTTTTAACTTAGACATGATCCCCTGATCATAGCTCCCCACTGGGAAGCTTTTGGACCCCAAAATCTCTTTGGACTACTAAACCTGAAGATGAGGAGACTAAATCTCCACTCTTCCAATCTTAATCCACTGAAATTTCCTTGATTTCATTAACTGGAGCTTCTCATGAAACGACAAATTTTTCCTTGAATCTATTGACCAACAGTTACTAACTTTCACTTTGTCATGCTACACATTTTCGAAACTTGCAGAACACCAACTTAACTTTGCAGTAAACATATTGTTTCTACATTGGTCTATATTCAAAGGAAGCTGAAAATTATTTTCACCTTGCATCCTGTCCTTAAGGTGAATTTTTGCTGAATTAGCCTTGTACTTGTGTCGATTCTGGACCAAGTTTCCTCGCCATAGTACCCTGCCTTTCTCAAGCCAGCAATGATCATTACTGAAATTTGTGCCTTCTTTGCTTGGATGCTTTACCCTCTCTTGGATCTTTTCACCTCCTTGCACTGACACTTTGTTTCTACACCGATCGACACCAAAGGTGATTGTTGCATCTTCTTGTCATCTTCTTTCAAAGACAACCTGATTTTAGACTGAAATGACTCATTATTTACATCAGCATATATATGAAAAGGATTATGTAAAAATTCTTGTTGTTTAATCATCAACAAAGTCAAATTTTGACTAGCATTGAGAAGCCTTTTCATCTGCCTTGCATTCACTAAAGAAGAGTCTAGTTTTTTGCAATGTGCTCTCACAATAAAATCCTTTCCATCCTTGAATAAATGGTACCTGTTCTCATGGCGATGGAAGATAGCTTTCCTGTCATACAAGTAAGGACTGCCCAACACCACACTTGTAACATCAAGTAGAACAACATCTAATTCAACTGTGTCAATCAAATGTGTTGTTATTGCAAAGTGCAACATGCAATTCTTTGAAACCTGTAAATTTGCATCCTTACAAATCCAACCAAGAGTATATGGTTTAGGATTTTTAATGGTCTCAAGATTGAGATTCTTAACTAAGTCTTCAGAAATAAGCTTTTCTTGCGACCTATTGTCAAATAGTGTGTCAATCTTGGTGTGTTTGGAAATTACCCTCGCATGAAATAGCTCAATTCTCTTCTCTTCACTTGAAGCTTCTATGTGACAGTTAGAAATACTATAACTGGGTTTAATTTAATTCTCTTTTCCGTTCAAGTTCTTTAGTGCCATAGCTATGATTCTTGTTTCATCTCCTGATTCAGATCCTAGATCTTGTTCAACTATTGCAACTGTCTTTCCTTTCTCTTTGTCTTTAAAATTTCTGGTTTCAACTTTGGATGAAGTTTCCAAGAATGGTCCTCATCAAGCCTAGTTTTAGAAAAAAAATTGTAGAAAAATTTTCCCTTCTCTTTTCTAGAATTTGCATTTCTATTTTTCTTCCATTTGCCTTTAAGCTCACTTTCCTCATTCCCTTATAAATTTCCTCTAAATGTGTGGCTTGAGCACAAACCTCATCTAAGCTTGTAGGGTTAAACATGAGAATGGTATGTCTTAGGAAAGTATGGAAACCTCGTATATACTTGAGTAAAGTGTCTTGGCTATGCAAATCAATTCATAGTAAAAGAGCTCTTCTTCTAAATTCTTGAGTATAAACTTGAAATTTTTTTCCTTTCAACTCTTTGAAAATTTTCCAATCCATTATGGCTTTCTGCATGTGAGCTAATGGATAAAATTGTTGTTTAATTGCATAAATGAAATCAAATTATGATAAGATAATCTTACCATATTTTTTGATCTCCTCCCTTCTTTTGGCTTCCCACAAAACAAGAGTTGCACCTTCCATTCTCAATGAATCTAGCTAAATTTTTGTCTCCTCATCATGAAAATTTTCAATTTTGAAGTAGACCTCTAATTGCCTAATCCAATTATCTAGCTTTTTTGCATTTACTTCACCATCAATCTTTGGCAATTCAAACTTAACATCAAGTTTAAGAAAAGGGATTTTACCCATGTTCTTGACTTTGTGAGAATGATGTATTGAATATGATGTAGAGGTTGACGATTATGAAGATGAATATGAGGGTGATGATGATGGATTTCCACTGTCTCCATTTCCTCCATTACCCTTCTTGGATTTATCCTCATCATTATGGCCTCTTGGAGATCCTTCTCCTTCCTTGTGAAGTTTGGATCCTTCTCCTTCAAGTCTCTGATTCCTTTCTTGTTAAAGGACTCTCACTATTTCTGTCGTGTCTAGGAATGCCTTCCTAAATACCCTTTCTTCCTCTTTGGGATCAATATCTTTAGGAATTTATCCTTCCCTTTAAGACATGCTTATAGATTCTTCTGCTTCTCTTTGAGGTGAAGTTTAAGGTGGATATACTGGCACTCTTGCCCTCCTTAGATGAGGATTACTGTAATTCCTTGCCAATTGACCTTCTGCTCTCTTAAGCTTCAACTTAGTAAGCATGAAAAACCTTTAAAAATGTTAAACACACTTTTCACAAGAACAATACAACAAGTAAAACTCTATCTTTGATTTCAACTTGATCTGAATGGAATGTATTATTTTTGCTGTGCTAAGTATCCAAACAAATAATTAAAATGTGTGCATAAGGTTATCTGAAGTTTGCAGGTGAAACAAATGGTTTTAGCTTAGTTAAACATATTTATATGTGAGGATTAAGTATGTATTTTAATTATTTATCATTGTACAATAGTAAATAACAAAGAATAAAACATCACATAGCACATTACTCAGCAAATTTGATGAAGTAGTTCACCCCTCCTAGGCTACATCTGCTGGTCCAGCTCCCAATGGCATGTAACTCATATCTTATTGCTCAAAAATGGTAAGTAAAAGTAAAAATAAGCCTCAATAGGTTGTTCTCTATGTAAAATTAGCTTTATAATGTTTGAATTAGCCATAGATGACTATTAATTTGCATAAAACAGACAAAGGATGATCAATACACTGCCTACACCATGGTGGCCTTGACGGCTCCTTAATATTCGTAGAAGCTAAAGCTATTGAAGATGACCTATGATGGCTATGAAACCTATGCCAAAATGTTCATAATGTCGAGAATATCCAAAATTGACTATTTTTGCACCCAATTTGGTCGCACAATGAAGGAGTTATGGAAAAAACAAATTTTGCCCAATATCCCTTGAAAACCTTCACTAAATGTGGAGGAACTGCAGTTAATCTGACCAAAACTGGCCAAACTACAAGAAAAGTGGAACCCTCTCCAGAATTGGTGAAAAAATTTAATGTTGCAATAACTTTTAAGTGGAGCGGGGTCACATGTGACCGCTGTTTGACGTGGTCACATGAACTGAGAACCCGTCGGTTAAATCACTGATAGGAGTTATCATTTGAGTCTTGGCGTGTGGTCGCAACAACAATTTCTATGGGGTCGGGCTAGCCCCTTTATTTTTCTTCTGGCGAAAGTATTAAACTTCCAATAGTTAATGTGATGCAAAGATCTTAAGAAGCATTACACAGGCGAGCTGGTCGGGCCTATGCACTCGCGGGCAGGAGGCCTGGGTTCGATTCCTATGGTGACCCAATAATTCTTCCAAAAAAATTCATTCGGGCTTGGGCCACGTGGCAGCCTCCGAGCTTGCCACGTCCCACCCTCTAATTAGCCACAAACGAATGAATTCAAGCCATATACAAATCAGATTCTGCCACTTGTCCTCAATTCCTAGGAATATTTCTTTTTTTTTCCCAAATTATAAAGTCAAACTTGGTCAACATATTTTGGAGTTTACTGGGATTCTCAAACCTTCATAGCTTTTGCATACGACCTCTGTTTTGTGAACCGTTCACAGTTCCAAAATCACAGTGATGAGACCTTTCGAGTCGTTCAGGTTGCAACCATTTTTTAGCACTTTCATTTTTGAGAATTTTTGAACTTGGACATGATCTCCTGATCATATTCACAAGGAAATATTCACAAATAAAAATATTGCGCAATTAAAATGTTACCACATACAAAAATTTTAACACCATTATTTTTGGACAGTTGTCCCCAAAAAACCAAATGTGGGAAAAATAGTGCAGGAGTGATCATTTTAACTGTTATGTAACAAAATAAATTCCAAGTATAATAAAATGATGTCGAACTAGTGTTTCTATTTGAGAGAAATACTGGCAAAAATATTTGAGGGATTTCATCCTCCTCCTTCAAAAATTCCACAACAAACTAAGTCTCAAAACTAGCTTTGGAACACCTATACATTAGGCTTCTGTGTTTCCTCTATGCAAGCCCCACACGTGCTACCCAAAATTTTCCTTTCATGTGACATCTAGCATGTTGTTGCCACTGTAAGTGATTCTTCCAGCCTCCTCAAATTTTTTCTAGACACTGGAAGATGAATCGACCCTTGCTCTGGCTAAATCAAACTTCCTATCTTGAGGCACTACCCAACCCATGGATAGCTTCATGTAGAAGAATCTCAGCCTCCTCTTATAACTCTTCCAAAGCTAGAAACTCCTAAGGAAATATTCTATCTTTCCCCTTTGGCACTTGCTACTTGACCTCTAACGCAATTTATCCTACTAAATCACCTAAATTGGAGAATCAAACACTACAAGGAAAAGACCCTCTAGTGCATGCTTTTCAGGAACCACAAAAAAAAATACCCCATACATCCATTTCTAGCTGAGGTTACTAGAGGAGGTTGGCGGGCAGAGGGTTTTGTGGATGTTTTCCTATTGGTGCTCTTATCATTAAAACTCGCCCTAGTGCTCTAAAAAAAATAAAGCACCAGTGCGGACAAAATCATTGGCACACCGGACACCGTGCACTCCATACACACCTGCCTGGTGCATCATAATATAATAGAGCACCGGTGCCTCACAACTTGTCCGTGTCGATGCATTATAAAACACAATGCCAACACCAAAACCACCTGGCGCGGTAGATAGAAATTGCACTGGTGCATCATAAAAAACGCGGCAAAACACAAATTGACCGGTGCGTTTGTAGCAAAAAATACTGGTGCACCTATAAACAACGCACACTAGTAAAGGGTTCAATTAAAAAAATATTTACAACAAAAAAACCCCAATTTTTGAGTTTTCTAGTGCTCCTAAGCTATCAATTACTAGTGCACACCGAACATTGGCACACCAAACCGCGTGCGCGAAGTACACACACTGTCAGGGCATCCAATTACTGTAACGCACCAGGGCATCAATACTCTTCTGCATCAGTGCATCATAAAACACTGCACCAAAACAGAAATAAGCTGATGCATTCTTCTCTCAGAGCACCGGTGTGCTAGAAACCACACGCATTGGAATAACGTTATACATAAAAAAAAAAATATTGCCAAAAAACTAGTGCTTTGCTACTATTACGCACCAGTGCTTTAACTTTATGCCGCTCTAGTGCATCATGAAATTTTCGTGCCATAACTAAAACATCCTGCTTCGCAGTTAGGGAAACACCCCGGCGCATTATAAACAATGCGCCAAAATTGATACCGCCCGATGTGGTTTTATTTAACCGCACTAGTTCGCTTATAAAACCCCATGCACCGAAACACGGTTAATTAGAAAAAAAATTACGGCCAAAAAACTTCATTATTCACTTTCCTCAGTGCTCCAAAGCACTCAAGCCTTGGTGCTATTTCATTATTTCTGAGCCGCCCTAACATTGGTGCTCTCATTGCACCCATTACACGCACTGCTGCTCTGCATTGGCCACTAATCTCTAGCTTGCATTTTGAAAATAGTCGGCAAATTTTATTTTCAAAATTTTGTAGCCAATATGCCTCCTTGACGGCGAAATGTATAGGTATTTTTCTAATTTTTCTATAATTAAGCCTTTTAGCGGATTAGAAATTTAAATAAACTTAAAAATAACCATTAAAAAAAGAAAATAAAATTGTCACGTGGTGCGCTTGAGCTATTCGTCAATGGGAGGTGAGAGAGAGGGAGAGAGATGGATTCCCTCGCCCTATTACTACAGATACCCAGGATATCCTTATGCAAGTAGGCCTCCTCAAGTTCTATGAGGAGGTTATTTCCGGCCTAAAGGCCCATAGTGTGCTTTTGAGACATCTTATCAGCAGGTGGAATGCCCAACGATAGGCTTTTCAGGTTGGTCCTGACCAGTGGTAGACATCCAATGAGGAGGACATTTATTTTATTATGGGACTATCGAGGAGAGGGGTGGATTTTCCCTCATTCCCAGATGTGCCAGCTAGTTGTGTAGCAGGGAGTCAATTAGTTTACTCCTAGAGAGACATTGGAGCACATGTATTATCTCCTTCATAGTTTCAGGTACCTGGAGGTCAGTTACGTATAGGCGCTTTTGGTAGAAAAGACGCGTAGTGTCTCTCTATTATCGCTTCGATCATTTCACACAACACTAGTGATGAGCAACGCATTGGTTGCTCGCTTTTATATTACGTTGATTATTTAGTACAACAACCACGACTTTTCAGGTGGTCTGCCATTTTTTTGCGACAGTTTTGTACGACCTTAGATAGATGTCGTGCTCATGCACAAGGGAGGGTCAACTTCCCTTTTTCTTCAGAGTTTTTTTGTTTATTTTTTGAGAGGTTTCCAAAGATGAGACCCAGTTTTGTTTGATAACCTCGTAGGCCGATGTTCGAGGCCTAGATGTGCATATGGGGGCAGATGATGCCCAAGAGGGGAGACACTATGTTTCCAGCTAGGATATCACATGATTCGCTGCACTTACTAGCCAGTGTTAGTAGGTTGCATCCCTTCATTATGGTCCCATGTCCTTATGTTGGACTAGATTGGCGAGGATTTCCCAACATCCTCTTCACTCTTGATGAGCCGCCAGATGATAGAGGTAATATTACTGTTTTATTTATATTTATTCTAACATGTTATTTAACTTTTTTTTATTAAATTATGTAATGAAATTGTCTAATTATTGTTGTGTAATTGTATATATTTTGCACACATTGGCTCTTTTGATGGTGATGCGATGCCAGATCCACCACATGATCCAGGTGTTGATCTTCATGATTACGGTTAGGAGATGGCTGATGCACTAGAGGATGAGGCTGGTGGAGAAGTAGAGAGACGTGTTGATCCTACGCCTCATGGTGCACCGGTACCGCCTTTTGCTAGGCGTGGTGGACCTGAGACTAGATACCGGATGGAGTTGGGCAGCCAACTATATGGATTGATTTCAAATGCAGGCATTAGGCCCGCTCATTACAAAGAGATGCAGGGTGATGATAGACTATTACGGATGTGAAGAGGCATGCCGCGTGACATGTACGACCTGATGCGGCATGTCGTAGGAGCTACGACAGCTATTACGTGATTGAGGAGGATTATCCATAGCTATAGGTGTAGTCGAGCTGCGGCACATGATGGACAGTCCACCAACGGCAACTCAAATGCATCTCATGATCGTTCACCTCGCAGCGTGCTTGATGATCAGCATGAGGCTCCACTGGCAGCATCTGACACTAGTCATCGTGGAGATGAGGCTGGATCATCGGCCACATCCAGTCAACAGCTTGTAGCATCCATCATGAGCACTAGTCATGATCATCATGAGCAAGCTGGACCATCGACCTTCGAGACTGCAGTACTATTGACTAAGCAGGCATCCACTACTACTGCACCTCATATTGATCATGTTGTGATACCACCAGCAGATGCATCCATCACTACTAGTGATCATCATGATCATGAGCAGGCTAGTCGACCATCGACTGTCGATGCTGCACCCAACTTTACTGAGCAAGCCAGATCCACTTGTACTAGTGTTATTGATGTTGTTATACTACCACCAGCGCCTGATCCATGACATTTATATTACAGTTGTATATTTTTAACATTATTCAGTTATATATATATATATATATATATAGGTCCATGTATTTTATCGGTGCTCTCATTGCACCCATTACACGCACTGCTGCTCTGCATTGGCCACTAATCTCTAGCTTGCATTTTGAAAATAGTCGGCAAATTTTATTTTCCAAATTTTGTAGCCAATATGCCTCCTTGACGGCGAAATGTATAGGTATTTTTCTAATTTTTCTATAATTAATCCTTTTAGCGGATTAGAAATTGAAATAAACTTAAAAATAACCATTAAAAAAGGAAAATAAAATTGTCACGTGGTGTGCTCGAGCTATTCGTCAATGGTAGGTGAGAGAGAGGGAGAGAGATGGATGCCCTCGCCCTATTACTACAGATACCCAGGATATCCTTATGCAAGTAGGCCTCCTCAAGTTCTATGAGGAGGTTATTTCCGGCCTAAAGGCCCATAGTGTGCTTTTGAGACATCTTATCAGCAGGTGGAATACCCAGCGATAGGATTTTCAGGTTGGTCCTGACCAGTGGTACATATCCAATGAGGAGAAAATTTATTTTATTACGGGACTATCGAGGAGAGGGGTGGATTTTGCCTCATTCCCAGATGTGCTAGCTAGTTGTGTAGCAGGGAGTCAGTTAGTTTACTCCTAGAGAGACATTGGAGCACATGTATTGTCTCCTTCATAGTTTCAGTTACGTATAAGTGCTTTTGGTAGAAAAGACGCATAGTATCTCTCTATTATCGCTTCGATCATTTCACACAACACTAGTGATGAGCAACACATTAGTTTCTCGCTTTTATGCTACGTTGATTATTTAGTACAGCAACCACGACTTTTCAGGTGGTCTGCCATTTTTTTGCAACAGTTTTTTATGACCTTAGATAGATGTCGTGCTCATGCACAAGGGAGGGTCAACTTCCCTTTTGCTTCAGAGTTTTTTTGTTTATTTTTTGAGAGGTTTCCAGAGATGAGACGCAGTTTTTTTTTACAACCTCGTAGACCGATGTTCGAGGCCTGGATGTGCATATGGGGGCAGATGATGCCCAAGAGGGGAGAAACTATGTTTCCATCTAGGATATCACATGATTCGCTGCACTTACTAGCCAGTGTTAGCAGGCTGCATCCCTTCATTATGGTCCCATGTCCTTATGTTGGACTAGATTGGCGAGGATTTCCCAACATCCTCTTCACTCTTGATGAGCCGCCAGATGATAGAGGTAATATTACTGTTTTATTTATATTTATTCTAACATGTTCTTTAACTTGTTTTTATTAAATTATGTAATGAAATTTTCTAATTATTGTTGTGTAATTGTATATATTTTGCACACATTGGCTCTTTTGATGGTGATGAGATGCCAGATCCACCACATGATCCAGGTGTCGATCTTGATGATTACGGTTAGGAGATGGCTGATGCACTAGAGGATGAGGCTAGTAGAGAAGCAGAGAGACGTGTTGATGCTGCACTTCATGGTGCACCGGTACCGCCTTTTGCTAGGCGTGGTGGACCTGAGACTAGATACTGGATGGAGTTGGGTAGCCAACTCTATGGATTGATTTCAAATGCGGGCATTAGGCCCGCTAATTACAAAGAGATGTAGGGTGATGATAGACTGTTACGGATGTGGAGAGGCATGCCGCGTGACATGTACGGCCTGATCCGGCATGCCGTAGGAGCTACGATAGCTATTACGCGATTTAGGAGGATTATCCATAGCTATAGGCGTAGTCGAGCTGCGGCACATGATGGACAGTCCACCAACAAAAACTCAAATGCATCTCGTGATCGTTCACCTCGCGGCATGCTTGATGATCAACATGAGGCTCCACTGGCAACATCTGACACTAGTCATCATGGAGACGAGGCCGGACCATCGGCCACATCCAGTCAACAGCTTGCAGCATCCATCACGAGCACTAGTTACGATCATCATGAGCAAGCTGGACCATCGACCTTCGAGACTGCAGTACTATTGACTGAGAAGGCATCCACTAGTACTGCACCTCATATTGATCATGTTGTGATACCACCAGCAGATGCATCCATCACTACTAGTGATCATCATGATCACAAGCAGGCTAGTCAACCATCGACTGTCGAGGCTGCACCCAGCTTTACTGAGCAAGCCACATCCACTTGTACTAGTGTTATTGATGTTGTTATACTACCAGCAGCACCTGATCCATGACATTTATATTACAGTTGTATATTTTTAACATTATTCAGTTATATATATATATATATATATATATATATATATATATATATAGGTCCATGTATTTTATGTTCATGTTGCAGTTGTACTTAATTTTCATGTTGATGATCATCATGATGTGGCGCATATTGTTATTCATGTTAGATACGTTCATTTAATGTTTAGCTTGTAGATAGATGTGTATATGTGATAGGCGCATGAGTTATTTGACATTATATTGAGATGTATATTTGATGTTTGTGTTGTGATGATGTTAATATATAATGTAATTTTATGATAATTGAATGTGTTTATTAGTTGAATATGATGTTTGTACGATGGTTATCATGATCTTGATGATGTTTATTAATTAATTTAATATTATTAAATGACCATCATATTTATTAAATATTATGTCGTGAATGTAATTGTAATTTAAATTTTAATTCTATGTAAAATTGTAAAATTGTATTTGTATTTGTACTAATTGTAATTTTAAGTGTAATTGTATGTAAAATATTTATTAATGTAAAAATTTAATTGTAATTGTAATATTTAATTTATTCTGAAATGATTGTAATTGTATATATGAAAAATTGGAAAATTGTAATTGTAATTCTAATTGTATGTAAATTTCACAAATTGTAATTGTATTTGTAATTGTAATTTTAATTGAATTGTATGCAAAATATTTATAAAATTGTAATTGTAATTGTAATTGTAATTCTATGTAAAATTGTAAATGTAATTGTATTTGTAACTGTAATTTTAATTGAATTGTCTGTAAAATATTTGTAAAATTGTAATTGTAATTGTAAATGTAATTATATGTAAAATTAAAATTGTAATTCTAATTGTAATCGTAATTCATGTATGTGAAATTAATGTAAAATTGTAATTCTAATTGTAATTCTAATTCTAATTGTATTAATGTGAAATGATTTTATTAAAATATTTAAATTTATAAATTTGCAAATAATTTTAAAATAACAAATCTAGAATAATACGAATTTCTGTAACATAAATTTTAGAAAATAATAAAAATAAATTCATGTACTTTATAATTATCATTATTTTATTATGATCTTACATATATAAAGTTTAGAAAATAATGAAAATAAATTCATGTACTTTATAATTATCATTATTTTATTATGATCTTACATACAACAACAACCAAAAAAAAAAAACATTAAAAAGTCCGGTGCGCTTATCATCCTAACATGCCCCGGTGTGTCGTATTAATACAATGCACCGGTGCATCACATTTCCGCGCACCGGAAACGAATAAATTCATATAATAAAAAACACAACTCTATTTTGTTTAAGTTAAAAAAAAAAGGCAACTTGAAAATTGGGTAGCAAAATATTTTTGAAAATCTATTTTGATAAAATAATTCTTTAAATACTAAACTTTTCATTATTTCACTATTTTTGCTAAAAAATTTCAGTCAGATTTTTGCAGGAGATAGACCTAGAGCAAGAGAGCACGAGGGCACTGTGGATGGTGCAATACGTTCGAACAGAAGTATTCAGACAATCAGAAACCAAAACCTTGGTGATTCAAGCCCATTATCATAGAATTTCAAACCATTTCGTGATTAAATTTAATTCTTTTTTTTTTTAATTTTTTTCTGCAGTTTTTTAATTTTTTCCTATAGTTTTATCCATTTCTACCCTGAACCCTTCATATTTTCATTTTTCCCCTTTCTTCTCCCTATTTTTATGATTTCAGAATTAGTTTTTTTTTTTTTTTTTTAGATTGACATCTAACTCACGGGATGACTTGCATAGTCGGATTCAAATCCATTCGGCCATTGCGTGAATTTTTGAAAAAATGGATTTTTCTTTATCAGTGCACCCTGCATATGCCACTGCACCGGTGCTCTGTATTATTACAGGGCACTGTGCAAGTTTTGTGTCGTAAAAAATTGAAAACATTTTTTTAAATCCGTGCACCAAATCTGAAATAGGGCACCGATGTTCTCTTTAATTAGGAAAGCACCATATGGTGTAATACACCATTTTTGCGGTGTGTTTATAATACCCCACGCACCATTAGGTGTATTATATTGTTTTGCAGTGCGTTGTTAATATATCCATGCACCGGTGATGGTGCAGATTTCATGAAAGGCGCACCAGTGTCTCGAGATTTATTTTCTACCTAAAAAGATGAGAATTTATTTATAAATATATTAATCAATGATATTCTACAAGTATCATATTGATCAATAAATGACTGACAAGATATCTAGTAACAAAAATACTGTTAACACATCAAGAATAGCAAAAAATGCAAGTTGTTAGTAAATTATTTATAAAAAATATTATTTTTGAACTATATGTAACTTCAACTAATATGTATTTTTTACTGTGTATCATGCAGAGCCACAAAATGATGAAGCTCGATATGATTATTTCTGATCTACGACCAGAAGAGCGTAAAATTTTAATGGAAAAATTACAAAAAGATGAATCAGGTGAATGGAACAATACTATCGATCCAATATGAATTTCTTTTTTTAACTAACATTAATAATATACTTAAAATTATTAGATAACATGTGTCAAACAGTCTACTAATTCACATATGTTTAATGTTCTACAGGGACCAACAACTCAGAAAAGTAATGTTGTTCTAAGAAAAGAAAAAAAATAGAACATGCGAATGAAAATGAATTGCTCCTTGGCTCATTTGGAGTGGTGCTGGAACTTAACCAAAGGGGGAAAACATTTTACAAAAGTTTGAGGGATCTAGTGGAACGAATACAACAATGTGCTTCAAATGTAATATGTAATCATTGAATTTTTCGATCATTAGGTACAATAAATAAACAATTTAGCATCAAATATTAATTTTCAAGAATTTTCTTGTAGAAAAGAAAAGAAAATGGAACCCATTTAGCACATAAAACAGGACGACAAGGAAGAAAATGGTTGATCTCTAGGTTTGTGAGTAATTGTTACTTCCTTATAACAACTTAACTAGATTTCATTTTTGTATTTTTTAAGTTGTTTTACAAAAATCATCATTGAATGTCTTCAAACATGTGCTAACATACAAAGAAGAACCATCAAACGAATTGATTGAAATTGGGTTAAATATGGGTTGTGAGTATATGTTGGCATATCATAATTTAATTGTGGAATTTGTAAGCATCTATCGATCTTGTTTTAATTAGCTCCATCTATAATTAATAGAACAAAAACATATTTATATTAAATATATGATTTGTTATGGGGTATAAAACTTGCAGGAAACAAAGTATGGAACTGCGCCAACAGATGAAATTTTGAAAGATGGCATGGTACATGGTTTTGAAAGAATGTGTATAGTTTATGAGTCAATTTTTGCTATGGTACGTCATTTTTCTTTTCGATTTACATTGATGTATATTATTTAATATTGGAATTTTCATTATTCTCACCAATGTATATACACTCATTTCAGTTTATTTTTATGTTTGTAGATGGAAAGTGAAGAAGAAGAAAACAATCAACGTTGTGAACACAACATTCCTGAAAATAACCCAAGTCATGGAAGTAGCTCTAGCAGTGACAGCAGTTCAAGCAAAGAATGATGATCACTATGTAATTTGGATATCAAAGCAAGGCGTTTTATTTTTTGAAATATGTTTGTGAAATCAGACATTTTGTTTAATGTAATGGACATAGTGTCCCAATTGAAAGACAAAGGGATATGAATAATTGTCCCATTTTGTATGATAAATATTGTCTTATATATATATATATATATATATATATATATATATATATATATATATATATATATATATATATATATATATATATATATATTATGTTTTAATTTATTCTATTGCGTTCTCCACTGTCGTTCTCAAATGCACTAATAAAAATTTAATTCATATGAATATTGTTATAAGATTATATATATGTGTCGACTTTTGATGAATAATGAATTTAAAAAAACCACAATAATTTTGATATGATATAACAAATTAATCCAAATAGCACATTCAAATGCATTAATAAAAATGTAATTAATATGAATATTGTTATAAGATGTGTCGAATTTTGATGAATAATGAATTTAAAACAATCACAATAATTGGACTATCAGAGGTGGATGTTTCTTAAAAAAAAATGAAAATTGGTGCGCTTATGTGTCTATACGCACCAGTGCGTTTATGATTCTATGGGCACCGCACTAATACCGATTCCATTTATAAATATTGGTGCGTTTGTGTGATACTACACACCAGGGCATTTATGTATCTATAAGCACCGGTGCATTTGTAGATACCATGTGCACCGCACGAATATCGATACCAATTATAAATCTTGGTTCCTTTCTGTGATATGAAGCACTGGTGCCTCATAAATATACACACATCGGTGCGCTTATACAACCTATGGGCACCGCTAAAATCCCAAGACCAATTAGAATGGCCCCGTGCATTGTATCACCAACACCAAGCCCAGTGTTGTTGTTTTCCTTAACAACCCGGTGCATTCTCGTTCGACCGCTCCAGTGCACTGTCTACCTATACGCACCGATGCGTTAAAACCTGATAAAAGCACCGATGAAAAAACATCCGTAATAACCTCCGACCACCCTTTTTTTTTAAGTTGTGTTGAATTTCCATTAAAAGCTCCACCAAAACCTCTGTTACCAGAAATGGATGTGGTAGCATATGTTTTTTTGACAATTTTGGCCAATTTTATAACACTAAAAACCTCTTTTATAACCTTCGCTAGAGGGTCTCTCCTTGTAGTGAAAATCACTAGATAACTGAGTGTTTGCACTAGTATGTGCTTCATCTACCCATAGAAATCTTCTTATAATCACCAGTTGGTCCTCAAACGACCAAAATTAAAACTTAATAAAGGGCTGAAATTATTTCCTTATCTAACAATGTGAGTTTCTAGAGAATTATCACCTTTCTTAAATAATACAGATTAATTAACTATTTTTTCGTAGGTTTAGACATTTGAAATCATTAAAAATTGATTAATAATTTAATTGAGAAAATTCTTGGTGGAATTAAAGAAATGATTTTTGGTTTATGGATAAATCCTATGTTTTAGCCTCTCCACAAATTCATGTGTGTATAACACCTTTGATGCTACAAAAAATAACACTAATTCCCCTTTCTATGTTAGAAAACACTTGATTTGAGGGCAAAGAGATCTCTGTGAACATGTGTAAAAATATATTATAAATACAAGGATATTGACTTTTTAGTTAATATAATAGTTAGTGAATTTTAATTAACTTAACAAATTGGGATTATAAATTAAAATTTATTTACCATTTATCTAATAAACACATTACATTATGTTTTAATCCTCATAATATTGTTTTAAGTATTGTGGGTAAATATGATATAAGTGGTATGAATACTCTTACTTTCTCGGGGGTTAAAATAAATCCCAAATCTAATAAAAATTATGTTAAAAGTGAAAGTTTCATCCTATATGAAAAATTTTACTCTTGGAAGTTTTTGCTAGTTAAAAATAGCCCAAATCAAGAAATTTCAATAAAATATATATTAGAAAGAAACAAAAAATAAAAATAAAAATAAAAAATTGATTGATTGTAAAAAAAACAATCATCACTACAAATGAAGTTATTTAAATACCCCATATACAATACTTTTTAAATATGAGAACCATTTTTTATTTTATATAATTGTCTAATTTACTGGAGATAAAAAAACATCTATATTTATTATAAAATATCTTAACTCATCATTAATGAAAATGTTTCCAATATTGTTCTATTCAAAGTATTTACTATTATTATTATTTTGAATTGAGATTTCTATTAATTAAAAGGATTAGATTTTCCAATAGTGTTTCTAAAAAACTATTAGCCTCACTCTGACTAGATTTATTGGCCAATATATGCATACCCACATACAAAGTAAAGTTCCAAGAAAACATAGCTTTACATAAACTGACTGTAAAAAAGATTCAAAAGACTAGTAAGACCAAGATAAACCCAACTATCATTAAATATAATCATAATTTACTAGAACGGGGTGATTGAGCCAGGGGATTGTAGGGGATTGAATTCACAATGCACATGCCCCTCCATGTGAGTAAGCTTGGTTTATATATGTTCTATAATTTCGTGTATACATTGATACTCTCTAATATACTGACCAATTGATCATGCATATTCCACAGGCTACACTACATAGTGTTCATGAATTCTAAAAGATCATTGTGATCAACTTGTCGTCCCTTAATGAGCTAATCCAAGAAGATAAACAACCACTAAATGATATTAAAATTATCTACCGACAATGGAGTATTCATCATTAAAGGAAATGATTGATATAAATGTGATTCCATTACTTCTACTTGAACTTTCTCAATATACTATTGCCTCACCTGAAAACCCCTCTCCTCCATCCAATGAAGTTCCCAGCTTCACTGAGGATGCATATTCACTACCTCCTACTTCAACTAATGACGAAGAGATGGAATATGTCTTCTACACCAACACGACGTAGATAATCGTGGGTGCCCCTCATCTCCCTTAGGGCAGCAAAATTTGGAGACCATCAATACAAAAACCCCTTACTAGGGAGGCTCTCTCTAGCCACCACAAAGACCGTAAAAATGAACAAGAAAATATCCACTGCACCACTACCCATCCCAACCCTTGAGAAGGTGAAAATTTTTGAACTCCCCACAAGAATCAAATGGAGCTCATCGTAGAATGAAAAGGATTCCTAGGTTGCTAAAGCCGGATCAATAACCACCCAATCAATCTTCGCTTTTCTCTCAAAATTTTTACATTCATGCACAATTGAAAGTGAGATATCTTGCAACACTAAAGCGCCTAAGGTAATGACTCATCACTCGTGACCAACCACCAGCCTTCCAAAATTCCCAATTGAAAACCAAAAAAGTAAGACATGATGCACCTTGATTGGAAAACACTCCTCCCCAACATAGATAAATACCCTAAAAACTAAAATCAGACAATTTAACCACCAAGATTAGAGTTTTGTACCTAGTGTGGATAGCTTATAATAATTTTGAGACCAAATCAAAAGTTGGTTCTTTGACCTTGTATCCTATCATCTCCTTGATGAATCACCCATTTTATAGATCAATGTCAAATTTCTAGGTAACCTCACACTAGTGTTCTTGCTCTCTATGGATCTAAGGGAAAATTCGTTCCAGGATTCCCCCATCCTCCACTTAGCTAAGACAAAGCAACTTCCCTTGAAATTATTTTCCTCCTTTAGCACACAACCATATGAGCTAACAAGTAGCCTCCCTTCCATTATGCACAAATCCCTCAATCATTGATGGTCATGCCAAAGACCTCTAAACTAGTACAAAATTCAAATAAGCAACATGACAAGCCTAGAAACAATTAATTGACACTCCTCAATGGCTTTGAGCTTCACATGGGCATGCATGCAACCCATATGCCTCTTATTAATATACTAGTTGTCTACATGACTTGTGGGGTGGCGAACCCCCTCCACAATCCCTGAGGCACTCTGATTTGTCATCCCCATTGTGGAAGTACTTATTCAATTTTAAAATAATAACAACAATACAAATATATACTTTTTAGATTTATATAATAATTATTAAAATTTATTTGTTTATAATACCTTGAGATTAAAACCCTTTTCATATTAGATATATAGTTTTGATATATATTTTTCTTATAAGTAATGAATATTTTTAATTTTTAATTTTTACTTATTATGAATATCGTAACATATTGAATCTATATTTTTTAAGCAAGCTTATAGTTTATATGATATTTTAATTTTTATATAATAAAAAAGTATTTATGAGCCAAGAAGCTCATTCTACAACCCAATATGAGGGGATGAGTAAGTTTGTTCGTTTTGTTCCCCTATAAAAATAAAATTAAAAAAAAAAATATATATAAAAAAAAATATAAAAATTTAAATATAAAAATAGTATGACCATAATAAAAAAATGAATATGTTGTAAAGAAATTAGAACTAAAAAAAAATGTGTGAGTAACATGTTTAATCTTATACTTTTAAAAAATATTTCAACAATATATTTAAATAAACTATTTGAATATCTATATTAACTAATTGTTGTTGATATCAACTTCATATATATCTATATATAGATTTTTTTTTATTAAAATAAAACACTTTATGTCTCAATGTACATGTTATGTGTAAAATATTTTAATGTATTTCTTTAGTCCTATATATACTTTATTTAGCATTCAAAATTATAATTTAAACAATGAGAAACAACACATTGTATTTTTCACTCTAAATAAGTTTGCATGTGAATAAATTTGATTCCTGTGGGCTCTGATAGATCCATACCTAAGATGGATCTATTCAATATTTTTATTTTATTTTAAAATATAAATTAATACTGAAACACATTTTTAGAAAAGAAAAAGAAAAAAGAAAATCTATAATAATCCTATAAACTTCATAAAAACATTTTGAAACTGTGTAATGTTTAGGCTGGAGTGACTAGTTTTGTTAGCATATGTTCTACAACTGAAGAATTATGGAAACCATTATTACATTCAGTGCGATTAGAAACAATAAGAAATTGTTACATTTATTTAGTAAAAGTAAGTTTGACATTTAGATTTTAAAGACCTAATTTCTATTCATAGTGTGGATTTCAACTATACTTAGAAGGTTAGACGAAAAACCATAGGTCTTAATTAAATACATTATTAATCTCATTATTCTTTGGTCAGATAACAACTGAGATGTAAGAATGTCAACGATGAAGGAAAATTTTAATGAACCATACTCATTTTAAAATGCACAAACCTTAATAAATATTACTAATTCTTAAAATTCTAATTATAAATTATTATTTTTTAAATTCTTCAAATTTCTCAATCTTTTATATAGTTTCCAAAAAATTGAAAAATTTTAGAATAAAATATTTGTATGATATTTAATTTTAAAAAAAGAAAAAAAATGTAATGTAAAAACTACTTTTACTAAAATAAAAAACCCATGAAAAATTAACCAAATGATGAAATTTATTCTCTAATATTTTCTCTTCCTATTAGTAAGAAATAGTGAATTAGAAAAATTAAGTAGTGGTTTTTGGTCTTTTGAATGTCACATATTTTTTAATATATTGTAAAGATATATAGATACTTGATTTTATTTGAGTGGTGACAAATTGTTTAGAGTGTGTCCTTTGAATTTATAAAACCAAAATTTATGAAACTAATTTTCCTTGATTTTATTTGGGTGGTGACAAATTATTTAGAGTCTGTCTTTTGAATTTATAAAACCAAAATTTATGAAACTAATTTTCCTTCTTCCATTCTCTTACCATATAAAGTAAATAACTAATAAAATCCAATAACCATCAAAACATTGAAGCATATTGTACTCGAAAAGAAAACATTAATTAACTAAATAATAACCTTATTTTAAATTTTTATAATTTTTAATATTAATGACAAAAATACTAATATATATGAGTTAAAAATATATGGTTTTATATTTTTCTATTTTGCAGTGGTTAGTTCTAAAGCTTAGTTTTTGTGCACCTTCAATCAAATATTAAGTGGTAAATATCTCAATCTAGTAATGGATAAAATATGAGGACTGTGATATATTTTTGTATTTTTTGTATTGGAATTAAACAAAAAACCAACATTTTATAAATAAGATAAAACAAGAGAGATTTAGTTGTAATGTAGGCCTCTACGTAAGGAAGATATGTAAACAAAAAGGAATAAGATTATCAATCATAAAGTTTTATCTTAACTTTATCATGGAGATTATTAATATGAATAGGTTTTGTTACAATATTATAGCTTATGAACACCATATGCCCAAAAAATCATAAAGCTACATTATATGCCATTCTTTAAAATGATTTTTTCTTTAACCATTTAAAAAAAAATAATCAATTTAAAAATAAATATACCCCATTAATTTATATATACTATAATTATTCAATTTGGTACTTTCTGAAATAGAAGAGGGGTGAAGAATTTCTTTGTCTTTGCGTGAAGACTCGAACTGCGACGTCTGAGCGGGTTTGGCTAACTTCCATTAGTGATCTGAAACTTATTGACATTTCTAGTCTAGGAAATTAACTCTAGTAATTTAATTGGGGTAGTTGATAGGTAAGTTTTTGGAGTGGGGTTTGTGTGTGTTGGGTTTTGAGGAGGCTATAGATGGATGCAAGACAAGATCCACATGTTGAGATGGACTAAGATCTTGTTGATTATTTAGTCGACCGGTATGTATCAGTGTTGATATGGACATAATCGCCACCCCAACTTTCAATGATGTATCCACCAACAGTAGAAGGCTTACCGGTCACTCAGGTGGTGGAGATTAGGGTTTCATCAGGGATGGGTTTTTAAAACCCTAGTCTTTAGGACTTTGTTAGTACTTTTGTTGTTGGTCAGCACACGTTTTGGTTTCAAAGCATTCAGGCTCATGTGGATCCATTTTCGTAGCTGTATGCCAATATTCGCTTCCATCACCATCTTCATTAAAATTCCTTGCGACATTCCTCAACCCTTGCTCGTCTATGGCACTCTATGAGGGATTTCCCGATGAGGATGGGATCTTGGAACATACTACTTATGTTTATGATTTGGGTCCCTCTAGGGTTCCCTCTCATGCTATTGGGGGGAAAATCCATCCTTCAGAAGTTGTGAGCATCTTTTAGGACCTTCATATCTATGGACCTACTCATACATCACATTTCTTTGTCGGTCCCCTGGTCAATTCGCAAAAATACTTGTAGTCGAAAGCTAAGGTTAATTCCCCTTTGGATTCACATTCACAAGAGTATGCTGCTCTGGACAGGGGGCCTAAAAATGAATGTGAAAATAAATAAAAAATCACTAATGTCATAGAAAGAGGAAGATTGTTGGTGCTAAGGGAGGGCATTAGGTTGGACGAAGTCATGGACACAATGGATAATGTATTAGTTGGAAGGGTCTGCGACATGGACTACTCAGTGTCACGTCTGAATAATTAGGTCGCCTAATTTTTGTGGAAAATTATCGATTCATTACCGTCGGTGGTGACCATGACCAGGGGATGGTTTTCCCTGCATTTACATGCACCTGTTCATGTTTCTTGGGTAATGTGGAAATATTTTCACATTGAAATGATGTCATTTTTTGGCGAAACGATGGACCCCATTATTTGAAAAAGAGTGAGAAAAATTGGAGGTAGGTCCAATGTTGGTTAAAATGCCTAGATTATCACTTCAATTCTGGACTGAAGATGTTTTCAGGTGTGTTGATAATGACCTATGGGTGTTCTCAGACTACGAAAAATCCTTCCTAGAATTTGGAAATATGGTGTATGCTCACATTTTGGTTCATTTGGACACACGAGAGGGTTTAGTTGAAACCCTAAAGTTGTAATGGCGAGGTAAAATTATATCTTGTAGGTTGGACTATGAAGGAGTCCCTTTTAGGTGTCATAGATATCATGAAGTTGGCCATACCTATAAGGATTGTCTCCTGCTAGCTAAAGAAAAACTAGGTGGATATTTTGTGGCCGCAGATAATGGTCAGGGCACGACTTCTAATATGTTGAATCAAATGCCTCAAAATACATCGACCATTAAATCAAAAGGATAATATTAGGACAAAGTGAAGCACACTTCCTCTACTCGCCCTTCATCTCCAATCGCCACTCGAGCTCGGGCATCTGTTGTAGCATCCACTTCAGGTATTGCTTTCTCCCTTCCTCCCCTTAAACCTTAGAGTATTTACGCTTCAAATGTATCTTTTCTATATCATCACTCTAGGTTCATTACTTCTAGTTTTGATTTTATTTCGATTACTTGTGCTTTGGCCTCTGTCCTTTCCTGCTACCCAATGCCCTATCCGATGATCCTTTCATCCTACATGGTCCCTGATAATGATAAAGGAGATGCCTCATGCGAATCCAACTCCAGCCATAGATACTTTTTCATATCCTTATCCAAATAATATGTTCCCATGGGGTGTGGAATTGGACAGACATCCCCTCCTAAATCAAATAAACTTGTTCGCAGAAGGTAGTCCTTCATTTCTAAGACCATTCATCAAGAAATTATGGATGTTGAAAAGGCAGGAAAATATCACTTGGTAGGGTTATTATAGCAATAGGGAACCCATTTCAGGTGTTCCAATGAAGTTTATCTCATTTAATTATAGGGTTGTGGCTATCCCCGCCAAGAAAAATACCTTTAGGACACTTTTATATTTAGAAAAGGTTGATGTGATATTCTTATAAGAAACTCTTGGGAGTAGCTCACATATCTGATCACTTTTTGAAGCCCTGAGACTTGGTTAGACCTTCCATGCATTATATGTATAATGTGGATCAGGTGGCATAGTTGTAAGTGTTGATGGAAGGACCATGATACTGTTAAATTTCACGGTGAGGAGTGGAGTGTTAATGGGAAATACCTTCTTAGAATATTTTTGCATGGAACTTCGTATCATGATTATATATGGCCCTTGTCACATGTCAGTGAAATTCTAGGAGGATATTATGAGATCCTCATTTATGCAAGTGAAAAATATCATTTTGGAAGGTGATATAAATTTCTTTATTGGAAATGCAGAGTCATGAGGAAATCATGCGTAGATTTATTCCCTCGAAGATTTCTTCGTTTCATTGCTGGAGGAAAAAAACTTGATAACTATTCCTATGTCATGATTACAACCAACGTGGAGAAATCAGAGAACAAGGGATGCAATGACTGTTAGGAAACTTGATATATTTCTCATCAAGGAGGCTCTTATGGATAAATTTGTGAATATTAGGAAATGGGTTGGCTCCGGATGGATTTCATATCACTTGTCTATATACCTTGAGATAATAGGTGTCTCACCTAAATGAAAATACAATTTTAAATTAAATTAGACATGGGTCTAAGATGAGGACTATCATCACACTGTAAAGATACATGGCAGGAAAATTCTTTGTCTGAAGGATAGTTTGTGGCTACATATTTTTTTTGGAACCTTAACCTTCTAAAAAATAAGATGATTGACTGGGAAAATGAAAAGAAAAATGAGGATGATGAAGCTCTCAGACTCATTGAACAATATCTTGCCTTATTAGAAGATCTAGTTGGAGGAGGTTATGTATCCACAAAATCAAAAGAGAAAGTCATCACGAAGTTGATCACCTCAGAATATTAACACATAGGGAATAAATTTAAATACTCTAGAGTAGATCCATCTGGCTTGAAGCTGGAGATGAGAATACGAAAAATTTTCAGCAATTTTCAAAACGACAGAAGTCTAGCAATACTATTTGGTCACTAGAAGATGGAATGGGTTCATATGTGAAATCCTTCAACGGTATTTCCAATATGGGTATATCACATTTTGAGAATTTATTCAAAGCTCCAAAAGAGTCATCACTTTCTTAAATCATTAAAATTGTTGGACTATTTCCCATATTTATGGATGAGGAGGCAACACAAGTGCTTAATGCACCTGTGTCTATGGGGGAACTAGAAGTTGTTTTCAAATGGTTTAAGAAATATAAGAGACCAAGCCCAATTCTACCTGGAATTACTTGAATTGTTTGGGCACGATCTCCTTCAGGTTATTGATAAATGTCAAAGAATGGTAGGATGTACAATTCTTTCAATGCAACCTTTATTGCCTTGATTCCCAAATCTGATAACCCTATCTCTTTTAATGAATTTCAACCCATTTATCTCTGTAACTGTATTTACAAGATCATTTCTAAAATCATTTTGAATCGCATAAAGCCTATATTATACCATCATATTTCACAATATAAATTTTCCTTTCTAAATAATCGTCAGATCTATGGAGCCATATGGATTGCGTAGGAAGGTCTTCGCTCACTAAAAATCAACAAGCTAAAGGGCATGGTCTTTAAAATTTATCTCTCTAAGGCTTTTGACAGAAACAGTTGGTTTTATCTCAAGATGTTACTCACCCATATCGGTTTTCCTCGTGACTTCATCATGTGGATCATGTGATGTCTCTAACCTGTATCTTATAGTATCATTATTAATGGATCAGCCTGAAACTTATTTCTTGTTGAGCATGGTTTCAGGCAGGGATACCCACTATCTCCCCTTCTATTTCCCTTGGCCATGGAAGTTCTGAGGATATTAATCACCAAGAAAAAGATTCATGTGAGATTAAAAAGAATCAAAATTGCAAATAATTTCATTTTATCTCATTCTCTTTTGTGGATGATTTACTTTATTTATGAATGGGGTGATCAGTGACTCCACTTCTTTTAATTTCATTCTCAATATCTTTTACAAGCCTATAAGAATGGTTATCACTCAAGATAAGTCTACCGTGATAGTATTATGATGTTCCCAATATGAAATTGACTATGTAATTCAAAGATTTTTATACATAATTTTGGCATTTGATGAATGCCTCAAATATCTGGCTTTTTGAATCAAACCCAAATTGTAGATTGGACATGGTTGGTGGCTAAGATTGAAAGAATAGCTAATAAATGGCATCATCTTTAGCTTTCTCTTATCGGGTGACTTGTTCTTATTAAATCGGTTTTCGATGCCACTCCTGTGTATTGGATGTCACTGGCATGGATCCCTAAAGGTATATTATCCATAATTCAACAACTATGTTGTAAATTCATCTATCGCAGAAGCAGGAAAGGTATAAATTTTGTATGGGTAAGGTGCAAACATATTTCTCTACCCAAGAAATGGGGTGGATGGGGGATGAAGAATCTTGAATGCTTCTGAAAAGCACTAGCCACAAAATTGGGCTGGAATATTCTTACATCATCTAGTTTATGGAACATGGTATTTCTCAGGAAATATATAAGTCCATAAAGCATGTTAAATTTGGTCATGCAACCCAATTAGAATATAAATACTATTTCCACCATCTGGCAATCTGCATTTAACTCTACATCATATATCTGATCAGGCCTTGCCTCAAAAGTGGGATTAGGTGTCAAGGTTTGCATCAACTTGGATGCCTGGTATGGGTGTGGTAATGTGCACATTCTCTCACATGAAATCATCCGATTCATAGATTCATATTATATTAATATTCTGAATGAGGTTTCAAATCTCGAAAACTCGATTATCTTTGCACATACTTCGAAATTTGTAAAGGAGCTTTAGATTCTGGATATATGGCATTAGGAATGGTGTGACTTCACAAATGGATTATCTGAAGTTCACATAAGGATACATGATAAATATGATGAAAATACTTTAGTCCATATCCAAATCGTGCACCTACTTTCCTATGGATAGTTATCCTTACAATTTTTCTGATCATGAGCCCCATAACTATCTTTGGTTGAGCCGCTTGCTTTAGAAATTAAAAGCCCCATCAAAGGAAAAGCTTCTCATATGGTGTTCACTTCATAAGAAATCCCCTACAGGAGACAATTTGTAGCATTTTTCCTTTCAGGGTCCCATATGGTACATCCTCTATAACAATGATGTAGAATCCATTGATCATCTACTTGAAATTTTTTGACAAATTCCTCCTTTGTCAGTGGTTTATGATAAACTGTTAGTTGATGCCCATTTACAAGAAGAGGAACCTTTTATTCATGAATATTCCATATCCCGATTGTTCCATTATCAAAGAATCTTTCAATCTCATAAGGCCCAAGCCAATGAGTTTGAAATTTCCCTTGGAAGTCCTTGAAATTTGAGTCAAATAAAAGTGCCCAATCTCCTGCCTGAAATTTTATTTATTTTATTTAATTATCATGCCATTTGGATCTTTGTTGTTGAACTAGCCTTATCTTTTGAACTGCATCTTGTCTTATTTCATCAAGCTCAATGAGTTTCTCCATTCTATGCTTTTGAGATTTTGATAAGTCAAGTCCCAATTTGAATGTTATTTTGAAGGTTCCGATTTGGAACTATATTGGAAACAAGACTTGCTTCCCATAAACAAGTTCATAGGGAGTATGTACTATTGCATTCCTCCATGTAGTCTGGCAAGACCATAAAGCTTTAGGAAGCCTTTCTGCCCAATCCTTTCTATGTAGATGTACAGTCTTTTTGAGGAATGCTTTAATAACTTTATTGGTGGACTCCACTTGTCCATTTTCCTGTGGATGGTATGGAGTAGAATTTTTGTGCTTGATTTTATATTCTTCCACGATATTTTACACCATTTTGGATGTAAAATGAGTTCCCTGATCTGTCACAATTTCCCTTGGGATACCAAAATGAGTAAAAATATCCTAAAAAATAAATGAAACTACAACATTTTCAGTAGGAAAAGAAAGTGCTTTAGCCTCTACCCATTTAGTGACATAGTAAGTGCATACAAGAATATACCTCTTTTGTCTTGATGGTGAATTGATTGGTCCATCAATATCGAGACCCATTTTTCAAAGGGTTCGATGAGTACCTGTGGTTGTAAGGGAATTTCCTCTATAGGAATAGGTTTCCCCATTCTCTGACAACTATCACACCTTTTAACATACTCCTTTGCATCCTTGAAAAGGGAAGGCCAATAATATCCTAAAAGAAGGATTTTATAAGAAGTCCTTTTATCAGCAAAGTGTCCTCCACATGGCTCATCATGGCATCCCTTGAGTATTTCAGGTATCTCATCTTCTCGAACACATATTATAATGATGAGATGTGGACCTATCTTGTATAATTCATCATTTACTCGTGAATATGATGCACTTGTTTGAATTATCATTCTCTTTTCTCTAGGAAACAAATATGATGGTAGTTTTTATGTGTCCAAGTAATTGGCAATGTCAGAAAACCATGGATATTTAGTAGATATTGCAAAAATATACTCATCAAGCAAATTATCCTCTACTAGTGTATCAATGTTATCATTTTGAACTCTAGATAAAAGGTCAACAACAGTGTTTTGTTTTCGAGGTCGATCTAGAATTGTGATGCTAAATTCTTGCAAGAGTAGTAACCATCTTGTGATTTTTCCATTAGTGATGGATTTATTCATTAGATATCTAATTGCAGCATGATTTTTATGAATGAAGGTTTCATATCCAGTAATGTAATGTATAAACTTGTTAATAGTATGGACAAAAGCTAGAAATTATTTTTCAGTAACAATGTAATTTAACTCAGCAGGAGTCAAATTCTTACTTGTATAGTAGATGGCATAAGGGATCAAATATTTTTGTCCTAGTACAACTCCCAGAGCTGCATCCGAAGCATCAGTTGAGATGTGAAAAGGTAATTTTCAATTTTGTCCTCATAAAATGGGTGCTTCAGATATATTTTCTTTCAAAGTTTCAAATTCCATTTCGAACTCAAGATTCCAGCTAAATTCACAATATTTAGCGAGAAATTTGAAGAGTGGAGATGCAATTTTTGTGAATTTTTCTATAAATCTTCTATAGTACCCTAAAAAAACCAAGAAAACTCCTAACATATTTTTGACAATTTGGGATTGCTAATTTTCAAATAACTTCAACTTCAGATGATTCTACCTTAATTCCATTCTTGAAATATGGTGTCCTAAAACAATTCCCTTAGTAAACATCATAAATCATTTTTGATGACTTAATGAGAGATTCGCTTGTTTACATCTTATGAGAAATTTTTCGAAATTTTCAAGAGCCTCTTCAAGATTATATTATCCTATAAAATCATGGCGAATCACCAGTACAAATGGCGAATCACTACTACAAAATGGTGAATCGTTGTCTAGTGGAGTTCGGGGTGTTGGTTCCAATGAAGATATGGTAATTGAACCAGGAGTAGAAGTAAGAGAACCATTGAGACCAAGCATGGCACATGGTGACTCGTGAGGGAAGTAGTTCTCGTGTAGTTTGGAAAACGCTTTCTTCTAGTTCTGCTAAGCGTAGTGTTGTTTCTCATGCTACTACTAACAATGATATTGAGGTTGGAGAGGAGTTTGAGGAAGCATGGAAGGTAGCAGTGGTGGAGAATTACAAAGAGTACCCCATGATGGGCTCCATCTTTCCCTTTGGTATTTGTGCCTGCAAGACCTTCTGTCCATTGAACCAACAATTAGTCGTTCAACCAACAATCAACTTGACTGAGTTGATTAGGTACGAGTCAACTTAGACTAATATTTAAAACTATGCTTTGCACTATCCCATATTTATCACACTAGCTACACAGCATTGTGCATTTGCACCTAACTCTCAATAATTATTTTCCAAGAAAAATCTATAATAAGAAAAATATTTTACTATATTCTAAAAGGTGTAGATGTCGAAATCATGCCACAAAGTGAAAGGAAATAAAATATCTTTACTCAAACCACCAAATATATAAAGAAAACAATAACAATTATAATAATAGAACTAGATCTATCGATCTATCGATCTATGCATGATATGAGAACCATAAGCATTCAAGAGACTAATTTCAAACTCAACAAAATCCTCTAAACAAGCAACAAACAGACCACTAAAATTTTCAAAGATATCAAGGCTAGACATTAACACAATTTCATGTACTTGAATAAGTCCATTGTTGCTTAGCGTTAGACTTCTTAAATTAGTTCTTTATCATTTAATACTAGGACACATAAAAATCCTGTTACAAAAAACATAAAATCTCATAGACCAATCATCCCATTGCCTATAGATCTTTGCTAGGGAAGAAATGATGCAAATACTAGTATAGATTCTCTGTAACTCTAGATCTATTAAGCAACAAAAGGGATAAATATCAAATAACTTCTCAGGCTTAAAAAAATATAGGGTCAAGTGGATCTATGCTAGTATATATATATTTGTAACATTAAACATCGAATATGAAATACTTTCCATGTTATTTTATCAGTGTCCATGTCTATTACAATGATGTCTCTGCCACCCAAGCTTTAATGCACCTCACTTTCTGTCGGTGCAACTAGAGATCTAAAATGTAGTTAGTTCTATTATTGTTTAATACTTTTAGGATAGAATTAAATCCAACATTAAATATGTGATAAATTTATCCTCCCTACAAACCCTAAGACTTTTATGAATATATCTAGAACGTAGAACTTTTACAACATATGTTTCCACGAAATAAATTAATTACTCTATTGAAAAAAATTTAATTTTGAAAATCATAATTTCATTCTATTTTATGAGAAATCTATTTTAATATTTACGGTTTGCCAGAATGCACAACTCTGTTCAATGCAGTGCACATCCTTTCCCAAAAACTTGTCCACGGCTTATCCCTTTGCCAACCGCTGGCAGTAAGTTGCAACTTATTTATTCTTTTGTAATCTGCTCCAAAACTACCGCGGCAGAATGATCCCAATCACTGCAACAATTTTTAAAACTGCCTGATATTGCAATTAAACCTCTTTCCCAAAAGAAATCTCAGAAAAGGAAAAAAAAAACATTCAATGAAGTGAAACACTGTAGCTTGTTTTGTTAAATTTTGGAAAAAAAATGGTTTGTACTCGGTTTGGTGTTGTTTTTAGTGTGACTTTTTGAAGTTTCAGGTGCTGGAATCTGATGAAAATTTTTGAGGTAAAATCTTGTTTTTTGTTATTCAAACTGGTTTTTTGACTCTATATATGGATTCAGCACCCTCAAAAACCTCTAGAGCACTTCGATTGTGCAAAGTTAGCAATCAAACTTCTGTTTTCAATAAATTCCTGTCGGTGTCTAACCCTCCGATTTCAAAAGATTTTTAATCAATCCAGCTGTCAGAAAACATAAAACCGCATTCAATGAAGTAAAATTTCAAACTCTTGTTTTGTCAGATTCTGGAAAACGTAATAGTTTATGACATCAAATTAAAAATTTCAAACATAACATTGACAATACTGGAAAAGCTTAATGAATTGAAAAAAATCATAATTTCTGAGCCTTCAATGTCTCAAGATTTTTCATCGATCCAGTTGTAAAAAACATAAAACCCATACAATGAAGTAAAATCTGGAACCTCTGTTTTGTGAAATTCTGGAAAAGGTCGACGAAGTGAAAAAAGTCATAAATTTTTTGTAAGTAAAATTTCAAACCTCTGTTTTGTCAAAATCTGGAAAAGGTTATATTTTTTATGTTATGCTTTATGACATCGTAGACATTCAATGAGTCAAACTTGAAACCTTTGTTACGTCAAATTCTGGAAAAGGTTAATGAAGCGAAATAATTTAGTTGGTTGTTTACAAATTTTGGTAAAAATCACAATGTCTGAGCTTTCAATTTCTGAACATTTTTCCTCGATTAAAAAAAAAAAAAAAACATAATACCCATTCAGTAAAATTCCAAACCTCTGTTTTGTCAAATTCAGAGCAAAGGTTATAGTTTATGATAAAAACACACTCCATAAAGTAAAATTTCACAAATCTCATTTGTCAACTTCTGGAAAAGGTATCGTTCATGATCCTTCAGGGTTTATAGAACTTCACAAATATTTTCTTAGTTCGTCCATGAATTTGGAAACTACAGGAAACATCTCAAGAATGACGTAAAAAGAATAAAAAATCAGCAAATCAGCCAAAGCTCTTTCAAAATACACAGTTATTCACAATCCAAACACCACAATCAAACAATTTTTGACATCCCTGCTCTGTATTGCTGTATGTTCCACATCCGCAAGATAGAAATGGATATGCATAACCACAAATAAATCTCCTAAAACCACTTAAAAAAAAGGATATGCTGTGTTAGTTTTCCCACGCAACGAACCTGCTATTAATAGAAATTTTCAAACTTAGAGACCAATTAAGGCAACTGCACTACTTAATATGTTCAATGCGTATCACACAAACATTTAAAAGAGAGATTTCTAAGCTATCACTTGAAATTGGACGCCTTTCTATCTAGAACAAAAAAAGAGATTGAACAAGGATCTTGTTGGATTGTGGGTAACACTGAGATCTCCCAATAGCTTAAGGACAAGAGTCATAAGTCGGCTCCTTATCACACTGTTCTGTATGCTTTCAAAACACACACACACACACACATATATATATATATATATATATACGCTTGTAACAGCGATAAGGACTTGGCCTCTTCTTCGATACACAAAATAGGGTTACTTTATTTTACTTATGTGGATGACATAGGATGCCTACTGATAGTCTTTTATAGGATACATTTCATGTATTGCATACAAGATCTTGATTTCCTTAAATTATGGAGGGCTTTCGAACTGTCGTTTAAAAATTCTCGTCTTCCTTACAAACATGTGGAATGAGAAGTCCACCACCTTTCTTCTTTTGTAGCCTGAAGATCAAGAAATCACAGACCAGGTGACCTATACTAGTCGGTCAAATTGACAGAGTGTGATAGTATATAGTTGTGCGTTATGTGTAAAATATCAAAGTGTAATATGGTGATGATTCACTGCTTCTCGGTTGACAACTTTTAGTTACCATAATTGTCATACTTTTAGTTTTGATCAAACATTCAGATTACCAGAAAATCAATCATATTGCATATCTTGTTGTAGTTCATGGAATTCCTGCTGAAAAATTACAATGTCAATTAGCCTTTCAAACTGGGTCAAGATCTGATCAAATATTTCCTTATTGTTTTTTAGTATATTAGATTTTTGATTGAATCTCTAAACTGAGTCTAGCACTGAACATCAATGGTCACTTAGAACAATCCTTAAACTAACCTCAAATACAACCACTCAATAAGCTTGATTACAAATGATTTCACTTTGAAGAACAACACAATGAAACTCTCTCCAAACAGGTCATAGAACTTAACATTGTAGTTTAGTACACTGTTCTTTATATGCCTTAAATTACTATAGGCCTTTGCCAAAGAATCCCTATATTAATCAACAAAATTTGCACCAACATTTCTTACCACAGTACAAACTGCAAAAGACCTCATAATGTGTCAATAAACTCATGTCCTAGAGGGTTGATATCTTATCAAAAGGAGTTGCACTAGTCTTCTCAATTGTTTGCAACCTTGACGCATGCTAAAAAAAATAGAATAGTGTGAATACTCTCGCTAGATTACTTCTCTACCATAGGGCCAATAATCCCTACATCTAGCACAGCCCTAAGCCCAACAGAAAAGACAAATTGTGCCACAACTGACCTTTTTTGAGGAGGTCGATAGGCCTCAAACAATCTGCTCCACTAGCAAGTGACCTAAACAAAAAAAAAAATCCATATTAGATTCATTGCTCCATAGGGTCCAATACCTTAGAAGTTAGTTCCCAAAATAATGCCTCAGATCAACACACTAGAGCTTGCAACAAGATACTTCAAGTCCATTTCTTCATCTCTTGTGATTGCATTCCTCCTCTTGCTTGGGATTGACCTCACCAAGCTCTTAATATTTCTTATCAGCAAAAGCAAGCACTGACAAAGAAAGATGCATTGACAAACTATGCAAGAGTAGTGATACAAGTCTTTAGCTATGAAAGAAATCTGGGAAGAGATTTCCTGCAACTGGGAAAAAGAACATCGCAATACAAAGCTCCTAATTTGAACATTGTCTTTCTAAGAACTATATAAAGAGAGATAACGGGCATATCAGTAATCTGTATTTATAACTGTAATTTAAAAATAAAATGCCATTAAGCAAAAATAGAGATAACTGACACATCCTCAGTGATCTGTATTAATAACTGTAATTTAAAAAGAAGATGCCATTAACCAAAAACCTGTGAAATATGCTTTAGACTATGCTAATTATGTTTATCAACTAGGTTTATGCTTTAGACTATGCTAATTATGTTTATCAACTAAGCTTATGCTTGTGAGGAGGAAAGTCATCTCATGTCTTCTGGATGTTCATCAAATTGTTTACCTTGATAAATAGCGAAATGTTGGGAATTGTTTGTCCAAATTTTGCAGAAGGAAAAAAATCTAATGTTCTGATAGTCCAAGTGTCCAAATAGGCTTCCATGATTCTACTGCCAAGTAACCTCAACTGAAAAACAAACATCCTACTACAGTGGATACATTCTCTATGACTTGAGCTCCATAACCTGCTCTGGAGTCTAACCTGTGTCACGAGTCCAACATGACCAGTTTTGAGCTTCAACATGATTTGCATGTGGGATTAGAGAATTACAGCAGCTCCCACAGTGACAAATGGAATAATTGGCAGGTCTGAGATGTCTTTCCGAAAGTGGGCATGGTAGGACGTGTGGGTGTATGTGATGCCATATGTTGAGTGGCATCATGCTCTGGCAAATGGTGGGATGTGCCTGATCCCTCACCAATCTGGAAACCCCTTGGGGTTTCACGCTGCCTAACCTCTATCGCAGCGATTCTCTGCCCCACCGTCTCCATCTGTCTCGACAGATCCTGTAATGATTTGAGGAGCATCTCCTCAAATCCCTTTTCACTATCATCACCTGCCATCGGCACTTTCTGCTATGTGTCTGCAGGCTCCTTAGAAACTGCACGGCTGCTGCAAAACCATACTACCACTTAACTTCGGCCTCCTATTTACCCACTGAAAACTACTCGGAAAATTCTAGGAATTTGGGAAGGTGATCCTTGCCCAAAACCCAGAAAAACCCAGAAAACGTTTCTTCTAATTCCAACCTTCAAAATTTGACCCTTTATATTTTGGCTCTTTTTCCAATTTCGTTTTTGGTACTGCAACTGCTATTGCTCTCCAAAATTCCAGCAAACCTCTGTATGATCTCTTTCCTGATGTCATAGACCACAGGCTGAGCCAGAACTATGCTTTGATACCACTGTAATATCCCGAAAGGGAAATAGACAGCAATACAAGCATACGACAATATAGAAAATGCCAGAAATAGAACATAAAGCAAATACTCATAAAAATGCCGGGAATGCTAAGCCATTTTATTAATCTGAGAATATAATGAAATACAATAGATGATCAGAATGCACCTATTCTTGCTCAAGGCAAGTGAAGAACTCTCTCAGAAAGACAGGAAATGGCTGCTATAAGAAACTGCGTCCCAGCTGCTGGAAAACTGCTGCTGCTGGAATGGACTGAAACTAGGGGCTGATCCCCTTTCCGGAATGAGCTGAAAATATGCAGACCACCTGAAATCACCACCCCGGACAAAACCCAGAAACCATATCGAAAATGGTCAGCCTCCGAAAATCACCACAGAAACCCTCCTCAAGGAATTACGCTGTCCAGGAAGGCTCAATGTAGATTCCAAAAGATAAAAACTGAAACGGTGCCACAAACTCCTCAAGAAACCTCCTGCCGGCAATACTGATCCTCTCCTCTGAATACCAACTGAAACTCCTACAGGAAATCCCTGCAACGGAACACCTCCAACTAGAACTGCGTCCTCTCTCCCAGGGACTGCGCAGTCACAAATAGAGCCCAGCTCCTCAGCAAACAACCAACCAAATCTCTCGCTAAAGACTGAAGGAAAAACCTTTCCCGAGCAGGCACTCGAAGTCCCCTGGGGCTAAGGGCGAGATCTCCGACCGGAGACACTCAACGCACTAAACAGTGCTGCAGACAGGCTAAACAGCCAGCGTGCTCAAGAAGACAAAACGTCTAGCTCCAATATCATCAACACAAGAATACCCCAAATGAGGAGGCTCCTCCATCTTTTATAGCATTGGTTTCCCTCCAAAACCAACGTAGTCTCTCTCTCCTCCACGTGGTGTGTGGCCCCCCTTGGCTCCCCCTTTAAGTCACAACATTGTGCTACTAGGAAGGTGCTTTATGTTTCTTAAGTGAGTTAGACCCCTCTTCTCACTTTTATTTTATTAATAAACTATAGTCGGCAAAACTATACAAAAATCGAATATTCCAATTAGCTGTTGCTAATTAGGAATATTACAGAAAGTTTCATTTCTTGTCAAGCTCCTCAAAATAACATACAAGCAATTAGCAAAAAACTTCCCAATGTGCACAAAGCTGATGTTGCAATAAAAAAATCGAAATAAACACCACTTACATATTTAAGAGAGAGTGATGTCTGCACAGACAAATCTGGAAAACAAGGGTTGCTAAATACAGATGATTCTTGGCTTCCCAAGTGCCCTTTCTTTAAGTGTAACTAACCTATAGGATGCCTACAAACTATATATCATATAAATAGTCCTGTAAACACTATATTTACAAATGTTTGAATATTCATTGCAATTAAGTAGCTCATAACTCACATGAATTCTATCCTGACTCCTCAACTAACACAACATTTACAGATATTTGAATATCTGCAAACTATCCTATAAACAGTCCTGACTCCTCAACTAACACTATATTTATAGATGTTTGAATATTCATTGCAATTATGTAGCTCATAACTCACATCAATTCTGTCCTGACTCCTCGACTAACACAACATTTACAGATATTTGAATATCCCGAGCAATTATGTAGCTCATAACTAACATGAATTCACAAAAGACAACCATTTCTATTTATGTTCCTGAGTACAAGATAAAGCATGTTCAGCCACTCAGCTTCGAAAACTAAAATACACTCAGAAATGTTATTCCAAATAAACACTTCGGACTTTAAGACAACCAGATCATAAAATAGTTCCTCATTGTGAATTATATTTTTTCATCCATTCACCATTAATTATCACTCCAAAAAGCATAAGCATCCATATTTAAACTTTAAAGTAAACCAATAACAGTTCTGATATTTTATTCTGTCTTGTCTAGATATCCAGCGCAACTGACCAAGTGGATGCAGTAAGCTTCAATCATTATTGGTTTACCTCTCCATGCCAGTTCATTTCGTTTGGAACAGTTCGAGTAATTACCACATACTCCAACATCTACGCAACCATAATGCAAAACAATTGCACATATCTAATATCATCCTCCAGAGCCAAATAAGTTATAACCCAATACCATCCTATCATCCTTGAGAGTAAAGTTATAATAAATTTTATAATTGTAGAAATTGCTTTCATTTACTATTCAACATTTCAAATCAGCCATCAAGCATTTGATCATAAAAGTTTGATAAATTATTTCTTTCAAGGGACTTTTTAAGTGTTTATTTTGAAGGCAATTTGAAGAATTCCTTTGACCACGAGACTTGGCACCTTCTCACATTTAGGGTTTTGTTGATTGATCCATGGACCACAACACATTTTAGAACATCAGCAACCAGTAAATGTTGCATGTCCATTTTAGCCATAGATTATCCAACACAAAATCTAGAAGTCAATAAGCTAATATATGAGGATACATTTTTAACTCGAGACACCCATGAAAAGTGAGAATATTAGTTTTATATGCAATAATTTGCACAATGACAGAAAATGAAAGATGTTAAATTGGAGAATATGCTGTTAATCAGCTCAAAATTGAGCAAGCCATCATAATAACATACAACTCAATATTCAATTTAAAGCTTAGGAGCCATAGGTGACAACATAGCATAAACATCAGATTCATATTGTCTGATAAGAATATACACAGAGAACTTTGCATGGAAGATGTTCAATTCACATTAACGATTTATCTGTCTCTACCTTGTTAGCTGGAACTGCTAAACAAAGCAGTGTTTCTGAAACATAAACTATATAGCTATTGCCTATCTACTTAAGTTTTGGTTCCATTCAAAGTGACTTAAAATGAGGAAAATTGCATATTCCCTATTTTTCTCATGATGTAGCACTTAGCTTACTAATATGCTTACCTTCATGAATGTAATCGATTAGGTTCTTGGTGCATGACAATGAATACCATTTCTTATGGTGTTTCTATTCAACAGATAATAATAGATTCTCCATGTGTCATCCTTCTTTGGAAACAAAAAATAACAGATCCACAAAGCAATGAGTTGGTTCATATTTGGCCAGTATTTATTAAGTCTTGTATCTACCTCTTGATCTCCTACTTTTCCAACAACAAATCCTTGCACTGTGACTCATTCAATAGCATAAAAAATTGTTGCAACTCATTGATGTGTTGCACTGTATGGCTTGGAGGCATCCTCTGTAGTTCCCATAACAACTTGAAATAGTGCTACAATAAATTGTCCAACTTCTTTTGTTCTTCTAACTTCTCACGTGTGCTGGATATGTATCCCACAAGGCCTTGGGGTATTGTTGTCGGTTGACCACTGGAGAGTGGCACTATCCTATGCTCACAAGGCTATTAAAGAAAACTGTATTGAAGATTTTTATTAGCCTCTAGCCTTTAGTGGTTGAATTGACACCAAGGGAGTTGGATATTTTTTGTGTGGTCATTGCGTATTTTTGGCCTTTTTTGACTAGTATTTGTTTAGGCATTGATGATAGACTATCTCAATCCCAGTGACATGAAATGTTGAATATCATATCATAGACATCAAATGAAACAAAATTAAACTTCACTTCATCTACATTATATATAGAGATGGGGAACTTAATCCACTTTTACATGCACATTCAACAAGTACTTGTTCATGCTAAGAAAAACCAAGGGGTAGGGTTAAGTATGCATGATTGGACGTAAATTATGCTTCTTTATCACTGACTCTTTCGCATTTAGTGTTAAAGCTAAATATTGTTTTTTCCACTCTAAAAAATGAAAAAAATGGAAAGTGTGAGAATACTTTTATGTTAAGTGTTAATGCTAAATTTTTTTTCAAGCATTCATTGTTTAAAATGTTATTACATTGTGATGGTTGCATTTCCAAATGGCTCCACTGTTTAGTGATCATGGTAGGAAAATTGCAAATGTATTTTCACAGTCTTTTGTTCATTTGTTCTCTCTTGAAAGCCCTTGCACTGCCTGCTCTGAACTACATCACCAAGATGACCAGCTCTAAGCTGCAATTCTATCTGCAAAAGGTCATGGAGCCTTGCTTCAGCTGCAACAGTGAAAAAAAGTGAAAACAATAAGTGCTGATGGCTTCACCATCTACTGCAAGGGAGGCCTTAATGACACATAGGCTAAACCTAGGTAGTTTAGGTTGCATAAGACCTTCTGAACCACCATATAAAGGTTTAGGTTCTTTCAATATATTCATACATCTAAAAGCATTGTAAAGTTCTAGGAATTAGAGTTTTGTATTAACGTCACTGAGAGAACTATCGTATCATCTGCAATTGTCAGTTTTCTTCTTTTTCACCTGATCTCATTTACCTATCTTTTTCATGTTTCGTTAGATGTTAGCATCTAAGTCACCATGCACAATTTGGAGTTTGCTTGTGATAAGCAAATATTCCTGAAGAAATTAATGATTGTCAAAAAAGTTGAAAAGAATTGTCATAATACTACGCAAGAATGTACAATAAAGTCTATCTTCATAGTATCATACCCACATTCGTTAGTAAGAGAGGAAGTTAATTTGAGGTTCAAAAAATGGGTAGAGGATAAAGAACATAGAACGAAGAAGCTGCTATCTGCAATATGTCAGAAGTTTCTAAAGATTTTCCAGCATTCACTCTAATTTGACATCAGTTTCCCGTTTAAGAAAAAAAAGGCATTTTAGAAATTTGTTTGCAGCTATTTTAAATTTTTTGATTGCCAAGAGACTTGGAAAATATGAGTCTATATTTAAAAAAAATAAAATATTTGGTTTTAGGAACATTCAACAAAGCCATAACTTACAACTTTGGATATACTTGAGCCAAAATTTATTTTCAGATCACATAATGAATTTGATCTTAAACCATGTAGGATACATCCATGTATTGAAATGATTGAGCTTCTCACCAAAATTTTATGTAATGTATTTGCAGATGGTGATGGAACTTTCACTTTTGAAGATGATCTTGGAACATCTTCTGCTGAAGTAGATGAAGTTCCTCATTGTTCCTCAGACAGAGATGGAGAAGTTGATAGGGATGTTTTGCCTGCAATGTTGGATCCTTTGGATGATAGTTCATATTCTGTGAAGGCAGAGGTGGTAGGTCAAAAAGCCATAGATGTCGGCAATCCAGATACTGGATCCTTGCAAGGTTCTTTGGGCTACAAGATTAAAAAACATAATAGTGGGGAAAGAGTAGGAGAAGATGAAGCCGATGATTTAATGTTGGTTGGAAAACAAGCAGATTTACCAGAGAGAAGGAACATTTTCACCTTTGAAAATGATCTTGGCACATCTTCTGCTGAAGTTGATGAAGTTCCTCGCTGTTCCTCAGACAGAGATGGAGAAGTTGATAGGGCCGTTTTTTCCTGCAATGTTGGATCCTAAATTCTGCAGCATAAATTTCTACTTCATGGCTCTAAAACCTTTACTACATAGTTGCTTCAAACCCAGAATTTCAGTAAATCTAGTGTCAAATATAGTTGGACAGTATAAGATCATATGTCCGAGAGAGAAAACAGGCATTCAGAAAAATAAATTGACAACAGTTATGGTCGGAATGAGAAAACAGAAAAACCGCTTCAAGAAGATGTGCATAACCTCTAAAACATTTAAATTTTAACAGGCCACTCAACTAGATACAAATGGTAACTTCTCTCCAGAATGTTTGACGAAAGTGTAATATCCTGGAAGGGAAATAGACAGCAATACAAGAATACGATAATATAGAAAAATGCCAGAAATAGAACATAAAGCAAATACTCATAAAAATGCCGGAAATGCTAAGCCATTTTATTAATCTGAGAATATGATGAAATACAATAGATGCTCGGAATGATAGCACCTATTCTTGCTCAAGGCAAGTGAAGAACTCTCTCAGAAAGACAGGAAATGGCTGCTATAAGAAACTGCGTCCCAGCTGCCGGAATACTGTCGTAACTGCTGCCGCTGGAATGGACTAAAACTAGGGGCTGATCCCCTTGCCGGAATGAGATGAAAACTTGCAAACCACCTGTACTCACCACCCCGGACAAAACCCAGAAACCATATCGAAAATGGTTAGCCTCGGAAAATCACCTCAGAAACCCTCCTCAAGGAATTACGCTGCCTCTGCTAGGCTCAGCATAGATGCCAAAAGATAAGACTGAAACTATGCCACAAACTCCTCAAGAAACCTCCTGCCGGAAATACTGATCCTCTCCTCTGAATATCGGCTGAAACTCCTGCAGAAAATCCCCGCAACAGAACACCTCCAACTAGAACTGCGTCCTCTCTCCCAGGGACTACGCAGTCACAAATAGAGCCCAGCTCCTCAGCAAACAACCCACCAAATCTCTCGCTAAATACTGAAGGAAAAACCTTGCCCGAGCAGGCGCTCGAAGTCCCCTGGGGCTAAGGGCGAGATCTCCGACCGGAGACACATAATGCACTAAACAGTGCTGCAGACAGGCTAAATAGCCAACGTGCTCAAGAAGACAAAATGTCTAGCTCCAATATCATCAACAAAAAGAATGCTCCAAATGAGGAGGCTCCTCCATCTTTTATAGCATTGGTTTCCCTCCAAAACCAACGTAGTCTCTCTCTCCTCCACGTGGTGTGTGGCCCCCCTTGGCTCCCCCTTTAAGTCACAACGT